>OY743170.1:5077500-5587395 GCA_963555705.1 Ligustrum vulgare | reverse complement strand
TGCTTTAGCTGGTGAGGTATTACAAAGTTTCAATAGTTTTATAGAGTAGTGTGGCAATAGTTTCTGTGTAATATAGATATTTTATACGTTTCTATGCTTTCCTGGTATATTGGGTACCGCGGAATTATACCAATGGATAATATTATAGAAGAAAAAGTTGCGACATTCTATTCATGTTTACTACTGCGCATCAAATACGTACTTGTATCGATTCTATTAGGTTCTAGTGGGATTACTTGAAGAAGAATAGAGAGGTTGTTCATAGTTCTAATCTTTTTATACTGAAGTTGCAATTTTATTGTGTTCCACTGTTCCTATGCATACGTTTAGATTTCAAATAGTTATTTCATATGATTTCTATAGATTCTTGAGTTCTTTCTATATATTTTCGAGTGCCACGGTCCTTAGGATGCTCTTTTGCTAGTTTATTACCTAGTTTTGATATTTTCATGTAAAGGAACAATCTTAATGTGCATGTGTCTATATATATATATATATATTTTTTTTTTTCATTTAATGCATTTCTCTTTGATTTCTAAAATTATAAATAAAGTTCTATAGAGCATTATGCTTTGTGTGACCTTATGTGTAATGCGTCTATGGTGGGAATTTTCAGCACCCAGACCCCATTGGGAGTGGGCTAGGGAAGGAGGCTATATTGGAAGCAGCAGGGCCAGATTGCATTGTGCCTGGACAGACTGCCCCCATTAAATTACTTGGTCTTAAGGTGCCTTTTGTGAGCCTGAGCTTTTTGTTATGAAATAGTTCCTTGTTCTCTTCATCTCCTGAATGTTACTTATGGGAAAAATAAATATGTTTTTGTTTATTTCGGTATATATTTAAACTCAGAGCTATATTTTTTGTCTTGCAATAAGGTGAGTTCATTTGGGAATTGAAACTCAAAGAAAAATTGCACAGAAAGACTTAAAAGAAAATAGGTCATTCCTAGGGATGTTCCAAGCAATTCTGTCCACGTGCATCCAAAATGTCTAAACTCATAATGCTTCACCATAAGATTTTGAACAAGCTACACTTCACAATTTTAACCCCCCCCCCCCCCCCCCCCCCCACAACACACACACACACAAAATAAAAAAAAATAAAAATTTGTTGATAATCTAGTTAGTGAGAATCTAAATTTGTAAGTAGAAAAAGTTAGCCTGCAAATTCGGAACCAATTATGTGGCTTTAGAAAATTCAAAGTTAATTAATATTTGCTATTGAAATATTCATATGTTGTCCCAAAAGTGTTAAAGAAGATTCAGAGGAAGGTCTTGATGATTATTAGATTGCTAACAGGTAATGAAGTTTCAATGAAAGCAGCACACAAAATTTATTCTAAAGAGGATAAAAAAAGGTCTTGTTGTTGCTAACAGGTATTGAAATATTCATATTTTACAAGATAAATTCATTCTCCTTGTACTCATATATGCAGGTATGGCCCATTGAGATCGACACGAAGTTTATGGAACCAGTTGGAAGGGAACTCAAATCAATTGGAAGGGTAAATTTCATGCGTTTGAACTTTGCTATACTGTAATGTTCTTTTATCAGTTTGTCTTGGGAGTTAGATAATCAAGCCGCTCTAGTACTGCATATTTAATGTCAGATTCCTTGCTGCCATATTATCTCTATAGATGCATCCCCTAGACCCCTACTTCTGTTCTTATATTAATCGAGCTGATTTTTCCTCGCCTCGTGTCAACCATCTGTATATGAACTATGAAGTGTCTTCTTAATCTATTTTGTGTTCAAATTTGTAACTGCATCAACTTTATCATTTTCTCTTAACTGATATGGATACTTGTTCCTGTGGTGGCAGTTCATGGATTCAGCAGTCGATCTCATGAACAAATCCTTTATTGATCGCTAATACTTCCTATTTCATGAATGGAAGGTATCCTGTGGTGCTAGAGTTCTACTATCTATCTATATGGGCCATGCTGAAAATTGGTGAAGCCAAATGTAGAGAGTCTGTCTATTTTTTTTCTTTATTGGTTAAATTTTCCTTAAACTGAAAATCTGCATATTGAAGAGTTTGATCAAATGGCAGATCTTAAAATCGTTTCAACTCTGAACTTTTACGTCTCAATTATTTTAAGGTATTCTCCAACTGGTCAGTGTCTTCTATGGTTATTACATTTTTTAGCCTCTAAATCTCTCTAAAGCACGTGTCTTTGTGTGTGAAGAAGTGTTAATAATTTGACGAGAAAGTCTTGTCATATCTATATTTCAAATTGCAAGATATACTCTATATACATACTCTATATAAAGTAGAGAAAACTAGAAAAGTGATCCAGAAATTGGCAAGTTCCATAGGAGATTCTCAGTTGTCAAAAAGTTGAACTAAGTGGGGCTTTGAATTCTTTCCCTACAATTCCTTCATTAAATAAATGAAGATTTAATTAGTTTTGCACGAGCTGCATGTTGCATATAGCAACCCACAAAGAGTTGAGATTTATTGTCCTGACTTGACTGTACCCTTGGATGTTTTACTGCAAAAATTGACTTCGATGCAATTTTCCGAGGTGTCAAAATTTTGGTAAGTCGCCCAGTGCTCATAAATGATCTAGGAATAAGTGGTTGTTTAATGAAGCTGTTATACATTTTGATTTATTAGCCAATGAATTAGGGGGCTGATGCCATCTAAATTAGTGATAAATAGCATTGTTATTTGGTAATACAAACATTTTTCGTTCGAACAATTTTATATATCACTAGCAATAGTGGCAGTGGCATTGAATTCTAGAACTATGCTTAAATAGGATTACTCGTGGACTCTGCCACCTCATTGTCTAATGAATGAAATTGCTTTTGTATCACTAGGTTCATTAAAATTCTACATCTCATGACTTGTGTCTCCAAATTTTAGTAGCACTAAAGGTCGGTGATTCAGACCTCCAATCATTAGATAGTACTATTCTTACAATGTTTATGTGAGAAAACATATAATGTCAGAGATTTCTTCTGTGGTTCATACTTTTTGCCTCCCTCCTAATCACGTCGATTTCTGGTGCAACCTACATGTTTGGCCTCTACTCTAGCGACATCAAATCATCCGTGTTATGACTGGACGACCGTAAACCTCTTAGGATTCTTCAAAGATGTCGGCACAAATATTGGCCTTATTAATGAAATTACAACCCCTTGGGTTTTTCTTTCATTCAATGTAATCATGAACTTTTTCAACTACTTCATGATATGGTTGGCCGTCGCTGGCTGCACGGCCAAACCCCATGCGTGGCAGATGTGTATATATATACCTGTAGGTGCAAACATTTCCCTATACTGGTGCAATGGTTACTTGTGTCAAGAATTTCCCTAAGAGCAGAGGGATAATTATAGGGCTATTATCACACAGTTATATCATACTTTTAGGGACATGACTCTAAGCCTCTTGTTTACTTTATTGGTTGGCTTCCAGCGACAATTCCTTGTATTTTCCTTCATGCAGTTCAAATCATGAAGGTTTTCCAGCAAGAAAGTGAGCTCAAAATCTTCTATATCCCTTAACTATGTGTCATTAAGTTTCGTGGGTTTCCTCAGGGTTCTGATTTTGTTACAAACCAGACTCAACCAGACTCCATTTTCCTAGAGCTGCATATACAGGAAGTGACAGTTTTGTGTTGATTTTGGCCCTGTTTGGTTCTGATTTTAATCTCAAGTCAAAGTTAACAATTAAGTTTAATCACACATCTCATGGAACTCACACCTTTTCAACCATACATCTCTTCAACTTTTATCAAAATTTCCTAAAAATATAATTTTAATCTATACCAACTAGGAGCTTTATTGTTTCTCACTTAGCTGTTATCATCAAAGAAGATTTCAATGTTTGGAACATTAAGAGGCAAGAGTTAAGTAATTTCATTCAATTGAAAATTGTTTCTGAACTGTCAAACATGCCACCAGTTGAAGATATAGAAACAGAACCTCAACCCAAAACCAGTGATGGAGAAAAGCATGGAAACCGCCAGTTGTGTGGTGGAACAACCCTTCCAAACCACCAGAAAGAGACAAGTATTACAACATTTTGAAAGAATTTTTCAGCATAGATACTATAATTTCACTTGCTTTCACGACATTTGGAATAGGGGTGGCATTGACAGCAATTGATAATAGCATATGGAATTATCTAGGACTAAGGGTGCGTTTGATACGCGTTCTTTTCCATGGAAAATATGATTTTCCATGTGATTTTCCAATTTTGCGCTGTTTGATTGTCTAAGTTTTTCATGGAATTCATTTTTCCACTTGCCTCGAAATTCGATATTTTCCTTGTTTTGAATGAATTCGTTTTCCTGGGGGGAGGAGGTTTTATTTTCCATGGAAAATCTTATACTATTTTCGTTACGTTTGATCTTTTTTGCTGTTGCTAATTGATTTTATTTTTTGTCTAAAAATTAACATTATTATTATCAAGCACAAATGTGTGAAAAAATAAAAAAAAAAATATTTTTTTTATTAAAATAGATAAATTTTACTTTATTTTTCATGGAAAATAATGTCAGTCAAACAACAAAAATTGAAAAATTCCCTACTTTTTCCATCTAGAAAATTAAACCAATCAAACACATTAAACTTCCAATTCCCAGGAATTCAATTCACTGAAATTCATTTTTTTTCCATTCAAATTCCACTCTCGCTATCAAACTCAGCCTAATAATCTTTGGTTATGTCACTTGAAGTATCTTGGAAAAGTACAAATTCCCACATCTAGGCATGGCAATTTGTCCTGCTAAACCCCAGCCCTGTTTGGGCTGTTTCAGGGCAAAAATGGCTTCCCCCGGGCTGGGGACAGTGAATTCCTGCCCTGCCCGTTCCCCTGCCTCAACTTGTCTAATTATATATGTATATAGAATCGCCCAAGTCCATCTTTTTTATGCCAAAACCTAACTGATACCTAAGGCCATTCGCTCAATTTCCAAATTACCAGTGTTCTAAAAAGCGTGAAGCGTGACGAAGCGTGGAGCCCAAGAGTCAAGCTTTTGAAGCTTAAGCGGGAGTAAGCGTTAAAAAGCGTTTTTCAATTCCTAAATATTTGATTTAAATTTTACCCATACTTGAACAAGTAAAAAAAAAAAAAAAAGGAAAAAAAAAAATGGCAGCTGCACGCATCGGGCACGCTTAAGAGTGCACAATGCGCGCTTAAGCTCACTTCAGCACGCATTGTGCGCGCGCTTTTTAGAACAAAATTTTCAAAAACGCGTTTTTCTCGCTTTTCGCCAAAGCGACGCGCGAGAAGCGCGCATCGCGCACTGTGCGCGCGTTTTAGAAACTGCAAGTTACCACTTGCTCACATTAGTACTTCTCCCCTCTTGCATTGGCCATCTTCCCAGTGCACTGGGGGTCCCAAATTCTCTACATTTTCCCTCTCTGATTATATGTCTTTGTTTTGGAGCACAAGCCAATATCTTTGCAACCATATCAGAATCATTTGGGTTCTAATAATGATCTACATTATAGACTCTTGAGGTTGGGGCCTGCCCACTTGGAAATTATATTTAGAATGTTAGAATAATTGGTTATTTATATGATAAAGAGGCTATGGCCTATGAAGCAAATGGCAGCTATGGGATTGGGACTAAATAGGTAAGAAACGCGAGACTTGTACCGGTGTGGATTGTTATAGACTAGCTTTTCGAATAATCATTTATACGACACTGGCAGCGTGCATAGTTTCAGTCATTCTGGTGCTAGAACTAGAAATTTTACAAGGGTGATATATGCAAGAAATCCAGAAAGCAAGCTAATAGAGACCAGTAGTATGGTTGTTTTGCACTTTACTTGTAAGAATATATAAACTGTCATTGTCTTATTGTAAGGTTACCATTGTTAGTAATATGAATTAATTGCAAATTTTTGCATGTGAATCTTAAGTGTATTATTTATGCTGATTTTATGTTCAGATTTACCCCCGAAATCGAAAATCTGCACATTGAAGAGTGAGGAAATTACATATCTTAAAATTGTTTCAACTCTGGAAGTATGGTGTCAATTATCTTTAAGGGAAATCCTCCACCATTCATTGTCTTATTGAGCCTCTCAATGACCCTGTGCAAAGCTTGTGCATTTTACTATGTGTCTTGTGTGTGCGTTCTTTGCAAATGTCAATATTATATATTGGTTTCTTATTCATACCTAAACTTGATATTTACATTCAGAATCTGACAAAGAGAGATTGATTTTTCTTACTGAAAATCCAAATCCAAATGGAGTTTTAGATGCTGCTAATGTGAATTGCAGAAAGGAAAGCATACTTTTGTGTCCTCTCCTTTACGTGTCAGCATTCATACTACAGTGATATAGATGTTATGGTTACATGTAGAAACAAGAAGATTGACAAGTTTGTCAGAAGAGACAAGAGAATTGAATGAGAGTTTGTCCTGCAGCTCACGGAATCTTCATCTTCATCGTAATCCTGTACGACACCTGAATTTGCATCCACATAAGATCCGCTACCGCTACTATTGTCTCCGGCCGTCCACTTGCCCAGATCGTGTCCACTGCTCACAACACCAATCACATAAAGTTTAGTGTCCTTGACTCATAAACTAGACGTGTCAAAATATGTCAAGCAGCCAAGTAGCCCGACTATGAAAAATTTAGCCTGGACTCAACTCATGCTGTGACATGGGTGAGATACTTTAGTAGGGCAGTTGTACCATTCCACGTGGTGCAACATCCCAATCCGAGTGTGCCACCTCATTGGGGTGGTCCAGGTGGATCCTAAGGTGGCAACATCTCATTGAGTGCTTGTGGGCCACCGAAAGAGGTGGCGCACGTAGATAGTGGTATGACTGCCCCTACCGAATTTTCAGAAGGGAAAGAAAGTGAAAAAGACCTGCTAGTGAGGACACCGGCGTTCATTACGAGTTGATCAATATATGCAGCAGATTTGGGCTCCACGCTATAGGCCTTCTCATATTTCACCTCTACACCCTGCCCAGAGGCTACAAAAAATGCTCCATTTACCATTACATCTCCCTCACTTCTCCAGTTCCAATCCCTCCATTTCTCCTCTTCTGTTTCCACACGCTTTGTCACCTGTCAGAACAAATTTCTTTCATGATAATTTAGCCGTGAAATTAAAATTCAGATTTTAATCTACGTCAAAGTCAACAATTAATTCCACCCGCATTTATAGGATTCACAACTTTTCAATTACAACTTTTATCTAATTTTATCAAAATTTACTAAAAATTTGATTTTAATATCTATCCGATAGGGGCTTTACTATATATTAAAAAGGGTTAGTTATTCGTCCATTTAGCCCTTGTTTGGTTTTTATTAAAAAAAAAATTATTTTTCTACTATGCTCAATTTTAACTATCAATTAAAAGTCAAAATTACAATATTTAACTTTTCAATCAAATTTCAATTACCAATTCTTCTAAAAATCACTATTCATTTAAAGAAAAAACTCATTTTAACAATACCAAACAAGCTCTTAAAGTGGTACGTGAGCTGGATTCAAAAATTCGAGTGAAAACTATATCACTATTTGATGATTACCTCTTTTGCATTGCGATTGAACGGGGCGATGTATCGATTTCCCTGGCTATTGATAGTAGGATTACCACTCCCTCCAATTGCATACATTTCCCATTCTGTGAAATCGTTATTCACTACGTGTATATACCCTCTTCTACACCTTGGCATTCTTTGGATAAGTTCTTTGCCAAAGTGATTGAAAGCAATGGTCACTTGCATACCGGTATCCGGCAAATAATCGTCGCTATGTCCTAATAGCATAACTTCGTTATGGTGTGAAAAATGATTATTGGATATCGTGATCCCCGTCGACCCCATGACAACGTCGATCAACCCATCCTTGCAATGCGACAACGAGCAATGGTCGATCCATATGTCCCGAGCACCGAAGATGGAAATCCCATCACCATCTGATTTTGTACGCAATCCGTAGTGTGTTGGACTTGACCTTACATTAGTGTCACCAGCTTCGTAGCAATGGTGAATGTGTATATTGTGGATGATTACATTGGTTATGTCCTGTAACGTTATGCATCCACCACCGGTGATATGCACGTGAGTTCCGCGGCCGTCGAGGGTCTTGTACGAATTGAAAATCAGTTCTTCGGAGAGGTGGATGAGCATGTTGGCGGCGAAAACGATCCATAGAGGCTCGGTTTGGATGACGGCATATCGAAGGGTTCCCGGTGCCGGATTGACTGCATCATGGTCCGTGGAGTCTGTGACCACGTAATATTTACCACCCTTACCGCCTAGAGCATACTGGCCAAATCCGATGCCGCAATCGGCTAATCGCTGACGGTTCAGCTGCCAATTGGGGTCACAACGCCAGCAATCGTCGATCGGGTTGCCTGTAGTGCAAGAAGATGACTGGTCTTTGGTGGTGTAGGATAGCATTTGTCTTCTTGAAAGTGACACATTTACTTTTCTGCGTCATTATACACAAAATTTTCTTTAGTGAAAATACAAATATATATTGTTCTAAATATTTCATTGGATACCATGGCAGGCAGATAAATCAATAGAGCTTTTTTTTTTTTTTTTTTTGAGGGGCCACCCTAAGTGCTATTCAATAAATCATGAGAGCATCTTCAACAGTAGTGAAAATAGAATTATTTTGTAGTTTGCATCCTCAAATTGACCAGAATTGTCTCCAATGAGGAGATATAATGAGATCTAAATTACATTTTGGACCAAAAATGTAAAAAAAATTGTAAATTTAAATCTTATTTTACATCTTCATATGGAACCAATTCCATCCACATATAGTCATCAATCATAAAATTTTGACGTGGGACATACAATTAAAATCTTTTATATTAATTTAAATTACAATTTAAAATTTTTTATACTAATTTGCATAATTTTCTGTATTTTTTTCTTAACAAAATTTCCATGTTTTTAGGTCGATTTGTTTGTAATATTTATATATATACACAAATAAAAAAATAGATTTACAAAAAAAAATTACGAGCAAAAAAATTATGCAAAAATTTAATTTAAATATTATAATTTACATATATTCATGAAGTAAAATTTTGATATAGATCCATTGAAATGCAAATGAGATTGCAAAAGTGACATAGAAAATGCTAATCAATGCCTATTTTTAGGTAGCCGTTGGAGATGCTCTAACTAGGCAGATTTACCCACAAGCAGAGCTGAGGCCAATGCAAAGTGTAAAATGGTAGTAACTTACTTAGTGGACAACTCCAGGACTTAAGTAGAGGTTGGCATTGTTCGGTTTGGTCTAAGAGAAATGTCATAGCTTGGGACTTGGGTCGAGTGATGAACACAGAAAGTTGAAAATGCAGAAGCCCAGAAAATAAATTAAGGTGAGTAAGAAGAAGTAAGAACCAACCTGTGAACATCTTGAACTACCTCTTCAGGGAAAGGGTGCTGACCAGGAAGAGTGAGGTTCACCATTGCTGAACTGAGGTTAAAAAACGAAGCCGCGAAAAAGATAAACACAATGTAGCTTCTGCTAAGCATTTTCAGAGGATAATGTGCTTCGTTTAAGCTTTTTCCTTGAGCTGCTGTGTTCATAATGGATTTACAGATTCAAGAACACGAACATTTTGAAAGGATAGATCGAACTGGAGAAGAAGAAGTAGTAGTAATGGGATTTTCTCCTCTCTTCTCTTCTTCTCACTGTGCGTGTTAGTGTAAATTAGTCGTATATAATCATTGTCAAGGAATCCTTTGAAGAGGTGAAAGTGAAAAGGTAACAGGAAAATAGTGCGCTCCGGTTGGGAAGAAAAAAGAGACCGTAATTGGACTGTTTAGTTTATCTTTTACTTTTGTAAGGCAATTTCTCAACAGGAAAACGGCACCCCACTCTTCATGTTTTCTCCCTTTTTTTTTTTTTTTTTCCCTCCATTAAATAAAAAACCATTAATGTATAACTTAAATTACTTGTTCGAATTTATTAGCTAATCTTTCTATACTCACGAGTCACGCCGTATTAATTAGTATAGATTAATTAGTATAGATATCATTCTTCCGCCCATGCGCCTCGTTCAAGGGAGAGTCATGTATTCCTTTCTTTTTCCCGCTTGGATTTTTTCGCATCAAGAATTTAGAATGACATTATTGTAGTTCTTCGACACTTCTATCAATTTAGGAAAAGCCTATGTGTACAAATGGTTTACAGACGCGTGCATCCAATGATTTAATTTTTAAAAAATCTAATAAATGGACAAATGCGCGCATGCCACACATGCATCTGTAATGCTACCAGTACAAATTATTTGTACAGGTAGCATCTCTCATCAATTAATCTAACTCCAAATTCTAGGATTGCTAAACCTAGTAGCACAATCTAAGTCCAATCCGTATAATTTTAGTTACCTCAAATTCTCCGATGGTGTTACATTCCATGTGTATAACGTCTTGAAGTATTTTTTTCATACAACCGATTTCTTTTTCTGAATAATTTTGTGTCTCTGTTTGGTAAAAGAATTTTGTTTATAAATGAAGAATATAATATTTTCGAGATAAATTATGAGGTTGATAAGTGATTTGCGAAATGTTTGTGATTAAAAAATTATTTGAAAAATTGAATTGTTCGTAAAAAAGTTCTTCAATACTTGTACGATTTTTAAAATATGGTGTAGCTTACACCATAATCGATTTGAATTTTTTTTTTCTTTTTGTTGCTCGTTTTTACCAAAATTTATGTTTTTTTTTCAAAACAAGTATCATAGTATGATATTTTTAAAGTATTACAAAATGATATTTATGTTTGTTTTAAATTTTTGGTATAATAGCTTGATACTTTTCAAATTTTTATGATATTTATGACATAATTTTAATAGCACATCTTGACATCTTCAACTTTATAGTACTTTTCATTATATTCAATCACACATTTCATCAAACATGTTATAATATTGTAATATATTTCAATAACACAAACATCCTGAGTAGATCGCTGGAGCCTCGACGGAAGAAGAGGGAGGTGGTAATGCGGTGTTTGTGAAAATATTGTAAGATTTGAAGAGAAAAAATAAAATGAAGTAAAGATATTAATATACGTAAAATTTCAGCGATATAAAAGTAACATGAAGTGCAATTATCCCTTTATCAATATATCCACAAATAATTTAATAATACCAAAAAAAAGAAAGTGGTTTGACACAGTGAGGGCCAGGGGCACTTTTATTGGGGATCCAAGAACAAATGGGGCGCCCGTTTTCTACTCCTTTAGATGATATTAATGGCCATCGAAATAATACATACTTTTGATTCTGTTTTTTACTTTTTATGCTTTAATTCCGTAATTAGCTCATTGCATTGTTTAATGCTGCCTTAGATTATGGTCATGTACGTATATTTCTTCCTTAACTTATTAATTTAAGAACTTTACACATGAGAATAAGTAAAAACAATAGTCTCCTACTATCTAAATCCCTCGGGGGATACAATGAACAACCAGATAGAGTACAATTATTAAGGCCCATTTGACACGACCTTTACTTTATTTTTTGTTTCCTATAGGTGAGCTATCTGAAAAAATTATCTTAATGGGCTTTGATACATGTACAAACTGATTGACAAACTGGATTACTCCCCCCTCACATAAAGGGGGCCCTATACATCTGTGGGGCCCCCTCCATGTGAGGGGAGAGTAATTCAGTTTGTCAATCAGAGTTAGTACAAGTAGAATAATTCTATCTTAATTTTTGTTTGAAAACTAATTTCTAAAATTAATGCTTTCTTTACCTAGTCGTTGCAGATTACTTAACTAAAAACTTTGATTTCTGCAGATCTCAACTGAAGAATACTTTCAAGAAGATCAGAATGCAACACTCACTGTAGACACAACTTTCTATGCAAGAAAATGAGCCCCACCCCCCCCCCCCCCCCCAAAAAAAAAAAAAAAAAAAAAAAGGTGCTCCTTTAATTTGGTCCCAAAATATGGAGTCCCTCTTTGACTTTTAAAAATCCATGCATGGATAGAAATTCAAACAAATGCGAATTTTATTTTGGTGAGATTTACAAAATTGTTAAATGTTTAATAATTAAATTTAAATAAATAAAACAATAAATGACAAATTCAAAGAGATATTAATTATACCCTCATGGTAGAGCATCATGAACATGAGGGGCGGATTTACGGTGGAGCAGCAGAGTCATATGCTCCCACCCCACTTGGATGATCTTCTGGTTTTTTGGTGCAAATTTTTATTTTTTGTATTTTTGCCTCTCATTTTTTATTTTTTTGTCCAACATTATTGACTCTTCACTAAGTGTCCCCACATTCTTCACTTGCTGGCTCCGCTTCTGAATTTACATGCATATTCCTTTCCTCAACATCTTGTAAAGTATGAGTAGCACACTTTGTTTATGCTACTTTAACTTCATTCGGGCCCAAACCCTAAAAAATATGATATGCATCTTTTAAACCATATTCAAAGAACTCTTGACAAAATTATAAACAATATCTATACACGGGCATGCATGCAAATATATAATAAATAGCTCGATAGAAACTCCATGTATCAAGGGTTGAACACTTTATGCATGCCTATTGAATAACTATATATGCATAAAATATTATTTCCTTGAATAAGATTTTAGTTTCTATTTTTTCTTAAAATTTATTAAATTGCCCCGTACGTACAGTACTAGTATTGTCCAACTTATTTTATGGTTTTTGACTTTCTTTGCATTTCATATTGAGTTTTAGCGCTAGAGTTCAATAATTATATAATTATTGATCTTATTAAAAAGAGTAATTCAACACTTAGCCTCCGTTCGGCGGTTAAAATTATAACACTAAAAGACAAAATTCAACACAAAATTTAATTTACACAATTTTCCAAACAACTTTTTAACCATCCATATTTTCTCTCTCCAATTACACAATTTCTCAAACTAATTTTTAACCCTACATCTTACCTAGAAAATACAAATAAATTAAACACAAAAATTAATTTCATAATTGTTGTCTACCGAACAGAGTCTTATATATATATATATATATATATATATATATATATATATTGAAGTGATGTATCATTACCATATTAATGCAAGATGCTGGCTCTTTGAAAAAAAAAAATCATCTCTTAATTTAGACTGCTTATTTGAGATTTTTATGCTTAAATTATTATATGGAGTTTTGTTATTATATTTTGAATAATTCAAATATGTACTTATATTGATTGTTATTTGAAAGTTTGAACGCTAGGAAAATTTATTTTATCAGCACGTTTTTTAATAGGGTAAGTTCGTGAGTCAAATAAGTTCGAACTAGTGCATGAACCCTTCTAATTAACCAATTCTCTAATTGCCCACTTATCTAATTTGTTTATTTAATAAAGCCAAAAATAATTAAAAAATATATATATATGTTCAAACATTTTTTTTCCCCAACAATCTCCCCTTCTTGCTTTTTTCTTTTTTCTTATTACTTATTACAGAACCAAAACACCTATTATTGTTAAAGTGCAGTTGAAATGAGTCGAACAATCCATTCCACCATAATAACATAACATAACATAGACTAATGCTAATCAAATAATAAATAGTCAACTAACTTCAAATGACTCTTCCTCTTTTTGTAAAAATGAGAAAAGATTTTGTCAAAAAAAAAAAAAAAGAGAGAGAGAGAAAAGAAAAGAAAAAATTATATTAGAGGCAAAAAAGAGGAGACGCTGAAAAAACAGAGAAAATGTTTAGGTTACAAATGGAGCATATTCACTTCTTTGCAAGCCTTCGAGATTACAAATTGTGCATGATGATGCACAAACAGGAACATATATAGGCCTGATTGGCCGACGGATCGACAAGCTTTCCCAAATCTTAACAGCTCCGAGAACGTTATCTATCGCTCTCGAGTCTTTTCAACTTCTACTGTGCAGCCTCTTCCATGTTAGATCTTTTTTTACATACACCAGGCTAAATGAATTTAGATATTTCCATTGGAGCAGAATTTGAGTTTAGAAATTAGATCCAATGGTAGTAATATATAAGATTCTGTTTGATAGGGTTATATTTGCGAAGTTGGAAAATATTTTCATTTTCCACCTTTTGACTCATTTGATTGCTTCTTTTTTTTTTTTTTTTTTTTTTCATGTAAAGTATTTTCTATCTTATCTCGATTTTCGTGATTTGTCTTGAAAACATGAAAATATTTTCTTTATGTTTAGTTGAGAAGATATAAGGAAAATATTTTTCATCTTGCATGGAAAATACTTCTCGTTTCGTTTGTTAATAATTGTTGTTAATTGATTTTTTTCTTTCAAAAATTAACATTATTATTATCAAGTACAAATGTATGAAAAATAATTTTTGCTTTCTTTGTCATAGAAAATAATGTCAATCAATAAAACAAGACTTGTAAAATTCCCCACTTTTTCCACCCACCTAAAAAAATAATTCAATTAAACTCTTTCAATTTTATTTTCCACGAAAATAATTTCCATGCAATTTAACTTCTGAAAATTATTTTATTTTCACTCATTTTCTATCTTTTTAATCAAATACAGTTAAAATGAGGATGCAAAAGTAATTTTGAAGACACCAATTTTAAACCATCATTGAAGATGCTCTAAATCATACGCTTGTCTCATTTTTGTTTTACATAATGGTCTAGAATTAGTGTAATAGGCAACAATAATTTCGTATCAATTTTCTTTCCTATGTGATTATTAGTTAGGTTCAAATTATAAGCATTTGTGGCTTTGACGATTTGACAGTGAAGGTTCCTTCACGAGTAGAAATTTATTTGGTTCCATTATAAAATGTCAAGCTTTCTCATCTAATTAAGTACGGTATATATACATCTATCATAATCTTCCAATCAATATAATTCGTACCAATACCACCTAGAGCCGGGATCAAGTCTTCTATATAGATATAGAATGTTGGGCAAATTGGGCATTACGGATCTCCATACTCCAACTTGAGGGGTAGTACTGAATGTAATTTGTGATTCAGAGAGATTTTATCCTAATTATTTCATGATCTTTCTGAATTATTTTATTCCTAGAATGATTATTTCATTTCTAAATTAGTTTATTTTCCTTTTATGTATTAGCCTTTGATGAATTATAAAACACACATTGTAAGGTTAATCATATCAAGGAGAAGCAGTTTTTCCTTCATACAACAAATTCTCAAACTCAACCTTCCCTGATACCAAATGAAACCTTGAATTCTAGGAAATTTATTTTACTATCCATATTAATTAATTAATTAATTAATCAGAATAAATATGGGCTAAAATCTTAACATAATGGTTTTAAAAATTTATGAAAAGTGAAAACAGATATACACTTCTAATATAGTAATTAAGTCCGTGAGTCACATGAGTTCGAACCAATTAATGAACGGACCCAGCTTACCCAATTACATCGTAAGAAATATCCATAAACTTCTTCAATTAACCCACTTAATATATATATATATATATTTAATAAAGTCAAAAAATCAATAAATAATATGTTCATAAATTATTTTTTTATCAATATTAATTTATACTATATTAAATGGGATTTAGATTTACCCTAACATTAATTATATATTATTTCAGTGCCTAAGTTCTTCATTCATTTCTTGTTTGAAAGATGAGTTTTTGCACTCATTTTCTCCAACTAATAATTTCCCCCATCAAAAGGAACTGTTCTTGGTTTGAAAATTTGCACATCTTCACTCACTCTGCCACAAGGTTTTGTTTTATGCATGATCAGTGACATGGACGAGATTGTAACCCTTCGTTTTGTAGTCACTTCAGGTCCTGTTTGATTCCCTTGTTATCGAAGCTTTATTTTCTTCCTCATTTTCAACCACACATTCACACAATAAAATATTCGATACATAAACTAAATTTTTTTCCTTACTTCTCAACCACACGTACTGGGCATCAAACGAGCGCTCAATAATGTTTGGATAATGCTCACTCGGTGATAGTATATATACTTTCTTCATCACACTGTCCAATTATAATAATATATATAAGTGCATGTTAGCTTGAAGTTGAACTTTAGTAGAACATATTTCAACCTTTTAAGAAAAAACAAAAGAAATATTATATCCAATAAATTTTACGCTTTACACTAAAATTTTGACATTTTTTTAACGTAATAGTGACACATCAATATTTGATTGGTGCGATAATCGAAGAGACGGAAACGGGGAGAGGAAATGTGGTTCATAGTAATAAAATAATTCCTTTGAATAATTGATGTGTGTAGAAAATGCTGACACATTTTTTGACTTTGTGCTTGTTTGTAGGTCCATCAACTTGACCTTTTATTGGTTGCTAGTGTGGAATATTTTGTGTCTAGATCCATGTTCATATTGTTATTGTTTAGAGAGTTTGGCTCATGTTTATAATTAAGTCTCTGTTTGGCACTTTTGTTCCTTCTCCTTAATATTTTATTTTGTTTTAGAGAAAAAGGAGAGACAAGCAATCCGGTTTATCTCTTGGGAAAAGGCGTCTAGTGGTATATGTGTACAAGTATAATGCATGCAGCCCCCAAGTTACGTAGGACCTGAAATTTGACTTTATGCAACATAAAACGCCAATTACGGTGTCACTTGTAGGCACAAGTTGTCATTGTATCAGAGCTACAGCCAGTATTCCCTTGTGAAGCACTGTACAATTTTTTTTTTCCTTCCTTTCGAAATTCGTGGAAGAATAAATTTTGGAATGTAAAGGGAATAAAATTAGATACCGATGAGATTCGAAGCGCGGAAGAAATGTCGGAAAGTTCCGAACTCAGGTTGTGGTTGGACAGATGAATCATGACCCGATATTCACGACGCGATGACTCGACGATACGGAATAAAGAACCATGACTTTTGAAACGTCACAAGGATTTGTCCAATCTCCTTGATAAGTCTCTAATTTGAACGACACGAATATTCTAGCAAATATTTGATAAGTTCGATATTTGAACGCCACAGAAATATTCTTGATAAGTTCGAAAAATATAGGAATCCACCTATAACTTTTATTGAATCCTCAATAAAAATTGTTTATATCAAAATCAAATCTGAATTACAATGAATGGAAAAAATGGTATAAATAAGTAAAATAACATAACTGCTAATTGACTCAAAATAGAATTCTAATTAGACTAAAATTCTAAAATAGGCAAACAAATAATTAAAAACAAAATTTAACCTAAAAATATGCAAAACCCCTAATTTCCGTCTGCATAATTGACTTGCTGTTTTGAAGCCCCAAATGATGGAATTTGGCCATAAAATCAGTCGGCTCAAGGGCTTCGGCCCATGAGTTTTGTTTAGTGACCCATTTCTACTCGAAAAACACATATTATGCATCTAATTCCGACATGGTTGACTGGATTGCACTTTTATTTGGCTTGAATATTTAACTTTTTACGTTAAGCCTGCTATGACTCCGATTGTCGAGGGTCCGGAACACATCATACCCTCCTTCTTTAAGATGATTCGTCCCGAATCATAACTTTGTTCCTGTTGTTTCACTTCACCTCCTGGATCAAACGGAAAATTATTGCTTCCATGCCAGAGGGATGACCTATAGTATCCTGTAGCTTGGGTTACATGAATGGATTGAAGTAGAAACTCCTGCGGGCATTGGTGGTGTTGCCCGAATTTCCAAGCACATTTAACCTACAAGACAAAATTAAATAAAGTGGGGAGGGAAATGTTAGGTTCATGAGGTACAAGGTAGGATCCTTGTATTCATAAATTATCACCGTCAATTCCACCTTTTGAACCACGAGGCCCTTCTCTTCACCTCGTTTTCCTTTTGCAACTTCTTGCTCGCCCCCTCTATCTCTTTTCTCTCAAGTCCGGTTACTTCCTCTAACTCAAGATTTACCTCTTCAAAAATTTTTCTTTCAAATTCAACCACATCTTCTACCTCCACATTTTTATCACCATGCTCGTGCACTACCTCATCACTACTCAAATGTGGATCTTCCAATTCAACGCTCAAATCTTGAACTTCCACCTCAACTCCCAATTCAAATTTTGGAGTTTGTTTAGTTGTTTTTAATTTCAACTCTCCCTCCTTCTTATCAATATCTTTATCCCCATGATGCCTCCTATTACACCACTTTTCACTCTCCTTCCTTACCCTCCGTGAATCTTCTAGTACTTCCTCTAATGTCAACCCATATAATACGCATGTTTTCCCTTTCTTAAGGAATTTGTATATGTGCATACTCTTATCATAAACAGCATCCCTCCTATGTCTCCAAGGTTTTCCCAATAAAATATGATAAGATTTCAATGGCACCACATCACACCATACATCCTCACTATACCTTCCCTGGGTGATAGGCACTAGAACTTGTTTGGTTACTTTGAAATTTCCAAACTCTCTCATCAACGACATCCTATAAGGTTTATAGTGTAGTTCTAGGGGCAATCCTAATTTTTCAACCACGGTGCTACTAACGAAATTAGTAAAACACTTTCCATCAATCGCCAAACTGTACCCCTTATGATCCACATAACATCTAGTTTGGAATAAAGAGCCCGGATCATAATCCATTCCTTATGTGGCATTAAAAAAAATTCAAAAATGAAGAGGATTTAGACATCAAATAGCAAGAACGACTTTTATTGACTTGGAAGGAAATGAATACCAAGAATTTTAAAGAAATTCAAGAAAGTGGTTCTTTAATCTTGGAATGACTTTTTTTTTTTGAATAATGAATTTTCGGAATTAAATAAAAAATATATTTTTTAATAAATTCAAAAATTCGACACAAACGCAACAAAACAAACGGAACAGGATTTGGATAAGAATCGAATAAAACAAACACTTTTGAATTTTTGTTAGATTTTTATATGGATCAAAAACTGAAAATTTTTACTGATACAAAGAACAAGAAAACAAAATACTCAACAAGATATGGATGATTTTTATGGGACTCGATGATAAACATAAAAATCAAACTGGATAGAAAAACCTGAATTCAAAATCCAGCTCTGATACCAGATGATGAGATTCGAAGCGCGGAAGAAATGCCGGAAAGTTCCGAACTCAGGTTGTGGTTGGACAGATGAATCATGACCCGATATTCACGACGCGATGACTCGACGATGCGGAATAAAGAACCATGACTTTCGAAACGCCACAAGGATTTGTCCAATCTCCTTGATAAGTCTCTAATTTGAGCGCTACAAATATTCTAGCAAATATTTCATAAGTTCGATATTTGAACGCCACAGAAATATTCTTGATAAGTTCGAAAAACATAGGAATCCACCTATAACTTTTATTGAATCTTCAATAAAAATTGTTTATATCAAAATCAAATCTGAATTACAATGAATGGAAAAAAGGGTATAAATAAGTAAAATAATCTAGCCGCTAATTGACTCAAAATAGAATTCTAATTAGACTAAAATTCTAAAATAGGCAAACAAATAATTAAAAACAAAATTTAACCTAAAAATACGCAAAAACCCTAATTTCCGTCTGCATAATTGACTTACTATTTTGAAGCCCCAAATGATGGAATTTGGCCATAAAATCAGTCGGCTCAAGGGCTTTAGCCCATGATTTTTGTTTAGTAGCTCATTTCTACTCGAAAAACACATATTATGCATCTAATTCCGACATGGTTGACTGGATTGCACTTTTATTTGGCTTGAATATTTAACTTTTTCCGTCAAGCCTGCTATGACTCCGATTGTCGAGGGTCCGGAAAACATCAGATACGAAATATAGTGGCCTCTTCACAAAAATACCCTACTTTTAGTAATCAAACTGAAATTTACTTACAATTTATAAAACTTGAAAATTACTTGTAATAAGATTTTAAAAATTGAAAAATACTTATGATACTTTTTAAATATGTTAGTATCACAATGTGATACTTATGATTATGTTGGTATCATATTATGATACTTATTATACTTTTCAATTTTTTTAGTATCACAATATGATACTTATGATACTTTTTCAATTTTTTTAGTATCACAGTGTGATACTTATTATATTTTTCATTTTTTTTCTAGTTTCTCAATGTAATACTTATGATACTTTTTCAATTTTTTCTAATATCACAATGTGATACTTTTAATACTTTTCCAGTTTTTCTAGTATTACAATTTGATACTTTACAAATTTTTAGGATACTTTACAAATTTTTATCGATAAAGCATCTTCGAGAATATTGGACCAAACCAAGCCATTACTTAGCCTCGTTTGCTTCTTCCCATCTTCTCTTCCTCATCAGTCGAGGCATTCAAGAACCAGATCAAGAGGAACAATTGAAATAATCCAGTGAGATCAAAGACAGTGGAGATAACGGAGGCAGCGCCTCCTAGGAAGAAGGAAGAAAACGCCTGTCTTTCTTCCAAAAATTCAACTGCCAATTTCTACCCCTAGGCCCCAACGTCTCGCGTCATCAAACTCCGGCCCATTTACCACACAGAATCCCCGTATCACCGAATCCCGCCATTGTTGTGCCCAGACCACTTCTAGACCGAGTTGCTGCCTCCTTCGATCTCAAGCAAACTTTCTGTTCGTGGTTACCGTTCATGTGATTTTAGCGACTGTTGGGTTTTTAGTTCTGGGTCTTTTTCTTAGTTTTGAATGCTTGCACTTCGATGCCCAACCTAAAGTTTGCTTGTTTTTGGGATTTTACTGAACTTCAAGTTCAAATGCTACTTGGGCAGCTCACAATTCGGAAACTACAGTTTTGAACCCTTGTTGGATCGGCTTTCTTCATTATTCAGCTTTGCAGGTCAATTATTTGAGTCTTGGGTCACTTTAATTGTGGGGTTGATGGATTGTTCGGTTGGTATAGCCTTATGGTTTAGTTATGCTGTGGAGTTCTCGGTGATCACAGTGGTTGATGCGGGTGGTAGCGGTTGTGAGTTGGTGGTTGTCCGTTTGTCCAGTGGCGTTGGTGGTTTTGGGCTGAAGGGGATTGTGGTGGTTCGGTGGTGATGTGGTGGTGGTTCGGTGGTGATGTGGTGGTGGTTCATGGTGGTTGATGCAGGTGGTGGTGTTTCGGTGATCACAGGTTGTTGTGGTGACGGTGGTGGTGGTTCGGTGGTGGTTGATGCAGGTGGTGGCGGTGGCGGTGGCGGTGGGGAGTTGTGGTTGTGCAGTTGCAGGCTCAGGGAAGAAGATGATCAGCAACATGTCATGTCCGTATTTTTCATTATTTTTTTTGGTGTAGTAAATTTCAGTTCTGTTAGTTTAAAGCAGTAATTTGTGCAATTAATCCAAATATAGTTATAGACCATATCATTGGGGCCCACCAGGCCCAAAACCAGATAAGTCATTGGGCTCCAATAGATCCGATCCAACATAGAGTCACAGACTGAAGCATAGGCCAGATGAAATAATGCTAGATTAGACGGGCAACAAAGGAGATCCACCAATTGGACGGTCAAACATGGGAAGGGAGCCGATAGAGGCCCTAAATCGACAAGTTTCTCATATGTAGCAGGCTAACTGACACCTTCAAAAGGAAGATAAGATCAACTACCCGAAAATCTGGCCAAGACATAAAGAGAACAGAGGCAGTAAAGGTCAAAATGGGGATCCAAAACAAGCTTATGGAAGGAGAGAATAAGGGTAAAATGAGAAAGAGAAGGATAGAGGAGAGACCCTGGGGGAGATTAGAAGACTCTACTCGAAAATTACATCAACAAGAGACAATCCAAAAATCACATCAACATTTTGCAACAAAAAAAAAGAAAATGGCAACTCGATGAGCACTAGAAGAAGGCCCATCAGACACTCGTGCCCCTGAACAACCAAAACCAAGAAGCGTCACAGGAGATTGCATAATAACCCACTAGAGAAAATCCCTCAAAAGCACATTTACATTGAGAGTCGCATACAACGATCCCCATAATAGAACAAAATAATGAGATGATCTAAGCGGCTGTAGCAACAGCCTTAGCGGAAAGAATCCACAAGATCATCATGAGGCCACGTACGGCCTAGCCACCCCCACGCAACCACCAATTGAAAAAAATATGAGAGTACCCGAAGAAAGTGAGAAAATTGAGCCAAATGACAAACATGAGGAGAGCAGTCAACAAATAGAAGCATGTACACAGGAGAACTCTTATCTAAGTGAAACTATAGAGCAAAAGAAATGAACTAATTCGTTTGCGCAAGATATTCTGGAACCGCTCCCAAGAAATTTCAAATTATCGACCTTGCGGGAATATGATGGGGTATCTGATCTCGAGGAGCACCTAGAGTGATTTGACGGCATGATGTTGCTATATGGCTTCAGCGACGCCAAAATATGGTGTGGATTCTTAACCACCCTCAAAGGAAGTGCCCAAACATGGTTCTCCCATTTGCCGTCGAATTCCATCTCCAGCTTTGAGCATTTTCCTTATGCTTCCTCAAGAACTTCACTAGTAGTAAAAGGTACAAAAAACTAGCAAACAACTTATGACAGTCAAGCAACAATAGGGCGAATCTCTCGACACTACACTCAGAGCTTCAATAAAGAAGCCCTAGAGTTCTTCCCAAACCCAGATTCAAAACTCTCTGCTGCGATCCTAACAAATGGATTGAGACAGGGATACTTCTTCAGCACTTATGAATTAAAAGACTTAATGAGAGAATCATGCAAAGCCTGGGAACATCCAGAAAAAGAAAGTACTCTCATTTTATTTTTTCTTGTTATTGTTATTCATTAATAATAAATCTATGTTACTCATCTTGATTTTAAAATGTTATATTATCAAAGATAGTGCAAGCAGTTATTAGTTCTCCACGACCGACTAGGTCATCGATTCTCCATGGTCGACCACACTACATAATTGGGTCATTAAGGCCATCAGTTCTCCACGGCCGACCATTGTAAATAAACGATTCACTAGGGATAACCAGGCCACTATAACCATCATTTCTTCACAGGTGATTTGATCCTATTTCAGCTCAAATCTCAACTCCCATGCGAGCTCTTAGCAATCTGTGCAACTTGAGCCTATTTCGGCCCAAATCTCAGCTCCCCTCCGAGCTCTCATGATCGGTACAACCTGGTCCTATTTCGGCCTAAATCTTAGCTCTCATGCAAGCTATCAATGACTCAAATCTTATCTCCCCTGCGAGCTCTCGGAAACTAGTGCACCTGGACCTATTTCATCTAAAACTTCAGCTCCTCTACGAGCTCTCAGTGACCGATGCGACATGAACTTATATCGACCTAAATCTCATCTCTCCTACGAGCTCTTAGTGATTTGTTCGACCTAAACCTATTGCGGCCCAAATCTAAGCTCTCAACGAGTTGTGTGACTTGAGCCTATTACGGCCCAAAAACTTGGCTCTCCTGTGACCTCTTAGCAACGAGTGAGAACTGGACCTATTTCAGCCTTGATCTCATCTCCTCTGCAAGCTCTCAGAAACCGGGAAACCTGGCCCATTCTGGCCTATATCTTGGCACCCTAACGAGCTCTCAGAGATCGAGGCAACCTGATCCTATTTCGATCCATACCTCAGCTCCCCATGAGCTCTTATAAAGCTCACAAGAAATTCAAATGCGGAGACTAATTCCTAAATAAAAAGCATGTTTGGTAATGGAAGAAAAATGATTCTGGTTGAATGTGTGGTTGGCAAAAACTTCCATTATCAAACAGGCCTAAAGGATACGACATTCATGAAAATGAAGTTAAATATTTAGGAAAAGTACCTAAAATTTCATGTATCTAGCCCTCTTGCACATGTAAAATCATAGCATCACGAAAAGTGGGGGGAAACTATATTGTGAATAAAATCAAATCCTAAATATAAATAATGCTAGATTACGCAAGCAATAAAGGAGATCCACCAATTGAGTAGTCTAAAATGAGAAGGAGCTAATGGAGGCCCAAAAAGTTCTCTTTTGTCGAACGCCGTTAAATTCCTATTATAACAATTAATTAATTAATTAATTAATTAATATAAACAGAATTGAATATATTCTAATTAAGAATATAAAATAAATATTTTCAAAAGACTTTTGAAAAACAAAAATCAGAATTGAATTTTTTATTTAGCCCCTGTTTGGTATTTATTAGAATCTGATTTTAATCTAAGTCAAAAGTTAATAATTAATCTCGACCACATATCTTATGGGATCCATGACTTTTCAACCACACATCTAATCAACTTTTATCAAATTCTACTAAAAAACAGATTTTAATCTCTACCAAACAAGGGATTAAACTTACATATTATTGAACTTTTCTTTTCATTATAAAAATATGTTTCAATATTAATTTGATTTGCCCATACACAATTTTTTCATATTTTTTCTTCGATTTATCATGAATATTTTATAAATCATTTTTTGATTTGTCCAATATCTTATGACATCTGATTACTTGTTGATATATGACGCATGATTTCTTTAATAACCTAACATTTTAAACAATTGTCTAATATATATTACAATGAATTGAGTGATGATTTTTTTATTTTTTGTAAAATACTAATTTATTAAAAACTGCATTCAATTTACAATTTTAATTTTTTATTTAACAATATCAGTTGACTCAACTACTTTCAAACAATAGTATTAGTAAAAATGTTACATGTATCATTCATCCTATACATAATGCGAAACATATGCTTACTACTAGTTTAACAAACAATGGCTAAGTTTGGGATGGAATTCAAAAACCTTATTATGGATAATTTATGATGAAATGCATTTGTGCCATGAATTATAATTTTTAGACAAAATATTGACAATACTCTATATCAAGAAGCGCGCTACGTTATAATCAATATTCTAAAATGCTATAGGAATTTTTAAAACTGCTCCGTGTGATGTATGCGCGTGAATCACCCAATGTGAGTTGGGATGGGTTGGTCAATTTGGATTGCAACCCAATTTCGTCCTTTATTATTTTTATTTGGAACATTCACATAAATACTCAAAATTCTTGAGTCAAACTCAAATTTACGTCCTTTAAGAACTATCACACCAAAATTTTATAATACTTCTGATTTACTTATATTTACTTCATATTAAAGGATCATAATATGATATTTTCCAAGATTTTGTGCTACTTAAACCCTAAATTTTGTTAGAGGAATTTTCAATATGAATTCGGATGAGTGAAATGATTGCAAAAGAAGAGAATTGGAAAAGTTAATACCTTGCGATCACATAGGCTTAACATGTTGCGAGTGTAAGTACGGCACAAAATGAGGCGGATTGTAAACAGCTATAGCCTTGCGATCACAAGGTTGTATTATGAAGTGTTGTGACATTGTAAAGATTTGTATCTATTCACAATACATCATTTCAAGTTCTATATAAAGGATTCATATGTTCTTGGATTGTCACTTTGAATTCTCCCCCTCCTCCTTGATTTTTTATCTTATTACATAAACAACATGGATTTCTTGCATTCAAATGAATTGTCTTGTATTCATTTCTACAACATTTAATACAACACTCTCTTGTGTTTGTTATTACCAATGTTTTCAGAACCAGCTCGACCATCGACCTGACCGAGAGACTGGGTTAAGGGTTAGATGGTCAACCCAGAGTCGACTCGAGGTTGACCCGGACATTAAATAATATTAAATGAATATTAAATGAATAAAAAAATTAAAAAATATATGAAACTCGGGTAAAACTCGGGTCCAGGTCGACTGGGTTTCTCGAGTTATCCTGAGTCGTTGACTAGGTTAGACCCGACTGGGTTTCTGGGGTGACTTGACTCGATTTCTGGCCCGGGTCGACATGGTCGAGTATGAAAACAATGGTTATTACTTTTTATGTTTGGGTTTGTTGCCGGAAAGTGCACATCATCAAACAATATTTGAGGTTTCATTATATCTTGAAGGCTTATTTGGATCTCGTGTTCATCTATTTGGTGGGACATCTTAAGGAAAACAAATGTTGGTGCCTTGGAATCTTCAACTACAAGTTTTGTCATCACATCACCACATTTGTTTCACAAATCTTAAGACTTTGTTGTGTTTATTATGATGGCTCCAATGGCTTCCTCGCTTCATGTTCTTGTTGTAGACTTTGTGAAATTGGAAAGGTTTGAAGGATCAAACTCCGAGCGTTGGCAAAATAAATTACATTTTCTTCTCACTACACTCAACATGGTTTACGTGCTTACTCCTCCAAAACTGAAAGAATCCCAGACTGAAATTTTGGTTAATGCAAGAGCTAGGAAAAAGTGGGTCAAGACGATTATATATGCAAAGGTCCTATATGCAATGCTATGTCGGGTGCTTTATTTGATCAATACCATGGAAAAAGGTGTGCAAAGGAAATCTGGGATGCATTAGAAATAAGATACATGTCCGAAGATGCTACAAGTATGAAATTTCTTTCTTCTAAATTTCATTTATACCTAATGGTAGATAATAGGAAAGTCATTGAGCAATTTAATGAAATAGTTCATATCTATAATCTATTTCAACAATATGATATGAATATGGATGAATCTTTTGTTGTCTCTTTTATTATTGATAAACTTTCTCCAATTTCGAGAAATTACAAGAAAAATCTCAAGCATAAGAAGGATAATATTTCCCTTGAATATTTTGGCCGGCATTTTCGTATTGAAGAGAATTTTAGAGTGAAAAACTCCAATGAAAATAATAGTCAATCTTCTAACGTCCATATGGTGGAAGAAGGAAAAGATACCAGCAATGAAAGCAAACAAAAATTTTCGAAGAAAAACAAAACGAGAAACTTCGACTCCAACGATAAGGACTCAAAGAAAAAGAAGGAACCATGTTTCAATTGTGGTAAGATGGGACATCTCAAAATGGATTGTCTTCTTGCAAAGAAAAAGAAATATAATGGAAACTTCAACTTCATGGCTATGATAAGTGAGGTGTTTATGGTGGTGGATAACAATAAGTGGTGGATCGATTCAAGTGCCACTAGGCATGTTTGTAAGGATCAAAATATTTTTACCACTTATGAACCCGTTGAAGATGGGAAGATTTTCTACGTGAGAAACTCTACCACCACAAATGTTCTTGGAAAAGGCAACATTAATGTCGAATTCTCTTTAGGGAAAATTCTCACTTTGAAGGATATTTTTCATGTACCGGATGCTCGAAAGAATCTTGTATCCGGGGGTCTTCTTAATAAGTTTGGTTTCAAATTTGTATTTGAGTCAAATAAATTTGTATTTTCGAAGGGGGGAATCTTTATTGGGAAGGGATTCATGAATGATGGATTGTTTAAACTTAATATAATGAATAAAACTACAAATTTTGTTTACATTGTTGTTGATTCTTTATTTATGTGGCATTCACATTTATGACATGTAAATACTAGAAATATGTGTGATATGAGTATGCTTGAATTAATTCCTAATTACAAACATGATTTAGAAGGAAAATGCAAAGTGTTTGCTCAAACTGAAATCACTAAAACTCTTTTTCCTAAAATTGAAAGAAGTAGTTATTTACTTAAACTTATTCATAGTGACGTATGTGATTTGCATAGCACACCTAATAGAGGAGGAAAACTTTACTTTTTGTAACTTTTATTGATGATTTCTCCAAATATTGCTATGTATTTTTAATGCGTTTTAAGGATGAAATTTTGAATAAGTTTAAAATATATAAAACTGAAATTGAAAACTTGCGCAATACTAAGATTAAATGTCTTAGAAGTGATAGAGAATGTGAATATCACTTTCCTTCATATTGTGAAAATGTTGGAATTGTTCATGAAACATCTATTGCATATACCCCAACAAAACGGTGTAACCAAAAGGAAAAATTGGATATTGACCGAAATGATTAATGCTATATTGAATAACTCGGGTTTAAGTAAAGGATAATGGGGGAAGCTTTTCTTAGTGCATGTTATATCCTAAATTGAGTATCAAGTAAAGAAAACAAAGTTGCTCCATATGAACTTTGAAAAGAAAGAAAACCTAACTTGTCTCATCTATATGTTTGGAGATGTAGAGCTATAGTTAGGTTGCATGATCCAAAGATTAAAAAGTTGGGAGAAAAATGAAGAGAGTGCATATTTTTAGGATATGCAGAACATAGTAAAGGTTATAGGTTTCTAGTAATAGAACATAATATCTCAGTTGAGGTTAACACCCTAATAGAATCTAGAGATGTTATATTCTATGAAAACAACTTTACTACTATTCATAGACCAACTAATTCGGATATTATAAAACCGAAAGTAAGCTATATAAACAAAAGAAATGCTAATGAAGAACTTTCGGAAATTAGGAGGACTAAAAGGGCTAGAAAAGTGAAAACATTTGGACCTGACTTTATTATACATCTATTGGAAGAAACTAGGGAATCTCAAATAAAACAAACTCTAGTAACACAGTCTATTGAGTAGGATCCTCTCACTATGTAGAGGCAATGAAAGCTTTTTGAGAAGAAGTTATAGATGATGAAATGTCATCTATCATGAAAAAAAACATGGAAATTAGTAGAACTTCCTCCGGGTTGTAAACCTATTGGTTGCAAGTGGATCTTCAAGAAAAAAATGAAAATAAATGGAAGTATAGACAAGTTCAAAGCAAGATTAGTAGCAAAAAGCTTGACACAAAAAGAAGGCCTTGATTATTTTGATACATATGCACCGGTTGCTAGGATTGCTACTATTAGAACTTTAATTGCTTTTGCATCTATTAATAAGTTTGAGATTCATTAAATGGATTTTAAAACTGCTTTTTTAAATGGGCAGTTGGATGAAGAAATATATATGGAGCAACGGGAAGGTTTTGTCCTACCGGAACAAGAAGGAAATGTGTGCAAATTAATTAAGTCATTGTATGGACTTAAATAAGTACCTAAGAAATGGAACAAGAAATTTGATAAAATTATTGTTGCCAATGGATTTAGGATCCATAAATCAGACAAATGCGTATATAATAAGTTTAATGGACAAAAAGGTGTAATTATTTGTCTATATGTGGATGATATGTTAATTTTTGGAACGGACTTAGAAGTAATCAATTCTACTAAGTCATTGTTATCATCCAACTTTGATATGAAAGATATGGGACTTATGAATGTGATTTTAGGAATTAAAATCAAAAGGAAAGATACCAGGATCATACTTAGCCACATTATATTGAAAAGGTGTTGAAAAAGTTTGATCATTTCGATTGCAAGTTGATAAGTGCGATATTTACGTTTATTTTATGCACTTATATCCTTGAATATGCCATAATGTGATTCTATCTAAGTATTATTAATGCATTTTATGTTTTACATTGTATAGGATCATAAAAGAAGAGAAAAGAAGAAAAAAGGACCAAAATGCACTCAAAACTGAAGTTTGGGGACTTAGGTGCAAATACAGTTACGGCCGTAAAAGTGTTAAACGAATTATGAGAAATCAACAGAATGTGAGTTACGGCCGTAAAGGAGAAGTTACGGCCGTAACCTTCTAAAGAAAAAAATATGCAGAAACACATTTACGGCCGTAAATGAAATGTTACGGCCGTAACTCTCCAGTCAACCATTTCCATATTTTAATTCTTTCCATAATTTTGGGATTTCTTGAGCCCAAAGCTAGGGCACGAAATTGAGGCTTTAAAAAGGGAACTTCATGACAAGAAAAGCATGAAAAATATTGTTAAAGGAGGAGCGGCTTGCTTGAAGAATTGAAGAAGAATTAAGCAATTCGAGAAGGTGAATCAAGAAAGAAAATTCCAGCATTCTTCATGGCTTTGAGCGTCTAAGTTCTCTACCTAGTTCGAAGGGGAAGTTGTATTTCATATCAATTTGTTTATTGCTTTTCCAAACTAGTAACGTAGTTCTAAATTCTTTACTTTGATTTGTTGGATTCTTATGCGTTTTTAATTCAATCAATGCAATTCTTTATTTGATTAAGGCCTTATCATTTAATTTATTGTATTGAGATTTGCTATTTTGAATAATTAGATCTGTAATCGTCTTTTTGTTCAAATCATAGTAGCAAGTGGAAATTTAATAATTTTCATAAAGACTTCCAACTTAGGTTAATTGTCACGAGCTTGTGTGATTGATAATCTAATTCACCATAATTCTTCTCAACCATTATATAGTTGTTGTCTTAAATCTAAAGAGCTTATTTTAGGTTATTCAATGGCTAATGTTTGATTAGAGAGCTTATTCTAATTAAATGCAATTAAGGGAGAATAGGAATAGTTAGAGCTTATTAACTATTTACGGGTGATAAATCAATCAAAGAAGACATTGAACTCGCATTACTTGGAAAGTAATAACATTGTGATAGAATACAACTGAACCTTAGAACTAGGACTCGTCGACATTTGATATTTATTCCAATCATTTTAATTGTTTTATTTTATTAGGTAAATCATTTACAAACAACTCAAAACAAAACCCCCCTTTACGATTCTAATTGACATGACACTAAGTTAGTTTTCGTTCCTTGTGGGATCGACCCTTACTTCCATTGCTACATTCTTAGTATCAGTGAACAAGGAATTTATTTATTATTTTGGTGCATCGCGGCACGCATCAAATTTTTGTCGTCGTTGCCGGGGAACGGTTAACCAATTTAGTGTTTAATCGATTAGAATTTGATTTTTCTGCATTTATTTTATTTTATTTTATTTTCACTTTATTTCTATAATTTTTCAAAAAAAAAAAAAATTCTTGCCTGTTTACTTCTTTGCTTATATGCGTAGAACTCGATCAACTAATTTTGAATTTTTTGATTTTGACCCAGAAATCGAGAGAACTTTTCGACAATAAAGAAGGGCAGCACAACAAATGGCAGCAGCAAATAACAATTTGACTCTCAAGCAACTGGCTACCCCGGATGTTGCTCAACAACCTTTATGTATCACTTTTCCAGCAGTGGAAGAGAACAAGACTTTTGAGCTCAAGTCCAGTCTGATCCATCTTCTGCCAACTTTCCGAGGACATGCCGGTGAAGATCCATATAGACATCTAAAGGAGTTTCATGTAGTTTGCGACAGTATGAGACCCACGGGCATTACCGAGGAACAAATAAAATTGAGAGCTTTCCCATTCTCATTGAAGGATGCCGCTACAGACTGGTTGTACTGTCTACCATCTGGATCAGTCACCACATGGAATGATATGAAGAGGTTGTTTCTAGAGAAGTACTTCCCTGCATCTAAGGCGGGGACAATCCGGAAGAAGATTTGCGGGGTTCGCCAAAGCAATGGCGAGACATTATATGAGTACTGGGAGAGTTTCAAGAAACTCATTTCGAGCTGCCCCCACCATCAAATTAGTGAGCAACTTTTGGTGGAATACTTCTACGAAGGTCTAGCGCCAATGGACAAAAGTATGATAGATGCCGCAAGCGGAGGTGCGCTAATGGACAAGACACCGGAGCAAGCACGGGCTTTAATCTCCAACATGGCAGAAAACACTCAGCAATTCAACTCGAGTAGGGATTCCCAAGTCCGCCGAGTGAACGAGGTAAGTAATTCTAATATTGAAGGTCAATTATATGAACTAACCAATCTTGTTAAGCAACTTGCTGTTGGGAATTCAAAACAAGCCAAAGCCTGTGGAATCTGTTCTAACTATGGACATCCAACGGATACCTGTCCAGTATTACAAGAAGGAAACAATGAACAGGTAAATGCTGCTGAGGGTTTCCCTTTCCAAAGACAATAGTACAACCCATATTCAAACACATACAACCCCGGGTGAAGAGATCACCCCAACCTGAGTTATGGAAATAACAAACCCCTAGGTTTTACTCCAAACAAGTCACAAGGACAACTCCAGCAGCGAGGGAGTTTCCAACCACAGGGGCAATATCAACAAAAACCTCAAAATTCAGGTACGTCTCTTGAAGATATGGTTAGGATGTTGGCAGCTAACATGATGCAATTCCAACAGGATACCAAGTCAAGCATTCAAAATCTGGAAAATCAAATGAGCCAAATGGCCACTGCCATAAATAGATTGGAGGCAAAATCTGGAGGGAAGCTACCATCACAGCCCGAGGCGAATCCCAAAAACGTGAGCGCCATAACTCTCCGGAGTGGAAAGGAAATTGAGGGTCCGCAATTGGAACCGGCTCCACCTGAAATGGAGGAAGATGAAAAGGAAGGAGTCGGGAAGAGAAACGAAACTTCGCAAAACCCTCAGGTAAAAACTGACTCCCATTTAAATATTAAACTAACACCTCCACCTTTTCCTAGCAGGTTAGCGAAGACAAACAAAGAGAGCAAGGAAAAGGACATGTTAGAAATGTTTCGGAAGGTTGAAATCAATATCCCGCTATTGGAGGCCATCAAGCAAGTCCCCCGGTATGCAAAATTTTTAAAAGATTTATGCACTAGCAAACAGAAACTGGTGGGAAATGAGATGGTAAGAATGAGTGAGTCTGTATCTGCACTTCTTCAAAGAAAATTACCTCTCAAGTGCAAGGATCCAGGTATGTTTACCATACCTTGTCAAATAGGTAATAAGAAAATAAATCGTGCTTTAATAGACTTAGGTGCATATATCAATGTAATGCCTAGGTCCACCTATGCTTCATTAAAACTTGCCAAACTGATTGAAACTAATGTTATAATTCAACTAGCCGATCGTTCTAATGCTTATCCTGACGGGGTAGTTGAAGACATTCTAGTGCAAGTAGGCGGGTTAGTATTTCCCGCAGATTTTTATGTATTGGACATGAATGATGACCACTCCCCCAACTCTACTCCTATTTTGTTAGGTAGACCATTTTTGAAAACATCTAAAACTAAGATAGATGTTAGTAGTGGCACACTTTCCATGGAATTTGATAATGAAATTGCTCAATTCAATATTTATGATTCTGTGAAATTTTTTGATGATGATCCTGTTTATTCTGTTAATGTGAATGACTCTTTAGTACAGGAAGTTCTCGATATTGGTGGAAAGGACTGTCCAAAGTTACCGAAATCAGGTAAAATCTCATCCATCTCATTACCAGTCTCTGATGAAAAATCTCTACCCCCTGTTTTGCAGATCTTAATGAAGAATATGAGGAAGAAGTTGGGCTTTGGGAATCCACCTAATCCTGGTTGAATGAGAAATGACTCAGTCGAGCCAACGACATTAAAAAAAGGGCGCTGCTCGGGAGGCAACCCGAGAGGGGAGTTTCTTTACTCCCTCAAAGTGTTATTTTTTATTTTTTTTTTTTCATTTTTGTCATTTTTCTTATCAGTTAATTTCATTCAAAAAAAAAAAAAAAAACATGTCCCCTCCTTTGCTTTCATTCACATCCCATCTTTTGTTTGGTAGTGTCACGCTCCACATTGAGGACAATGTGGAATTCAAGTGTGGGGGGGGGGGATGATTATCTATTATTTTTTTTTGTTATCCCTGTTTTATTTTTTTAATTGTGCTTAGACCCACATTTTGGTATGATAGGAAGCGACCCCACTTTTGGTTCGTTTTTTTTTTTTTTTGAAAAATCATTGCATAATTGGATATTAATTGAGCACATAGAGATGATCTCGTCCAAAACTGCACGAATAGGTTGAAAATGAAAAGTAAAATTGTCAGATGTCTACAACCTAGTCAACCCAAACAGGAATAAATATATTATCCCTTCATATATAACCCTGAGCGCCCCAATTCCAACGGAAATTATTATACTTTTGTGAGTAGTCATGATTTGAATACTTTTAACCACTATCCTCGACCAATGGACTTAGATTTGGAATGAAGATCAAGCAATGACCTATAACTCATAATTGGATGGGAGAAACACATGAAAACCATAATTTGTGAGCTTTTGAGCCTAAGAGCTGTTTTTAATACTTATGAGCTCGTGATTCTTTGATGTGTGTCCTGCATGGTTGGGTTATGCTTGGATGTGCTTTCTTATGCATACCGTTGTAACTTCTTAACTTAAGTGCAAATTATAACAAAGGCAATAGGTTAAGCCAATTTTGACTTGCTAAAAGAGTCTACCTTGCTACATGGACCATTAGAAGCCATTTTGAGCCTTAGGATTTCCTTGGATTTTTATGCCATGCTACAAGCCACGAATACCCTTTCTTTTGCATTGTCTCTGTTTTGAACCCATAGAGAAGGGATTCGCAAGCTTTTGTTGATTGAAGATTGTGCTATGGTCTAAGTCCAAGAAGTTGAAATAGTTATCTTGTGTTGAGAAATGTTTGTGAAATGGACTGAATTTAGGGGATTGTAGTTCTACCTTGTGTCACTTGGTGACTGCGGAATGATTTGGATAATAGAAAAAAAAAAGTGGCAGTCTATACTCGAATCGAAAAAAAAAAAAGAAAAAAAATGTTTTGAAAAGAAAGTTTAGTCAAGGAAATTATTAGTTGAGGAAGTAAAACACTCAACTTGTGAAAAAAAATAGAGAAAAGAAGAGAAGAGATTCAAGTGTGAATAAAAGTTGGATGGCGGGAAATAATAAAGATCATATTAAGGGTGAAGGAAGTAATGTTATTGTGAATTGACTTAGCATGCAAAATTCCTTCTCGACTCAGCCTAAATATATCCTTTTATCTTACCTGACCCGAAGCCCCGCTACAACCAAATAAAGACCTTCGCTTTGCACTTGTGTTATTGTTGGCTCCGGTTATGACAATTAGGCAATCTGTGGTACTGACTTATCCATGCAGAGAGCTGAGCGAAAAATTCAACCCCTTATACACTTTGTGCGACGAGAGAAATATCTTGTGAGGGTGTTAAAACCCATTACATATGCTTATGAGTGGTTTGAATTGCTTGGTCTAGGGTTTGTGCTATGAATGTGGTTGGGGATAATGTGTTGACTGAATTCACATCATGAACAACTCGGTTTACGCGAGTAATTTCTTCCAGAATTGGGCGAAACTATTTTCTTTGTAGTCACTCATAAATGGTTGGGATGTGAGCAAATACGAGAGGTGCAAGGAAATAAACCATATCGATCCATGATTGGAATGGGAAATAAAGGGCGTTGCATCTCTAGCACACACAAACACAATCCGATCATGCAATGGAACATTTTTGTTAAAGAAAAGTGGGTTGGAACCTCAAGTCTCTAAATTGTAATCTATTGTTTGAATCCTATTCTTTTCTTTGCAAATCTTTGTTCGAGGACGAACAATGGTTCAAGTGTGGGGGGATTTGGTAAGTGTGATATTCACGTTTATTTTATGCACTTATATCCTTGAATATGCCATAATGTGATTCTATCTAAGTATTATTAATGCATTTTATGTTTTACATTGTATAGGATCATAAAAGAAGAAAAAAGAAGAAAAAAGGACCAAAATGCACTCAAAACTGAAGTTTGGGGACTTAGGTGTAAATACAGTTACGGCCGTAAGGTAACAAAGTCACGGCTGTAAAAGTGTTAAACGAATTATGAGAAATCAACAGAATGTGAGTTACGGCCGTAACCTTCTAAAGAAAAAAATATGCAGAAACACATTTACGGCCGTAAATGAAATGTTACGGCCGTAACTCTCCAATCAACAATTTTCATATTTTAATTCTTTCCATAATTTTTGGATTTCTTGAGCCCAAAGCTAGGGCACGAAATTGAGGCTATAAAAAGGGAAGTTCATGACAAGAAAAGCATGAAAAATATTGTTAAAGGAGGAGCGGCTTGCTTGAAGAATTGAAGAAGAATTAAGCAATTCGAGAAGGTGAATCAAGAAAGAAAATTCCAGCATTCTTCATGGCTTTGAGCGGCTAAGTTCTCTACCTAGTTCGAAGGGGAAGTTGTATTTCATATCAATTTGTTTATTACTTTTCCAAACTAGTAACGTAGTTCTAAATTCTTTACTTTGATTTGTTGTATTCTTATGCGTTTTTAATTCAATCAATGCAATTCTTTATTTGATTAAGGTCTTATCATTTAATTTATTGTATTGAGATTTCCTATTTTGAATAATTGGATCTGTAATCGTCTTTTTGTTCAAATCATAGTAGCAAGTGGAAATTTAATAATTTTCATAAAGACTTCCAACTTAGGTTAATTGTCACGAGCTTGTGTGATTGATAATCTAATTTACCCTAATTCTTCTCAACCATTATATAGTTGTTGTCTTAAATCTAAAGAGCTTGTTTTAGGTTATTCAATGGCTAATGTTTGATTAGAGAGCTTATTCTAATTAAATGCAATTAAGGGAGAATAGGAATAGTTAGAGCTTATTAACTATTTACGGGTGATAAATCAAAGAAGACATTGAACTCGCATTACTTGGAAAGTAATAACATTGTGATAGAATACAACTGAACCTGAGAACTAGGACTCGTCGACATTTGATATTTATTCCAATCATTTTAATTGTTTTATTTTATTAGTTAAATCATTTACAAACAACTCAAAACAAAACCCCCCTTTACAATTCTAATTGACATGACACTAAGTTAGTTTCCGTTCCTTGTGGGATCGACCCTTACTTCCATTGCTACATTCTTAGTAACAGTGAACAAGGAATTTATTTATTATTTTAGTGCATCGCGGCACGCATCACAAGTCATTATCTACTACATTTGATTCAAATGTTAGGATGTATCCTAACACTAGTAGAACAATTTCTTAATTAGAATATGTTTGGGTGATTGGATGTCTTACGTATACAATAACATCCGGATATCACATTTGTCGTTGGTAAAATGAGTTGATATACTATCAATCCTAGTCAAATGCATTGGCATGGAGTTAATAGAATCTTAAAGTATCTTAAATGTACTATGGACTATGGTATTCATTACTGAGGCTATCCTTTAGTTTTAGAAGGATTTACTGATACTAATTGGATTACCGATTGAGAAGATCATACATCAACTAGTGGGTGGATATTCACACTTGGTGGAGCTGATATATCATGGGGTTCAAAGAAACAAACTTGTATAGCAGATTCAAAGAAGCAGAATGGCTAAAGAATTTGTTGATTGAGATTCCTATTTGGCCTAAACTTATGCTTCCAGTATCTATTAATTGTGATAGTGAGGCTACATTGTCTAGAGCATATAGTCAAATTTACAATGGAAAGTCTAGACACATTGGTTTAACTTAAGACAAAGCTCAATAAGACAATTTCTTCCGGATGGAGCTAAATGCCTTAGATATGTTGGCATTTTTGGTAAGTCTACCTATATCAATATCGGGGATGGTGTCATCTCCAAAGTGATTGGGCTAATGACTCAAGCTATTTATGAAAATAAAACCAAGATATGGGACACATAGCCTATTTACGTGTCAGTTTCTGAACATAATAAAAACTCTTAAACAAATGTGGGGTGTTTCCGGTTAGTCGCTTAGGGTTGCTGGTTCGAAACTTTTCCACCACACCACCTTGATTAACATTAGAAATGCTTTCGCTATGTGAAGGTTTAAGTCCTAAAGACACCTTTATTTATGCTAAGTTTGGAAAATCTTACACCGGAGATTTTTTTTAAAATCTCATTCATTTTGAAAATGGTAGAGGATTGTTGGAGGAATTTTCAATATGAACTCGGATGACTGAAATGGTTGAAAAAGAAAAGAATTGGAAAAGTTAATACCTCGCGATCGCATAGGCTTAACATGCTGCGATAGCAAGAACTACACAAAATGAGGCAGATTGTAAAGGGATGTAGCCTTGCAATTGCAAGGGATATAACCTTTCAACCCCAAGGTTGTATTGATGGACGGGTTTTTATCCCTTGCGATTGGAAGTGGGTCCGTCTGGGGATCAACCATAGGTCCCTTTTTTACCGTTGGAAAATTATTTATTCAGTTTTTTTATACCTTTTGATGTTTCTACATGACTTTTCGTGGAGAAACTTATATTATGAAGTGTTGCGACAATTGTAAAGAGTTGTATCTATTCACAATACATCATTTCAAGTTCTATATAAACGATTCATATGTTCTTGGATTATCACTTTGAGTTCTCCTTTCCTCGTTAATTGTTTTTCTTGCATAAAACAACATTGATTTCTTGCATTCAAATAAATTGTTTTCTATTCATTTTCTGCAACATTGAATACAAGACTCTCTTGTGTTTGTTATTACTTGTTTTGTGTTCGGGTTTGTTGTCGGAAAGTGCACATAAGTCGTCAAACAATATTTGAGATTTTCTTGTATCTTTGAAGGCTTATTTGGATCCCTTGTGCATCTATTTGATAGAACAAATAAAGTCTTAAGGAAAACTAGTGTTTGTGTCTTGGAATCTTCAAGTTTCTTCAAGTTTTGTCATCACATCACTACATTTGTTTCAACAGATTTTAGTATCATACCTTGATACTTATGATACTTAGAGTGTAAATTTGAGTAATGAAAAGAGAATGAGTTTCAATAAAATTCTGCAAGAGGGTATATTCCAATAAGTATTTTAAAATGCGCGAAAATGCGCCGCTTAGGCACGCGTAGGCGCGATGCGCAGCCAAAACCTGTCGAATAAATGGTATGCGCATAAAAATGCGGTCAAAGTTTTTTTCACAGCCTAGGCGCATTTAATCCCGCCTAGGAGCGCCTAATCCGATTTTTTTTTTTGGGTAAAAAATCTATTTTTTTATATAAAAATATATTTAATGTCTTAAAATAACTAAAATAATATTAAAAATACGAAATGCATTATGATGCTTATTCTTCGCATTGACACATCTAAACTTGTGATTCTTGATTCTCGACATCGACGCATCACAACGCATTACCCATTTTAGAACATTGATTCCAGTTCAAGGACAAAAAATGTGTAGAATGCAATTATTTCTTTTTATTTTTATAATTGTTATGGGCCCGTCGAACTTAATTCTTATTTTTTGTGACACAGCTGAAATTTACATCATTCAAAAAGTATCACACCTTGATATTTCTATATATGTGATACTTTTCAATATGTTATGATACTAGAAGGCTAAAATTTGATATTACGCATTGATACTTAAAATACTTAAGACATAAATTTGGATGAAAAAATGAAAGACATAAATTTCAATGAAATTTTGTAAGGGCATATTTCAGTTCATGAAAAGAAATAGGTTAATCTATCCTATTGAGTCACTTGAAGTTGCAGACTCAAAAAGAACTCAAGACTTCATTATCTTTCCCATGCTTTGCACGTACAATAAAAAGGTACAGGATGCAATTATTCGATTTTTTATTTGCAATTATTTTTGCTCTTTTGGGCCTACCCTATTATTATTATTATTATTATTATTATTATTAGAGGAAATTATGACCAGCCTGGTCTTTAGTTTTTCAAATTCATAACCCAGATGATAAAGGCATTTATTCAATATTCAGGTGATTATTAACTTTAATATAATAATTAATATTATAAATTTAAACTAATACTAATTAAACCCATAACCACCCCATTTTACAACGTCATCCCCTTCTCCAACCCTAATCCAAGGCTAACGAAGCTGGCTCAATTTCTCTCCCAGCATCCCAGACCACCGCCTTGGCCTTCTTCTCCACCACCTTCATCACCTCCAAATTTCCGATCACAACCACCGCATATGCCTCAAATTCTTTCCCACCCTCCAAGACCATCGTCTGCATTCTCCTTCACCAACTTCACAGCCTCCAATTTTTTGATCACCACCTCCACTTTGTACTCAGCCACGGCCTTGAAATTATCATCTTCGTGGAGTACAATTCTTGAAATAAAGCAACAATGTAGAAATCTATTTTAAGTTTCTTTCGACTGCATCATGTGCCCCGTCTTTCGACAACAAAGTAGCGTTTCTTTATCTGGAAGACTGGCAGTGTAACACCCCAAATTCAAAAATCTTAAACCCAGGCGTATTAACTTCCCTTTACTTAAATGCGGAAACAAATCATTTAAAACTTCAACATTTTCATTTTCTATAAAAATTTACAGAAATTTCGGCAGAGTCTCCTCTATAACTTGGACATAACCAACATGTAGAGGGACATCATACCTACATTACATATGCAATTCTCAACTCATTCAAATCCAATGTTCAACATCCAACCATAATTCCAAAAATCAAACTTGAACATAAATTCCCAAACTCCTCAACAATAATTACCTTGAAGTAAATAATTTTTAAACTTATGAAACATGATATAAACTAATCACAGGGAAATACCATAACTTATTTTAGCTAAAATCGACAACTAATCAAAAGAATTTATCAATTTAAAAGAATAACCAATAAAATAATTTGCGAAAGCCCTTGATTCATTCCTAAAAGAAATTGAATTATGAGTACTGTCTGAGTCTACCGCCAAGTGCTCTACTCGGATCACCTAACTTTCATCACCTGAAATGTTGGGGAGGGATTGTGGTGAGTTAAAGCTTAGTAAGTAAACTTTATGCATGTAATACATGCTTATGACATGAAATGCTTTAAAATTCGAAATATGTATCCCCTTTTACTTTACTTTCCAGATCTTTCAAAACTTTTCAGACTTTCACTAAATATTTCAAAACTTTCACTTGATATTTCAAAACTTTTACTTAACATTTCCATTGTGAGCTCACTTGGTATATCTTCTAGTCAATCAGAGAGCAGTGGGCAATTCTTATTTGGAACCAGATTAATATCCACATTTCCACCGCAAAGCAATTTAACATTCACTTTCCCACCGCATAGCGGTTTAACAGTTCACCGCAAAGCGTTCGAACATTCTGTCGCAAAGCGACTTAATTCGGGTACGCCGGTCCCCCGCGCCCTATTTCCCACTCACTTCTTTCATAACTTAGAAGTACACACATTCTTTCTTAAAAATTTGGGATACATAACTTTTGAACAAACTTGTACCTTGACACATTTCTTTCGTTTAAAAATATTTAACTTCCCAATTTCGATGCCAATGCATACTTGATGATGCAATGACATGATATCGTGCATGCTTGAATATTCTTCTTAATAACATATACTTTCATAAAGTAAATGAAACTCATTAAAGCAAGTAAGTGGCAAATAGTCATTTACACATTTCACATTTACATTTAACTTCTATGAAAATAGGAGAAGTTTACTTACCTGATGTCCTTAGTATTTACTGTTATCTTGATTTGCAAGTGGAAGAGTCTCAAATGCCCGTGACGTCAATGTACCAATTCTCCTAATTATTACCATTCATTAATAAAATATGCTTCTAGTTCACAAACACATTTGTCACCATATTTGAATTGAACTATAAAATTTCAATGCAAGACTTGGGAAATTCTCTACTTCTTTAGTTACATTAAGTCAAAACTATAAAACAATCAAATCTTACTTTCAATATGAAAATAACAATTATAATTCAAATTTAGCTACACAAATTCAATTAAAACGATTAATCTAAAATTTATAAAATCTGAAAGTTTACATCCACATGGAATATATATACTGTCATCATAAAATTGCAAATTTCAAAATTAACATTTAATTTTTGAAATTTAACTAAAATTTGGAATCCGAAATTTTACGTACATATACATACGAATGTGAAATTACATCTGTGAACACATACAAATGATAGTATAAACATACTCATATGCACATTTTATATATATATATATATATATTAAAGGCTGATAAAAATCTGAAATTCATCAAACTAACTCTTCCATTATCGAAATCTAAAAATCCATTGTGAAAATTGTACACCTATATATACATATACATACACCCAAAACTGAAATTAACTAATTAAATTTTGAAATTTTAACCAAGTTCGAATTTGAAGTTTTATAAAACACATATTCATATACTTAAAAAAATCTGAAATTCCACTTGGTTAATCTGTACATACGTATAAATCAATAACTCTACATGAACATCATCAATATCATCACATATACGAGTTTGTGTGTTTTTAAGTGAGTGGGTGGGTGTGTGTAAGAACGTGTGCGTGCGCGGTGTGTGTAAGCAGTGAGCGTGCATCGGTGAAGGTGCAAAGAGAGGGGGTGCCTTACTGGTAGTGGCCGGTGGTGTGGTGGTTGACGACGAAGTCGCCGGGAGGAGGAAATCGAGAGGTTGCGTGAGAGAGACCAAGAGCAGCGCGGGGGAGAGGCGTCAAATGAGAGAGTGTTGGGTGTGAGGATGATTAGGTTAGATTTAAGTATAATCTTTTGGAATTTGCAAATTGGTCCCTCGTTTCCCCTAAGTTTCACAATTAGGTACACATCTCTCAATCAGTTACAAAAATACCTTAAAATTTATCACTTATAATAACTTGATAAAAATAGAGATTAGCATGCTCAGGCAATAGGACAAATAATCACATAAAATTGTACGAAAACAATTTATAAGATTTTAATGGCACATTGATCGAGAACGGCGTCCAAGTCCTCCCACTACAAAATAATTCAATTTATAGATAATAATAATTATCAATTTAAAAGTTATAATAACATTAACATAAATATTACATATACTTCAAAGATGCACATGAAAACAAAAGTGGTATTATTTTTTGTAACGACTCGGCTCCCTCGCTGGGGCCTTCTCCGTGTCGTACTCATGGTCTTTCCACTCCCCCCTGACTCCCTCGCTGGGGCTTTCTCCAGAAGTAGATTTTTTCCTTTCGCAGGATTCGAACCATGCACCCAGGGGGAGTGGAAAGACCATGAGTACGACACGGAGAAGGCCCCAGCGAGGGAGTCGAGTCGTTACAGGCAGTGTGCCTACTTTTTCAGTGAAGGCGGTAATTCTAGTTGGTTAACCTTTGGAATAAAGTTGTTCAGTTTTTTCGATATGGCGACAGTGGCTGTTGTGGTCAAGTCAGGTCACATGTGTGGACTCAAGTCACATTCATCACAGTTCCCAGGTCACAAGTACTACTATGTAATCTGAAATTAGTATGTAATTAGTTAGTTCGTCAAAGTCCAAGAAGAGTTGATGCTGAATTTGGAATTGAAGCAGTAAAAATGTAGTTTGGTTGCCATCTCCGAAAGAAGTTCAACTGAACAAGTCTTGTATTGAGACTCAACAGAGTTTGAATTTATTGCCAGCCATGCAGTCTATAGCAATTAATCCTAGAAACTAGTTTCATGAATTGATGTCAAAGTTCCAAAGAAAAGTCATAACTACGATAAGCATTGAAGAAAATACTCACCATTCTGACCAGCCATGGACAAAGGAGTGAAGTGGGACAGAGAAAAGAGTATGGCTGGAATTATTAATTAATAAATAATAGAGTTTTATAGGTCACATTATTTTCAGGTCAAATGTACACAGTTCATAATCTCAAGTCACATATTCAATTTATCGGGTCACATTTTCAGATCTATTCTACATGTGTAGTGGTGACGTGATGTGCCTGTTAGTGACTGTGGGTGGAGATGGTGGTGAGTATGGTGGTGGTGGTGGTGGTGGTGCATTGTCAGAGGTTGTAACTGTGCGTTTTAAAATTGTGGTGGTGGTGCATTTTCAGAGGTTGTAACTGTGCGTTAAAAATTGTGGTGGTGGTGGTTCATTCGGAGATGGTGACTTTGCGCAAGAGTCTCAGGTTGCGATGGTGACGATGGTGGTGGTGGTCCGAATCGTGTGCAGTGGTTAACTGGGATTAGGGGTTGAGATGGGTTTGTGTGTGTATATATTATATGTATAGAATATATTTCTAAGTAGTGCCTGATTAGTGAACTAATAAAATTTATTTTGTAATTTTGAAATGTGAATCTATAAAGGCCTAATTTGTGTATTTTTCCCTTATTATTATTTTGGAGAAATTATATGGGTTAGTTTAGGTTCATAACCCAACCAAGTCCAACGCGGTCAAAAATAATTAAATGGGTTAATTATACCCCACACTAGTTCTATCTAATGTAATAAGATAAATGTCTGTTTTTCATACTATTTAGATTTCTACCTAATTGTACATTCTCTCTCATCTCTCATAATTGCTTTTTCTTCCTCCTGACTAATTCATTTCTCTTTCATTTCTCACTAAAAGTCTTTAACTATTTTTTCTCACCTATCAGTTCGAATAAATCATAATCTCTCACTCCTCGCTCATCTCTCTCTATGTCTCATTTTTTAGATCGCGTGTAATGAAGATTGCGATACAAGTAATGACGATTACAATACTTTCAATGATTATTACATTAACAATGTGTTCGGTAAACTTTGTTTATAATCGGCACAGATTCCAAACTACTTTTTAACCACACAAATTTTCTTTCTCCAATTTTTAACCACAAATTCTACCTTGAAAACACAAATAACACTAATTGTTACGTGTTATAACACTTTCCAATGCAAGCTAAGTGTAATATTCATATCACATGTGTAATAAATATTACAATATGTGTAATGAAGATTACACTTCCTTTAAGAGGAACGTAATTTTAATAAAGATTACAACACTTGTAATAACTTATCTTTCATATAATAATAAGAATATATTACAATGATTTATACCATCGAAAATATATGTCACTTACAAGTTTCGCCACATGAATCTACCATGTAATATCTCCTTATCGATCATTACAATTTGTATAATGTAACCTCATCCCACGGGGAATCGTGATTTATGCAAACTGAAATTTATAAATGCCTTAAGTTACATGTCATCCCACGGGGAATCGTGATTTATGCAAACTGAAATTTATAAATGTCTTAAGTTACATGACGTGTAATGTGCCCAATACTAATAAGATACATGTTATTACCACATCCGTAATACATAGTAATTACATCAAATTTATGAATAAAGCTATTATTACAAGCTCTGTAATATTTCTTCGTTACTATATATGTTGTAGGAAATAAATACGATGATATTACATACACTGTAATTTCAGAATAAGATTTATATGTACAAGATTATATAACAACTTTTGATTAATTGTAAATTCCATGATTATATTAGTTTATTTTTGTTCACCTTATTTTGCAAAGCAAAATATACCCACAAGTGTTCAGATCGTGAAAAGAAATAAAGTGGACAAAGAAGTCCGGATTATCGTTTCCACGAAGACTGCTATTAAGTATCGAAATTGATTAGTTCTAAATAAGAAAATAAACTAAAGAAATAAATTGCAAAATTGTTTTGTTTTAAAAACGATTGTAAAATAGTTAGGATTCACAATTTCACCTAGTTAATTAGATTAACTACAATTTCAATTTTATTTCCTAATTATGCATTCAATCAAATTCACTAGTGTATAATGAGATTCCTCTCTAGAGTTTAAATCAATTCTAGCTAAATAAGTCAACAGTGTATCTCTACAGAGGGTCTGAATTATTCCTTATCTAGATATTTAGAACACAAGAATTCATACACGACCACGATAATAACAAAAGTATATCTCTATCTCTTGTCCAATTACTGGATTTATTACCTTAATCTAAGTTATTTAATCACCTCTCGAATTATGAAAATAACTCATGGAATCATGAATTATTGACCAATTAATTCATGCATTAAATACAATAATAAATCAATACATGTAACGAATAATTAAAACAACAGAATTTGGAATTAAAATAATAAAGTTAGGCTACATCGTTCATCCCAACATTGAAATTTAGTTATGCATCAACCTTAAATAACCAAAAAAATATAAGTAAATGTTCATTGAAAATAATATAAAGAATGGAAAACTTGCATCAAGTATCAATCTTCAAGTAATCTCCAACTCTAGCCCTTGCTTTGCTTCAATCTCCCAAGAATTTAATGCGAAAATCTAAATTCTATGATGTTCTTTAGGTGAGGCAAAGGTATGAAATTCGTGCCTCATATGTCGTATACATATGTTATGGAAAGACCTAGTGGAAGAAGATGAAAAATCAGATGAAAATCGTGCAAAAAGCCCAACCCGCAGCCCATTCAGAGAACCGCGCAATTGCGTGGTCACGCCTTTAACTCTCGGGTGGATTTTTCAAGGTATAGCTCGATCGCTCAAGCATACTGCGAGCAATCGCGTGGTATTGGTTTTCAATGCAATTTCCAACTTTGCAAGCCGTATAAGTAGGTCCTTGCCTTTTATTTGCAACTTTGGTCCACCATTTTTAACTGAAGCTATTTATCTCCAAACTTTAGAATCTTCTAGATTAGCTCGTTTCAACTCTCAATATCTTCAATTGGGTCCTTCACATCTTGATTCCTTCACTTTAGCTCCATGCATGTTTCCCGATTGACATCATTAACTTCTCAATTATCCAATTTAGTTCCAAATGTGATCCAATTACTTCATTTTCATGATTTTGGGATATTTTCTGAAATGTAAACAAATAAACACCAATTAAATAGTATTTTTCTAAATCGATAGTATAATATTCTAATTTTCCACCACACCACCTTGATTAACATTAGAAACGCTTTCACTATGTGAAGGTTTAAGTCCTAAAAACACCTTCATTTACATTGATGCTTCAACATGCATTTTAAAACCTATGAATGTAAAAGCAAGCATGAATATAAATACACAGTACATTGCCTCCTCATTTGAAATTTGTTGTTCTAGTTTGAAAGGCTCAACATTAAAACTCCATCCTAATCTAACAATAACTGTTGTACCGAACCAAGGTGTTAAAAATTTATTAGTAATCGAGAATTACATGAATGGGAACATAGACAAGGAAAAGGGAAGATTTAAAAAGCTTATGTATATTTCAATGGGAAGAAAATACTGAAATTCATACATGTATATCCATTAATCTTATAGTCCTCACAAATGCTTCTGAAAACTAGTTATTTAAAAATCAAATTACATAGCCGAAATCGGGAAATATGCTAATTGAGGGTGAACGGGGACTTCGATTGAGTGGATTCAGAGAGATTTTTTCGTTAGAGAGAGGATGGAAAAGGAACTCTGATTTTGCACATTCTGGTTTGTACAAATGATCTGTGGTTTTGAAATATTACCCGATTTGAAGATAGAAGTTTTGACCAAAAGTAAGTGGGCCCATATGGTATTAAATTGGGAAAATTACATAACTACCTAGATGTAATGTACTGTAATTAAAAAAATGGGAAAAATACATAAATAAGGTGATTATAAATGTAAATTTCAAAATTAAGATGAAACTTATAAAATTTCAAAAATCAAGTTTTAGGTTTTAATTAAGATTAATTAATTAAATTAATAAATAATTATAAGTATTTTAATTATAAATATTAAGGTCACAATGTTATAAAATCTTAAGTCACAAAATACAAATCTTTTACGTCACAACTATCATTTTCAAGGTCACAACCATCATTTCATTTTTTTAAGTCACAGATTATTCCAGCGTCATTATATGACCAAAGTTTTATTTCAAAAATCGAACTTATTTTTAGGTCACATTAACAGTCGAGACTGATTTCAATAAGGTCACAATTAGTTTAACGTGACAATCACTGTAATCACACCACGACCGACCAACACACCACCCCATTGACTAGACCACCAGGCACCAACCAGACAACCACCATCTTCTCAGCACTGCCACCCCATTCACCTCCACACAAAGATTTGTCATCGCCACCACTGCACTACAACCCAAAACCACCGCAAGACAAAACTCAAATATGAAGACACAACAAACCATTCTTATGTAACAAAGAAAGACTCAAGTCACCTCCTCCTCTGACCGCTGCCACCACCATTAGCGCCACATCTAAACTTTTTCAAGGTCACAGATAAGACTTATGTTAAGGTCACAAAGTAAAAATGGTAGGTCACAACCACAATCTCCAAAGACCACCAAGTCCATGGTTTCCATCGCCACAACCACTGCAACAATATTGAGAGCAGCCCGCCCCCAGCCACATGTGGCCTGGGACCAGAAAACCTACCCATCAATCTACGCACCTGCAACATCCAGTCAAACACACTCCGCCGCAACCATTACTGGATTCAAGTCCATGACTATCGTTGCGGCGCCGCCACAACCACAACAGCAAATCTGACCCGACCAGCTCGCCTACACCCACATGTGACTTGAAACCACAACACCTACCCACCATCGCTGCCTGCACCTTGAACACCATCGACAACACCTAATCACCATCGCCGTCGAGCCCCACCGATCTAGGCACATGTAACATCCAGTCAAACACTCTTTGCCGCAACCAATACTGGATTCAAGTCTATCACTACCGTCGCAGCGTCGCCACAACCACAATAGCAAATCCGACCGACCAGCTCACCCGCACCCACATGTGACCTGAGACCAAAACACCTACCCGCCATCGCCTCCTGCACCATGAACACCACCGCCAAATCACCATCGCCGTCTAGCAAACTTGCTGGGGACGCTGCTCTTCTTCTGGTGGTGACTTGGGAGAAAGAAAGGGTTGTGTAGATATGCACCGCTGTTACTTCTGCTTCTGGTGATTTGGGAGAATGAGGCGGTGGTAGATCAAATTATAGGATGAACGAGGGTTTAGAATTGGATAATTACTTTAATTTATAATAATATTATTTAATTATATTCAATTAGAACTTGATTTTTGAACTAATACAGGTTTGACCTTATTTTTGAATTTGATTCTTATAAAACATGGGTAGGTGTAATTTCCACTTAAGAAATACCCGATTTTTAAATTATTCGTAATATTACTGGATCTCTTGTCATAATTTTAGAAAAATACCGGATTTTGAAGAGAGAGAATATAATATTTGATTGACAAGATTAATCGAAAATCCTTTTATTAAGGAAAATTATTACCAATTATTTAGCTAATTAAAATAGGAAATTTCAAATATCCTGAAATTTAGCCAAGCGTTTTCTTTCTTGGTAGATTACCACCTTTTATATTTGTGTACTCATTAATCTCTGTCATTTTTATGTGATATTACATTGTTTGCTACTAATGTTACATATCGTGTAATGTATTGTAATACATGTTGTCATTACAGTGTATCTAATATCACAAAATGATGGTGTTTTAATTACATTACAGAGCTTGTAGTGGTAGATAAAGTGAAATTAAACTCATTGAAAGGATATTGTGCATGTAAATTTGCCTTATGAGTCCATAGAATTTTATGTAGTATTACTGAATGTAATATTACAACAGATGTAATATATAGTGCAAGTGTTGGGGTTGCTCGTAATATTACATTCCATGCAATTACTTAATATTTGTAAAACATTACATTGGATGTAATTCAGAAGCTGATATATGATTTTATCGATTAAATTTCATGTGACACAAGTTCGAGGTATGGTAAATTACATGTGGTTTTAATTAAATTACATAGCTCGTAATATCACGTCCAATCTAGAAAATGATTTATCATATTAATAAACTAATTTAATAATTGAAAATTTCATATTATTAGTTAATTTTAAATGTAATTACACCTAGGCGTGTCAAAACGGCTCGTCGGCTCGGGTAGCTCGGGCTCGGCTCGTTAAAAGCTCGGGCTAAGCCCGGATCGAGGCTCGTAAGATTGAGCCGAAGCTCGGGCCGAGCCCAAAAAAACTAATTGGGCTCGAGCCGGGGCCGGCCCGTGTGGCCCGCCGAGCCACACGGGCCGGCCCGAAGACACGGGCCTTCTGGCCCGTGTCTGCTGCTGCTTGCAAATTTGCAGGCAGCAGCTGCCTGCAACACGGGCAGCTGCCTGCAAATTTGCAGGCAGCAGCTGCCTGCAACACGGATTGGATTGGTGCATTTTTTATCTGATTTTTTATCTGATTTGAAATATGCAGATATTTGAAATTTGAAATTTGAATTTTTTTTTTTGTTTTCCCACGTTTTTTTTTCTATAAATAGGGGTCGCATTTTGTTTGTTAATTCACGATTCGCTTACAAGTTTTTTCATTTCGTCATAATAGTCATTTGTTTGCTATAATTTCTATTCAATTCTCTATTTCTCTATATTCTTCAATTATTGTGATAATATTTCTCTCAGTTTCAAGTTTCAACTTTCAAATTTGAAACTAACTACATTCTACACTACAATATTGTTTAGTGTTTACTGATAAGTATGGAGTTTAACAGCGATGAAGTTAACCAATTCAGAGGTAGTTCTAGTACTCCCTCTCATATCGATGTCTCCGAAAATGCTCCCATTGACTTGGATGATATCCAAGAGGAGGAAATTGTTGAAATCAAACGAGCTGAAAAAGAGTCATCGGATTGCTGGCAACATATGACAAGGAAAAAAGTTGGTGTTGAAAATGGAGTTGATATATGGAAAGCGTGCTGCAATTACTGTGGTAAGAAAATGAGCTGGAAGCCCGGATCAAGCACGTCACATTTGAATCGGCACATAGCAAGGGCATGCAAAGCGAAACCAGTTGGTGACCCAACACAGTCCCAGCTTGTTTTTGGTGGTTCTGGACCTTCTGGTACTACTACTCTTTCAACATTTGTGTATTCGCAAGAAAGATTTCGCGAAGGTATGGCTGCATATGTGGCGGCCGCTGAAATGCCCCTTTCCTTAATTGACTCTGTTCACTTCACCCGACTTGTGCAGAATTATCTTCAACCCAGGTATACTCCTTACTGTAGAAATACACTTCGTGCAGACACCGTAAAATTATATAACAAAAGGAAAGAAATTACCATTAAAGCCTTAAAAACATATGAGACTGTTATTTCATTTACATCTGATTTATGGACTGGTGGTAATAAAAAAGGTTATATTGCTGCCACAGCTCATTACATTGATAATCTTTGGATTTTACACAAAAAAATTATTGCATTTAGATTAGTAGAATATCCTCATAATGCCGCTAACATACATTTAGTTTTAAAAGGGATTATACAAGAGTATGCAAGATATGATTCGTAGTTTTACTTTTGATAATGCTAGCGTTAATAAGGTTGTTATTGATAAATTTATTTATGATTTTAACCCTGCATTTGATAGTTTATTTTTTCACCAACGTTGTATTTGTCACATTATCAACTTAATTGTTAAAAGTGGTTTAAAACATATTGAAAAATCCTTAGATAAAATTAGACAAGCAATAAATTTCATAAATGTATCACCATCAAGAAAACAAGCATTTAATAGTTTGTGTGCGGAGGATAGTTTAGAAGAACATTCATTTGCTACGGATGTATCACATAGATGGAACTCTACATACCTTATGTTACACTCATGTGAAAATTATGATAAAATTATTTCAATGTATTATAATGGTAGACATATGTATGGATCTGACAATAATTTAGAAGAGTGGGAATGGGAAATTGCATTCTGTGTAAAAAGATTTTTAAAAGCTTTTTATGATGCCACAAATGCATGCAGTGGTGTTTACTACCCAACATCTTCACTTGTTTTACAACACTTTTTTCATATTGCACAAACATTCAATCAATATAGAAATTTGCCAATTTTTAATGTTGTAGTCAGTTCCATGGAGTTAAAATTTTGCAAATATTGGGAAGAATTACCTTCTTTATTTGTTTTAGCATCGGTGATGGATCCTCGATTAAATTTAATGGGCACTAAGGCTATTATAAAGGGAATTTCACAAAATTTAAATATAGAATTATCACATGTTAATGTGGAATCTTTATTATGTGAAATGTACAATTATTATACTGCAAAAAAAGATCAATGTAGTTCTAGTTCCCAAACTAATGTTTCCCAAAGTACTCCAATGCATTCTAATTCTTTATGGGACTTTATTAATACAAATGCAAGTGTTCCCTCAATTAGTTCCAGTGGAAACACATCTAGATCGATAGGTGGTACAAACGTTGAAATTCCATCTGAATTAGCTAGGTACATGTGTGTGGACGTTCGCAGTGTTTTAACACCACAAGAATTAGAGAATTTTGATGTTTTAACTTGGTGGAGGTGTAATGAAAGGCAATATCCAGTTGTAGCAAAAATTGCACGTGATTTACTAACACCTCCGGTGTCCACCGTGGCATCGGAGGCTGCATTTAGTTTAAGTGGTAGGATTTTGTCAGACGAACGATCAAAACTGAAGGAAGACATATTAGAAGCTCTTGTATGCTTGAAGGATTGGGAATGTGCAGATTTACGACTTCAAGATAAAGTTGATAGCATCATGGCCGAGGACTTGGAGCAATATTTAAGATAGAAGAAATTGTAAGTTTTTAAAAATCATTTTGTGTAATTTAAATTATTATATTTTTAAAAAAATTGTACACGAAATTTTTTATTCGTGTACAATTTTTAACTCCGCATATGTTGATCATAGCCGGTCCCAAGCCCGGAAAAAGGAGGAGGGTTGTAACTTGTAACCTGGCTTTATTGAATATATATATAAAACAACTAGTAATTTAATTTTAGTATAGATAGACTTTACAAAATCTACGTTTACATTTTTATTAAATCTTATCTTATGTTTGATATTTTAACTACATTTATTGTGTATAATTCATTTAAGTAATTACAAATACAATACTTATTCATTCGCCGTAAAAAAAAAAAAAAAAAAAAAACGGGCCGGCCCGGCTCGGCTCGATGAAGCGCGAGCCGAAAGTTCGAGCCGAGCCTCAATTTTTTGGCCGAGCTTTGGCTCGGCTCGGTTCGGGCCAAAAAAAGCTCGAGCAAAGCTCGAGCCTTGATATTCGGCTCGACTCGTTGACATACCTAATTACACCCCTAATTTAATCTCCTAAATAAATGGTAACTACATTCCTAAATAATAGTTTCATAATTAATGAGATCAATCAAATAATACACTTTCTCTCATAGAATCCGATATTTTTCTAAATAGTTTCTAAATAATATATTTATCTAAGAATGATGGAAGGAACTAGTGTAGAGTCTAATTAATGCTATCATGCAACATACATACATTAATGGTCACGAATAGTAATAGGAAATTTACAGCTTTGATATCAAAATATAAGAATTAGGTCACGTACAAAATCAGGTCACATTAGTTTCTCACAAATCGAAAAAAGGGTCACATACAAATTTGAATAGAAAAATTAGGTCACATATGAAATTAGGTCACATTAGAGGAATTAGTTCACAGAAAATCGAGGTCACAACTCATAAATTAACATTGTTAATATGAAAACCCACCAATACAATTCATAAACAAATTCTTATCACCTTCAGTCACTACAAATTTGAATTACTTTTTTCGAACTAGATTCTTTTCGAGGTTGGGATTTTGGGAACTTCGGTTGGAACTTCTTTCTACACAATTGGTCTTTTCGTTTATCACCTCCTTTTTCCTTCTCAGTCCCGTCGTTCGATCGAATTTTTCTGCCACCACTTCTCATTCGCACCATTTTCACCTACCTTTTTTATTCTGTTCGATTTTAACAATACATCAATGGACTTGTATTGCGTTTGAGTTACCTAATATAGTTGGGCTTTTGGTGAAATTGAGGGTAAAGATTGAGCAATAATGCAATTGTAGAGGCAGGAGATTTAGGAACGTTATTTTTTATTTCTCCTTCGCTGGTAAAATGAATTTCAGATTAGGGATAATGATATTTGTTTGTAAAAAATTCTCTCTCCCGTTATTTTCATAAAATTGTGTTACACCCGTGCGTTGCACGAATATATTAAGTTGACAACTAAACATACATATATAATTGTAAGTCGAGGAAAAAAAAACTGAATAAATGAATAAGTAATGATGCAAACATTTATTTAAATAGTAAAAATAATTCTTTCATCGATAATACAAATTCTGAAATACTTCCTTATATACAACATTTATTGTTTCATTAGTAATGGAGAACTCTATTATGACTAAAAATCACAATTATTTGCTCAAGTATAAGCCTCTGTTCGAGACTCATTATTTGGAATAATGTGGTTTATAATAGTAAATTTTTGGAGAATGCACGGTTAAAAAGTAATGAATCATTTTAAGTTTATGTGTAAATTATTTTATTAGTAAAATGCGTGGTTAAAAATAATTTTTTAAAAAAAATGAGATTTTAAAAAACGGGTACCACACGGAGCCTAAATATATTTATTTTGTAAGGAGTGTTAAATCCAGTGGACTGGTTTTTTACACGATATTAAAGAAATAGTTAGTACAGCGATTATCTTTTCTTTACTAAAAAATGATATAACCTTAGTGGAACCGTCTAGAAGGGGTATTTTATTAGTAAATTGTCAATGCCAATGCAGCTGCCTCCTCTGCTTCAACCTTTTCTGGTTTGTGCCTCTGTTTGGCAAACTTAAAAAAAAAATATGTTTTTAAATAATACAATTCTTTAAATTATTTTTTAATTATACATATTTTCTCTCTTCACTTTTCAACCGCACAACTTACCTCGAAAATATAAAAAAACATGCTTTTAAATACAAAAATTTTAACAAACAAAGGTAATATTTTTTTACTAACGATCACCTCCTGCCAGCAGCTTTTTCCTGTTAAATAAAAAAGAAAAAGAAAAGAGAAAATCATACATGAAATAACGCATTCTTCTCTCAACACCTCGCCACATTTTGAGCTCACTTAATCTAAACCCACATTCCACATAAACATAGCTACATCTTCTCATGGACCAGTTTTAAAGTTGAAATCAATAGATCATTGCATTGTTGTCACCAAAAAAGATTGGGACGCCAGATCTAGGAACAAATTAGGATTTATGGACATTTCTCCATTTTAAATGTTTATTTAGGTTGGATCTATAAAAATATTGAAGTAGGTACCATCGGTCTGTATTATTATTTTTTATACCCCCTCTTGTTTTGTAAATAATTCCAGTAGAATTAGTCTAGTGCTAGGCGTGTCCACATTTTATATTTGAGAAATCATGTAAAAATTGAAAAAAAAAATGAAATAAAAATCGAGCACAAACACGAATAGTCATCTCCCCAGCTATGGCGTCCTTGAAGAGGTTTTGAGCGCATGGAATAAACAATACAAATCGGTAAAGGATCATAGAATTCTTTATATTCCTTTTTTTTATGAAAAATGTATTTTACACACTTCAGATTATCATTTAAATTTTCGGTACAATATTTTTTACATTTTGATGCAACAATCAGGTATCCATATACCTAGTCAAAACGGAAGTGCAACTTGAACACGAAAGATGTTTGGAGATCCATCTTTCAGGTTTTTCATTTATCCCACCTTCCTTTTTTTGGTACATGGATTCCATTTTTTTTAAAATTTAATTTTTGATAGCAATGTATGTCAAAGGAAAACATTTAACCAATCTGCAAATTCAATGATTTTTTGATAAACAAAAGTAATGCGATTTAGTACAAAACAAAATATATATTAAAGTGGAATTTTAAGTTACAGGTTGGATATTAAAAACAATGCAATTAAAAAAAAAAAAAAACACAAAGGATATGATCTTACAAATAATAGCCTAAAAAAATCAATTTATGTACAGACGCATTGCATTATTTGATAAATCTATTATTAATAGTTCAGTAATTTGGCATATGTAGTACAATATCATTTCCATGCATGTATTTAATCAACAAAATCAAACTTGTAATAATTAACATATAGATGTAGTCCCAATTTTAAATTAATAGATTGACTTGTTACCCCATATAATATTTAGATATTAATTAATCTAACATATAGATATGAAATCATAGATATCAAAAAATAAAAAATAAAAAAATGGCCAAGTTTAGTTCACAATAATTTACCAAGTATAGTTTGAAATTTGATTTTTATTTTCCATTTGATTCTACGCTTATGAATGCTAAAATATAGTGATAAATTAAATATTGTGTAGTTAGTATGAACCATATTTGTTCTAAAAATAATTTAATATTGTCATTAAATAAAAGAGTAGAAGACCTTACCAGCATAAGAATGATGATTAATCCTCACTACAGAATGTGATTGTTCGATAGAGATATCATCTACTATTCGACAAATCAAAGGGGAAATTTAAAAAAAAAAAAAAATCAAAAAACCATATAAAGATATTTAGGGCAGAATACTGCATGCCCACATACACAAAATTTTTAACTAGTGAATTTATAAGTATGATTATCTGAAATAAGAGTTGGACATAAAATTTGTAGCTACAATATCATAAAGTAATTTAATAATATGCTAAATATTACCTAGTGACCCAGTCATTTCAACCGATGGAATGGTCCCACCAGTAGTGGTTAGATAGGAACACGAAGAGTTGAATTTATTTATTTATTTATTTTTCCAATGAAATGGCAACCGGAAGATAGGGAACGAAGTGAATTTGAGCTCATATGCAAAACTGTTAAAAAGAAAAATTCAATCTTGAAACGAATTGACACATTTAAAACACAAAATGGATACACAATCAATCCATGAAAGTTCACCGTTTGTAATATCGCTTAATGGTGTTCTTTGTTCTCCTGAGAGCTATCATGGTGGATTGAGTTGATTCTGATGTTCCATTCTGCTCTTGTCATTGTAGGCTGGAGAAGGTGCGGACAGCCAACCTGTTATTACAACCAAGAGTTAGAGGTTTTACCCTTTAACACATTTTTTATTTAACAAACCAGTAGGGAAACAATTAAAATCCAATACATCACGATTCTTAAAATCCCAATAACACAACTGAATGAGTAATAGAAAAAAAAAAAAAAGGAAAACTGATACAAGGTAAATCTGTTGTAAGAAAGTACACCCACAAACTTCACTTTAAGTTTCCACTTGTCTTCTTTTTGATGATTCACCGTGTTCCTGCATTATTTTCTTTATGTGCTTACCGGTTTAATTGCTTTCTCTTTTTTGATGAAATGTTTTGTAATATGGTTCCGTATCAGGTAGTTATTAGTCGTGACGACCCACTTTGCGAGCCGAACGTTTAAAATCCAGTTGGTTCTCCTTTTTTTAACGTCTTTCAAAAGGGTTGCTTGGCTAGCCAATTTTTTCCAGAATACTGATAAGCAGAGTCGTATAAATTTCAGAATTTGATATGGTGTTTTTATTGTGCAAGAAAAAATAAATGTGTAATCAGTGACTCAATTATATTGGTGAATGGAATGTAAACGGACTCCATTGGAAGATGTGAACGGGTCCATTGGAAGCTGTAAACATGTAATCAGCAGCCCAATGTATGACAATTATGCCGAACATATATTAAGGAAAATAGGAAAATGTGTGATGATGGGGAAAAAAAAAGAAGACAAACAAAATGCTGAAATGTTGTTTTAGGCGAGAAAACAATGGGCCCAGTAGCTAGAACTCAGTTGCTATTATATAATAAATAAATAATTATGTAATGGATGGCGATAACTACTCTTTTATTAATTAGCCTTTGTTTGATTCCCTTTAAATCAAACATTTTTTCCTATACTCATTTTCAATCACACAGTCACACAATAAAATATCATACATGTAAATTCAAAACTTTTTTTTTCTACTTTTCAATTACACATTCTCCCAAAAAAAAAAATCTATTTAAAATGAACATCAAATAGAGGCTTGTAAAGAATATTTAATAATAAAATATTTATTTATAAGCCTTAAACAAGTATTTATTGACTTATGAAATTTTAAACTTGAAATCTAATTATTAAATTCTCATCTTGTAAAACAAGGCTACTCGTAATTTCGATATTAACAATTGTGAGCTTGTTGGCTTGGGTCATAGAAATTTCAACAAGGACAAGACTAAAAGTACACTTCGGGCACACACACACACACCCCCCCCCCCCTCATGTGAGGGGACGTCGGACGATACCTCGATTGTACGTATAGCACAACCTATTAACAAATGGACCAAACTCTCGGAAAGCAATATAGTGCATCACATATTCACATATCAAAAAATAATAAAATAAAAAATAAATGGACGGTGATGGAGGCATTCCTCGCTCACCCCCACGCAAATAGGGATATGGTGGCGATGCAATGGGAAATCAATGGGTCCCCATTTCGAATTTGTCCCATTACAATTGTTAGACCAATTTTGCTGACTCAGTCTGCATTCTTTTCTTTATTTGGACCAACATTGAAGCCCAAATCTTCAGTGCGGATTATTGAGCCCATTTACTTGAAATCTGATCTTTGAACCATATGTTGGAACCGGGTCATAAGCCCATTTATCTTCATCACCTTATCAGAAGCCGTTGGATCAGTTTGGTTCAATCCCAGCCATCCACCTGTGGACATAAGGATGCTGAATCTATCTAGTGTCATTCCAGACTCTTCGATACACAAAAAAAAACCTACTTTTCTCTCTGAAAAGGCAATTCATCGCCTTCATCCTGTTCTTCGTATTTTCTTTCAGAAATTCAGATTTTTCGCCTTGCTGTTTCTTAGTGGTTGTTAGATACTGATATATTGTGTAAATCAGTATACATTTATTTGAGTTTGGCAGAGTTTTCTGTAACTCATTTGATCTTTGTGGTTTATGTTTTACGATTCTGAGTTTTCTGAGAAGTTTGTATAATCTTGAGTTTGAATACTGATTTCTGTACTTATACGTTTATTCTAAAAAAAATTTGTTTCTTTTGTGTTTAAACGATGGTTTATGTTCTTTGTGGTACGATCTTGAGCCTTTAATCCTAACAGTGGTATCAGAGCCTTATGGTTCTTCGAAAAATCTATGGATTAGACTCAGATCTGTTAGATCCAGATCTTTTCTTGTTAGATCTAGGATTTTCTGGAAACAGATGTGTTTTTTACAAAACGTGTTTTTTAGGGTTTACTAAATCTGTGTAAAACTTTTAAGAAATACTTTTCTTTCTTAAGTTGTTTTCAACCTTTATTATAAATCGTTTTCTTTTTTTGAATTTTTTTTTTTTTTGAAATTTTTCAGACTCGAAATTGTTTTTTTGGAGATTTTTTTAATCCCTTTGATATTAACTGTGTGGATAATTTTTCTTTTGAAACATATTTTAAATTAGCTTGAGTATTTGGATCTCTAATTCTGAGTCCATATTTTGGGGGATCTTGAGATTCGGAATATTTTCTATAAAATATTCTGATTCCTGATAAGGATCCTACATTGTTCCTGGTGGATACTGGTATTGTTACTTGGTGGCCCTGATCTTTTGGAAATCTGATTCTTTATAGAAGCTTCTGTAGCTTATTAAAATTGCAATCAGGTGATATCTTTTAATTATTGCAATCTTATATTGTAAATTTGTTTTCAAATTTTCTATTCTCTCTCAAATCTCTCCGTTGAAGCCTATATTTTGGACCTCATTTCTTTCCTTTGTCCAGGATTTCATTGAGAATCCGGGAATCTGAGGGAGTTTGCGAATATCCTGTATAGGTTGAGGGATATATTAGAACAATTTTCTCAGTATACTGTTCTGTGTGATTTCTTGATTGAGTAATTAATTCTGTTGATTAGTGATCACCTTGATTACTTTATTTCTTATTACTGTGTTCTGAATCTTTGTGAACTTTCTTGAACATAAGTTTTTGCCTCTGTTTAACTGTTTTACTTAGGGTCCGTTTGATAGCGATGGTGGAATTTGGGTGGAAAGAAAATGAATTCCAGGGAATTGAATTCTAGGTAATTGAATTACTGGGAATTAGAAGTTTAATGTATTTGATTGGTTTAATTTTCTAGGTGAAAAAAGTAGGGAATTTTCCAACTTTTGTTGTTTGATTGACATTATTTTCCATGGAAAATAAAGTAATTTTTTGCTATTTTAATCAAAAATTTTTTTTTTTTTTACATTTTAAATATATTTGCACTTGATGATGATAATGTTATTTTTTGGAAAGAAAATAAGTCAATTAACAACAACAAAATTGATTAAACGTGTCCAAAATCATTTTCCATCTATCATGGAAAACATTTTTCCACCAAAACCCAAAGAAAATCTTTTCCACGAAATCAAGGAAAATGGAAGAAAAAGTGGGGTCCGCGGAAAAAGTTTTACATGGAAGATTTTGTCAAACAAACAAACCAAAAGTGGGAATTGGAAAACATTTTCCATTTTCCATGAAAAATTTTGTGTAATCAAACGGACCCTTAGTGTTTGTGACCTGCACTATTGTCTTCTGCTTGATTCTTTGTTTCTTGAACTATTAAAGCTCCATTACTTAATTTTTTTTTTCAAAATCTTGGTCATTATTTCAATGGCTATTGTTAAAGTGGATGTTGAGATATGGAATGGCAAAGGGGATTTCAACCTCTGGAGCCAGAAAATTCGAGCTTTACTACTTCAAATGAAATGTACTAAGACTATAGATAAGTCCTGGCCCATTGATACCCCTAAGGACAGACAACTTGAAATGGATGAAATTGCATAGAGTACTTTGTTTTTACACTTATCTGATAATGTCATTAGACAAGTAGGCAAGACTAAAACTACTATGGAATTGTGGGATAAATTGGAAGAAATTTATGATACTGTGTCTCTTCCTGATAAGTGTTTTCTGTGGAAACAATACTTCTCTTTTAAATTTGATCCATCTAAGGATGTTGATGAAAATATGAGTAGGTTTACTAAGATCACACAAAGTCTATTAAACTATCATGAAAAACTTACTAATGAACAAAAGGTTGTTTGTTTACTGAATGTCATGGGGGATAAATTTAAGGATTTAAGGAATGCCTTAGAGTATGGGGGCAGAAGTTGACCACTGAAATTGTCCATACATCCCTTAAGAATAAAGAGTTAGAGTTTAAAAATAATCCTAAGGAAGCCTATAATGTTGTAGGAACCTCTAGGAAGAAGAACTCTTTTAGACAGAATAAGTCTGGAACTAATTTCAATAAAAATTGGAATACTTCTAGCAATAATAGGGATTGAAATAATAAGCATGTAAAGGGTAATTTTCAAAATAAGGGCAATTTCAATAGGTCTAAAGATAATAACCTTAGAGGTCAGTCTGGTTTCAAAAATCAAGACAATAATACTAGAAATTATAATCATTTCAGAAACCAGAACAATTTTAGAACACAGGACAATAATGCTGGAACTGCAGATATAGATAAACCTCCTAGAATTTGTTTTTACTGTGGCCAACCTTGACATCATATTAAATATTGCTTTAAAAGAAAAAATGAACAGGGTATTAGTAATCAAACTGAGGCTGCAGTGCAAGATAATAATAATGTGGTGGTTTATGTTACTACCGAATCAGATAATAAGAATGAATGGATTCTAGATACTGGCTGCGCTTTTCATATGTGTCTTGTAAAGGATATGCTTGTTAATTTCAGTGGTAATTGCTTTGGTTCTGTGAAACTTGGCAATAATATTTCATGTGATGTGAAAGGTATTGGAAAAGTTTTTTTACAACTTGAAAATAACAAAACTTTTATTTTAAACCAAATCAGATATGTTCCTGATTTGAAAAGGAACCTGATTTCACTTGGTGTTTTAGATTCTGAATCGTTTGAGATTAGAATGCATAATGGTTATTTGAGTATTTTCAAAAATAACTGTTTAATTACTTGTACTCCCAAAATTAATGGGATATATATGTTAAATACCTTGCATGTTTATGCTAAGTCCTTCAATGCTGTGTCTGATTTGAATAAAACTGTGTTATGGTATAAAAGATTAGGACACATAGGTCAAAAAGGACTTAAATTACTTGAAACCAAAGGTGTATTTGGTAATGATGTGTTGCATAAACTTGACTTCTGTGAAAAATGTGTGTTAGGTAAACAGAAAAGAAGTTCATTTGGTAAAGGTGTTCATAAATCATCTGATATGCTTGAGTACTTGCATGCTGATTTGTGGGATCCTGCTCCTGTGAGTTCTGTTTCAGGTTTTAGGTATTTTCTTCTTATAGTGGATGACTTTTCTAGGAAAACTTGGGTGCATTTGTTAAAAACTAAGGATGCTACTGTGTCTGTTTTCAAAAATTGGATCACCTTAGTTCAAAATTTGAAAGAAAAAAGAGTCAAAACTATTAGGACTGATAATGGTTTAGAATTTTGTAACCAAGATTTTGATTCTTTCTGTAGCACCTTAGGTATTCTTAGGCACAAGACTGTAGTCTACAGTCCACAACAAAATGGGGTTACTGAAAGGATGAATAGGACACTCCTAAAAAGAACTAGGTATCTTTTACTTAATTCTAACTTGCCTAAATTTTTTTGGTGTGAAGCAGTCAAAACTGCTTCTTATCTGATAAATCTTTTTCTCTGTAGTGCCATTGATTTTAAAATTCCTGATCAAATCTGGAATAATTATCTTCCTGACTTTTCAAAGTTAAAAATTTTTGGGTGTGCTGCCTACTCACACTAGTCTGAACTAAACTTGACTCCAGATCATTAAAATGTGTTTTCTTGGGTATGGAGAAGGAGTCAAAGGTTATAGATTATGGGTCAGGGAATAGGGAGGTTACAGGGTCATTCTGAGTAAGTTTGTGATTTTTAATGAAAATATTTTTCCCTTTAAAGATGAAAAATTGCTTGATCCTGTTAAAGAAAAAAGATTTTATAACTTTTGAGCTGAGTGCAGACCATTTAGGTGATGAAAATGGTCTGTCCAATACTCAGTTTTAGGTGGAGCAACCCCTACAGTCTCCTAATGTCAATCCTGAACCTGAACCTGATCTGGCTGACATACTGCCACAACCTGGTGACATCCCTGAAGCTGAAACAGACTTAGAAAATTATCAATTAGCTATGGATAGACCTAGAAGAGAGATCAGACCTCCTCCTAGGTTTGAGGATCCTGATTTTGTGTCTGCATTTACTTATTCTGATCCTTTAATGTTTGAACCTGAGTCTTTTGAAGAAGTTGTTTCTTCAAAAGATTCCAAACTCTGGCTTGCAGTTATGCAAGAAGAGGTGAACTCACTTCTGAAAAATGGTACTTGGGTTTTAGTCAATAGACCTGAAAATAAAAGGATCATTGACTGTAAATGGATATTTAAAATAAAGGAAAGTGAGTCCAAGGACATGAAACCAAGGTACAAGGCCAGACTTGTAGCCAAAGGTTTTTCTCAAAAAGAAGGAATTGGTTTTAATGAATTTGTTTCTCCTATAGTTAAATACACCTCTATCAGAATTCTGTTTGTTTTGGTTGCACAATTTGATTTAGAACTTGAGCAAATGGATGTGAAAACTGCTTTCCTTTATGGTTTGTTGGATGAAACAATTTATATGCATCAACCTAAAGGCTTTGAAAAGGGCAGAAATTCTGATTTGGTTTGTCTGTTGAAAAAATCCTTGTATGGCTTGAAACAAGCCCCTAGGCAGTGGTATAATAGATTTGATTCTTATATCCAAAGCCTTAATTTTCAGAAAAATAAATATGATTCCTGTTTTTACTTTAAACTTGGTAAAACTGATTTTATTTACTTGCTTTTATATGTTGATGATATGCTTATTGCTGGGCCTAATATGCATGATATAAATGTTCTTAAAGGTAAACTGCATTCTGAGTTTGAGATGAAAGACATAGGAAATACTAAAAGGATACTTTCCATGGATATTTTTAGGGATAGACAATCTGGAAAATTGTTTTTTAACCAAAAACATTACATTGAAAAGGTTTTAAACAGATTTTGTCTATCTGAATCCAAATCTGTGTCTTTACCTTTGCCTGGACATTATAAACTGTCTGTTGATCACTGTCCAAAAACTGATGATGAAGTGCTAAGAATGAAAAATGTGCCCTATTCTAATGCAGTTGGATCTGTTATGTATTTAATGGTCTGTTCTAGACCTGATATTGCCTTTGCAGTAAGTGTTTTGAGCAAGTTTATGAGCAATCCTGGTGAATTGCACTGGGAAGCCTTGAAATGTCTTCTGAAATATTTGAAAGGGTATGCTAAACTTAGTCTAGTATTTTCTAAAACCAAATATGATTTCAAACTTAAAGGTTTTGTAGATTCTAATTTTGCAGGAAATGTTGATAACAAGAAATCAACATCTTCTTACTTTTTTACTTTAAACTCTTCATGTATTAGCTGGAAATCCCAGCTGCAAAAATTGGTTGCCTTATCATCAACTGAGGCAGAATACATTGCTACCACAGATGCTGTTAAGGAATGCATGTGGTTAAAGGGTTTATTATCTGAAATTTGCTGCATTGATGATTCTTGTAACACCCCAGACCGGGAAAGTTTAAAAGAAATGATAGGTACTACTCATACCAACAAGGTGCACCTTCTTTTCCGGAAGTCCATCGTTAGAAACTCCAAAGTTAAGCGTGCTTGGCTTGGAGCAATTTTGGGATGGGTGACCTCCTGGGAAGTTTTCTCGGGGAGCGTGCGAGTGAGGACAAAGCATGCTGAAAAGACTCGTGTTGGTACCTTGGGGACAGTACGTTATCATTTAACGGCCGGGACAGCCCGTTAAGTGGGACCCGGGTCGTTACAAATGGTATCAGAGACGGCCGCCAGCCGGAAAATTGAGAACTAAGTGCTACGCTATAGGGCGGGAGCCACCTCTAGAATCCCAACGCATGGCAACAGATCCTCAGATGGATTAAGTGCGACGAGGACGTCGCGAGTCTAACGGGGGGTGATTGTAACACCCCAGACCGGGAAAAGTTTAAAAGAAATGATAGGTACTACTCATACCAACAAGGTGCACCTTTTTTTCCGGAAGTCCATCGTTAGAAACTCCAAAGTTAAGCGTGCTTGGCTTGGAGCAATTCTGGGATGGGTGACCTCCTGGGAAGTTTTCTCGGGGAGTGTGCGAGTGAGGACAAAGCATACTGAAAAGATTCGTGTTGCCGTGGGGACAGTATGACGTCATTTAACGGCCGGGACAGCCCGTTAAGTGGGACCCGGGTCGTTACAATTCTGAAGTTGAATTATGTAATGATAGTTAAAGTGCTTTAAATTTGTGTAAAAATCCTGTTTTTCACAATAGGTCTAAGCACATTGATGTTAAATTCCATTTCATAAGGGACATTATTGAAAAAGGCATTGTAAAACTTGTTAAGATTCCTACACAGGTTAATTCTGCAGATGCAGAAACTAAGATAATTCTTATCAATAAATTTAAAGATGCTTTGAGATTTTTAAACTTGGTTGAATTTTGATACTTCTCTATTTTGTTTTGCAGGTGCTGGAAGCAGCAAAAGTGAGGTGGAGATTGTTAGACCAATTTTGCTGACTCAGCCTGCATTCTTTTCTTTATTTGGACCAGCATTGAAACTCAAATCTTCAGTGCGGATTATTGAGCCCATTTACTTGAAATTTGATCTTTGAACCATATGTTGGAACCGGGTCATAAGCCCATTTATCTTCACTGCCTTATCAGAAGTCGTTGGATCAGTTTGGTTCAATCCCAACCATCCACCTGTGGACATAAGGATGCTGAATCTATCTAGTGTCATTCCAGACACAAAAAAAAAAAAAAAAAAACCCTACTTTTCTCTCAGAAAAGGCGATTCATCGCCTTCATCCTGTTCTTCGTATTTTCTTTCAGAAATTCAGATTTTTCGCCTTGTTGTTTCTTAGTGGTTATTAGATATTGATATATTGTGTAAATCAGTATACATTTATTTGAGTTTGGCAGAGTTTTCTGTAACTCATTTGATCTTTGTGGTTTATGTTGTGCGATTCTGAGTTTTTTGAGAAGTTTGTATAATCTTGAGTTTGAATACTAATTTCTGTACTTATACGTTTATTCTAAAAAAGATTTGTTTCTTTTGTGTTTAAACGTTGGTTTATGTTCTTTGTGGTGCGATCTTGAGCCTTTAATCCTAACAACAATTTTAGTCATTATTTAGGATGGTTTAACCATTTATAATTTAACATGCATTTGTTAACTTTGTTTATAAACTAATTTATAAACAATACATTTCCCTAAATCATTTTTTTATCACATATTTTACATTGAAAACATCAAAAAAATTGTTTATAATCAAAATTCCCACCCCCGAACATGGCCTTATACATTTTCATAATTTATTATTTATTATTTTTTTACTTTCTATAACAATTTTCCCATGGTACTTTTAAATGAAGCAAATAACATTTTACAAAAAGGCACAAGCTTTACGAATGACTGTACTTACCAAATTAAGCAAAATTTCTTCATAATTATTTAATAAAAATAAATTACTTAATCAGTTACGCAACATCCTTTTAGTAAACAAAATAAACCGATTTATAAACTAAATAATTTCTCAAACAATTTTTTAATCATATATATTTTCTCTTCAATTTTCGACCAACACTTTTTACCTCAAAATTATAAATAAACCAGTTTATAAATTAAATAGTGTTACAATGTCAGCTTATAAACCAAACAGTGTTACAATGTCCTATTCTAACACTGTTTGGTTTATAAATTAATTTATTTATAATTTTAAAATAAAAAATAGTGCTTGAGGATTGGATTTGGAAAATGTGTTTGGATAAAAAGTAATTTGAGAAATTCATAATTTATAAATCAATTTATTTTGTTTTTAATTACTTTAAACCTAGGTCAAAATTGGTCTCCGTTGATTATACCTCAAAATGAATGTTGCATCAACTTAGCCATTCAAATCTTTTTTTCAATCATTCAAGAGGATAATAAATGGGAGAAGAATACAAAGGCATGGCTGCTTTGGTGCTTGCGATTTGAATAACTGGTCATGGCCAGAATCATTTTATTTTCCCAACAACTTGACCGTCATTACAGATTGATCAATAAAATTTGCCTTGTCAAACTCGGGGGCTGCTTTCACCCGTGTTGGAGGTGCGACGAATATGACACCATAATTTTTTATCATCAAAAATAAAAAAATATAATAGGTTATATTTTATTTTTAATTATATATTATTTTTGATTTTTTTTTTTTTAAAGAAATAATTTATATCACTGAACCATAATTTAAATAGTAAAAATGCGCCCATGGCCCATTGCACATTTTCCTCATAGCTCAAACTTAATCCTAAATTTAATTTTAGTCTTCACCCTTCAAAATTTAAATTCTCACTGCTTCTCTTCTCTTTAACAAAAATTAACACACAATTATTGAAATAAACATTCAACTACTTTCTAGTTTCTTCCAAGTTCTAGGTAATTTTTCTAATTCACTTGTCAATGTCTCTTGAAATTTTATAAAACGGATTCTTTAATGCTTAAGGCAGTTCATAACATGTATAATTGTATAAAATACCATTGGTTGAATTTTTATAAAAAGGATTTGAAAGTTGCGTATCTCATCATTTGAAATTGAATGAAAAAGTATTATGTTTATAACTTATAAAGTATCGTTATTTTTTTATTGTTGGGACACAAAGCATCTATCATCTATGATTCTATTTTTATAATTAGTTAATCATTCATTTTGATACACTATTTTACTTGAAATTATATTATTGGATTGCCTGATTTTTGTGTAATTTTTCAAGTGGGTGAGGGTTTTGTTGGGAATTACACGTTGATTCCCCTTCTTTAACCAACGGGATCTTTTGATATTCAAGAATTAATTGAGCAACAAGAAAATAATAACAACAACGCAAAATTTTCGGATCGCCAAAGTCTTTCACTATATAATAAATTGTTACAATTATATAAAATTTCACTCACCAACCCAATCTCATAGACTACAGAGAAAATACTAATAATAAACTTCTATCTAACCCAAGTTTTTACCCTTTGAATTATCCCACAAAGAGTTCACAAGAAACTACAAAGATAAAGCTCTCCAATTCTCTCTAATTAGTCTCACATAAGATTCACAATATTATGGCTCCCTAACACACATATTTATAGGTAAAAACAACACCTAGAATATGTAGAATTCGTGTACAAGTAAGTTTCCTTATTGAAGTAGAATACCAAAATAAAGTCTTTTATTTTTCTTTTCACCTTGAACTTGGTCTCCAAGTTAACCACTTTAATAGGGAAATCAATTGTCCAAGATATTTCCATTCTTAATTTGGGTCAAATATTCTAACAATCTCCACCTTGACACAAATTCATCCGAGCCAAAATATTCAAAAAACTAATCATTGGGTAAACAGGCAAGCCTTTTCCACTTTGACGATCCCATACTCCACCATATATAAGTATAATCATTCAGAATTATCAACGAATCCCGAGCTTTTCACCGGCTCATGTCGAAAACAAAATTGCTGAAAAATTATGGTGCAACTCCCATTGTTTGATTTTCCACGGAAGCTCATCAGCCATCGACATCAATTCAGCCACACACCTTGCATCCAAGTCAAACCAATGCTATGTGAGAACACATGCACCCGCCAGTAAGAACACATCCTCTATCATGGCAACTGACATCATGCCATGAGGATGTCACATCTTACTCAGAGTACATCATCACCGCCCTCCACCAGGAGAGTCGCATTGTCCACCTTTGAGCAGTCGCCGAGTCTGCTCCACCTTTTGGACAATTTCTTCTTACGTGACCGGATTGTCCACAGTTCCAACATACAACTTTCTTCTTCATGGAGTTACCCCTCTTCCACTTTTCAGTAACAAGCAAATTATTTCCAGATGAATTATCACCTCCACCCAATCTCCGTTCTTCAGAGATCAACTTACTTGTAACTTCTGCAAAGTCCACCGTTTCCTTCCCGTACATCAAAATCGGCTTGATGTGCTCAAACGTGGATGGAAGAGACCAAATGAGCCTCAACGCTTTATCCTCATCTTCAACTTTGACTCCAATAGATTCCAGTTCAGAAACAATCCCGTTAAGAACACTAAGATGGTCGGAGATTTTTGTACCTGCGCTCATTCTCAACGAATGAAACTGTTCCTTCAGATACAAGCGATTTGACAAGTTTTTCGTCTGATACAACTCTTCCAGTTTTTCCCAAAGTTCTTTAGCAGCAGATATCCCATGAATATTTGCAAGAACATTCTTGGCCAAACAAAGTCGTATTGTACTAGTAGCTCTCAAATCCAAATCTTCCCAATCTTCATCAATCTTGCTGGATTCGGTTTCTTTTTCTTTTCCTTTTCCTTTGTCAGAACTCTCGGTTGGTTTTCATTTCAAAGCTTTGTGCAGACCCGCCTGAATTAAAATATCCTTGACTTGTACTTGCCACAAGCCAAAATTAATTCTTCCATCAAATTTCTCCACGTCGTACTTGACAGATATATTTTCTTTTGCTCCAATAAAATCTTCGAACCACCTGACGCTCTGATACCACTTGTTGGGAATTACACGTTGATTCCCCTTCTTTAACCAACGGGATCTTTTGATATTCAAGAATTAATTGAGCAACAATGCAAAATTTCCGGATCGCCAAAGCCTTTCACTATATAATAAATTGTTACAATTATATAGAATTTCACTCACCAACCCAATCTCATAGACTACAGAGAAAATACTAATAATAAACTTCTATCTAACCCAAGTTTCTACCATTTGAATTATCCCACAAAGAGTTCACAAGAAACTATAAAGATAAAGCTCTCCAATTCTCTCTAATTAGTCTCACATAAGATTCACAATATTATGGCTCCCTAACACACATATTTATAGGTAAGAAAAACACCTAGAATATGTAGAATTCGTGTACAAGTAAGTTTCCTTATTGAAGTAGAATACCAAAATAAAGTCTTTTACCTTTTCACCTTGAACTTGGTCTCCAAGTTAACCACTTTAATAGGGAAATCAATTGTCCAAGATATTTCCATTCTTAATTTGGGTCAAATATCCTAACAGGTTTTACAATTGAAATACATGATAAAAATGATAAAAATAAATGTGTAGATGATTTAATTGATCATGGGTTCATTCTCTCTAATATTTATAATCCAAGAATTTCGGATTCTCTTGACATAAAACCTAGAGATATTTTGGTGGTAAATAGTCCTTTAAGAGATATTTCATTAGAAAATGGTCCTAAAGATAAGGGGTTTAGATATTTCTCTTCAAACTAGTACATACGTTATTTATCGAATTGTGAGAAATGTGAGAGACCATAGTTAGTGTATTCAAAAGATATTGATAAAGTTTTTTGTTTTTATGCAAGTTATTTGAAAAAAGGTTCATCAAGAGACAGTCGATTAATAAACAAAGGATTTAATGATTGTATAGATCTTAGTATTTAAACTTAAGAAACATTGAAAATGTTATTTTTTGTTACCAAACACATAATATATAATGAATTTATATAAATCACTTATTTTTTTTTATACACATACTTTATAATAAAGAACATGGGCTCTCTTTTAGTTTTCGTGCGAGGCACCTAAAAACATAGGGTCGGTCTTGACTCAAATCTTATTAAAAATTTTAAATGATTAAATTAGTTCATGAATGATAAATTTTATTTTCAACAACGCATTACAATAAACTTATGAATAATACTCTCTTCATTCCATAAAGTTAAACTTGATTTCCTTTTTTTTTTTTTTTTTTTTTCTTTTTTGTCAATCTCAAATTATAGGTCACTTTCAAGTATATTACTTTATCCATCCCATGAAGATAGATTTGTATTCCTTATTTGTCTGTGTCAAAATATAATTTACTAGTCTTGTTGAATGTGTATTTAATTTTCTCGTTTCTTCATTATTTAATATGCTTTATTATTAATGGGTAAGTATTGAATAATGATATATTAGGAAAAGTGGGTATAAAATTTATGTTTTCAATCACATTAATTGACATTGCTAAATTTATGTTAGAATAGGAGCAAGTATATCTTCACGGAACGGATGAAGTATATAATTTCTTAATCCATGCGAAAAAAAACCTTATCTTTATGGGGCGTATGGGGGGGGGGGACATAGTTCCATTTGGTTCTGGTTCCAAGAGAACCAAATCGAATTATGAACCGATTTTTTTAATAATGGAACCATTTGTTTTTTTCAAAAGATAAAGAATCGAACCAAATCGAAACCAAACTATCTAGTTGGTTCTGGTTCTATTACCTAATTTTTTAAATGACAAATATAATTAAAATCTGTCATCACATTCATAGGTTAATAATATATAACCAATTTTAAAAAATAAAAATTAATGTCGTGAATGGTGACTAAGAGCGTGACGACAGATGCGGTGTAGGAGTGAGAGTAAAGTAGTGCGAATGCATGTCTATAATTGAAAAGAAGATAAATGAATTAGAATTGAAATTTAGATATCGAATTTAAAATTTTTATCTGATGAGAAATGAATTAAAATGTGATGTAATACACTGGATAATAAATTAGAATTCACTTATGGGCTACGATCTCAATCAATGCTGTACTTATTTGACTTTTTTATTGCTATATACAGGTGGAGTAATGCTATTATTTAAGTAGAGATCAATCTTTACTTGAATTAACATACATACATTTATTAAAGAATGTAGATGTGTCCATATGTACATGCATAAGACACCTCATTTTTCAATAGAAAAGTGTCAACTGGGTAAAGATCAATATCAAGGTTGAGATAAATATCATTATTCTATATGTTTTATTAAATTTCTTTTCATGTGAAGAACCAAGCTTATATGTATACTATAATCAACTAATTTTTGCTCACATTATATGGTGCATTAATTATGGTCTTGCGCTATTTGTACAAATTAAATAAGTACATTTTTTTAAGTATTTTGACTAACCATACATCTTCAGGCCACGACTCCCCTGCATTGTTTTTTGAACCAGGAAATTCTAGAACACATATCGGCTTTTTTGAACCAGGAAATTCTGGAACATATCGGTCAGCTATAAGCAGGGACGAAACTAGAATATACAAATATAGTAGGTTAGAGAAAAAAATGGATGTGAAGAGGGACGACCCCCCCTCCTGAGGGTCTATCCCCGAATTTTTTTTATTGTTTCAAGCCAAAAATTAGAATAATTAGAATTCAAATTCGTAAATATAACAAAATAATTTTATTTAAATGTCAATATCTAATAGCTAAAAAAATTACCACAAATGTGCAAATACAAAATATGTATTTTCTAATTCAATCAAAAAATTCTCATCACAATAATCAAGTGGTAAAATAAATCAATAAATTAATTATAAACTATCATAATTCACAAAAATAAATAAATAAAAACCTAAGTAAGCCCTTTATTAATAAAAAAAATTAACTACTAGTATATGATCAATCTACCACAAGAAATTCTAGATAAACCCTTTCTATAATAAATAAATTAACTAATACAAAAATCCCTAATTCTAAATAAACCCTAAATAACTAAAATGAATTAATCAATAAATTTAACACTCAAAACCATTACTAACTAACAATTAAACTACCACATTGATAATTACTAATCAGTCAATCAGATTTATAAATTATAATTACTCAAATCTCAATACAAATTATAAAATACTCAGTGACTTACCATTTACCAATCGGCAAGCAGTCTGGGTCCCTCCCCTACCAAGCTCCAGCAGCACATCAGTCGGTGCGAGCAAGAGAAGCAAGGCAGCAGTAGTCAGCAAGACAGTGATAGAAACAACAGCAGCGTTACAGCAAGGCAGCGATCGGAAACAGTAACAGCAACAACAAGGCAGAGAGCAGGTCGACCGGCATACTGCAGTTCGCTGAACTCCTCCTTGGCTCCTTCCTGTTGACGATGCGCACGCAGAGCCACAACTCAGCCACAGGTGACAGGATTTGAATGAGTAGGGTAGCTAAACGGTGGTGGTTTGGTGTGAACTTAGAACTTGTGATAGTTGTGATATGGATTGGGTTGTGATTGATTTGTAGTATTGGGCTCAATTCGGACAAGAATTCTTGTAGGCTAAGCAAGGGTTTGGGCGTCCAAATGATGTTCAAAATTTCCAAAACTTCTTAGGGCCTACAGTATGCTGTAGCCCATATGCAATTCCGCCCCTGACTATAAGCCTAGAGAAACTTTGTTTTTTATTTTTTATTTTTCCTCACAAGATTTAAAAGTATAATTTGTCCTTTAATTTTCTTTATAAACACATATCCTATGACATCTGAAGACAAAAAGAGTGAGATGTTGATCTCAAATTCTTTCAAATAACGGTCACTTTAATAGACCATCCTTTAAGGCACTAAAATTTTTAGTAATTACATTGATTATCCCTGAATTTTTTTCTAGATCTTAAACTTTCTAACTTACACAAATAATCATGATCAAATTAAAAATATATTATATTTTTTAAAAAAATCATTAAGTGTTTAGCAAATGACATTATTTATTATATTGTCAAGTTAGCAAAACTCGTAATTATTAAGAAAAACATGGGTTTATAGTCCAGTTTAAAACCAAAAATTGGATCAAAGTAAAACCTCAGTGTTTCTTATTTGAACGTACTAATCTCCAATTCCTATTTTCCAATTTTACTAACGTTATGCTATAAATTAAATAACGTCATTTGATGATACGTTGATACGTACTTAAAGCTTGTTAAATAAGATCTTAATATTAATCTTTTTTACGTTTGACTATTAGTGGAACATTCTAAATTTTACTGACTATGATCATAAAATAATTTCAGTAATTAATTACTGGTATATAATCACTTAAAACTTATAAAGTGACAATATATAGACCTATTCAACCAACCAACAGTAATTCATTTATTTTCAAACAGATTCATTGAGAATTCTTACATTAATTTAGAAGTTACTTAACTTAGCTCAAGACTCCACCATTCCTCGTATTTTTTTAAAAAAGTAACACAACATATAGACCTAATCAACCAAAAAATTAGTTATAATGCTGTCTTTTTTCCATTTTGGAGATTTTTTTACAGCCGGCAGGTAGTAGTTGGCCTTTTTTTTTATATTAATTTACTGTTTATTCATTTTTCTTGGGAAGAAGTCATAAAAGTAGGTAAAAACAAATAAATGCATGGTAAGACTACTGATATTACAATAGTAAAATGTGTAGTCCAAAATTTCGCCTCCGTTTACTAATTAATTTATAATGGTTTATAAATAAAAATAGTAAGAGGAAATGATTTTGAATTTTATGAAATGCATGAATAATACTGAGTAATAATTATAAATATGTAACTGAAATTATAAATGATCAATTTGTTGAGAAAAATCCACTTTCACACCCCAAATTTACCAACGCAATGGAACACAAAAACAAAAAATAATTGGACAAAAAAGGAAAAATAAAGAATTTAACATGACTCAGTTGACCGCTAACAACCACGAGAGAATAACAATTTGTATTGATAATGAAAGAAATTCACTCATACAATTTTTCTCTCATTCGCACAATTTCTTCCTACCAAAAACTAGAAACCAGAAGAACAACGAACGTAGTACCTCCACTTGTATCGTTTTCTTCCAATTCATCGCGTCAACAACTTATCCATCCGACAATGAATTCACCACGACAATCAATTCTCAATTATTGCATGTGTGCAATCCATCTCGAGAACACAAAACATGCATCCCGATAATCTCTTTGATCTCTCTATCGTGTGTCATCAACACCATGGTAGACAATTATCATTCTCTATCCATGTGTACACTCCACCACAATATTGCCATCAAAACCATGTTGAACGAATCTCATTCTCTACCCATGTATATTCTACCACGATACCCAACGTAACACAACAAACATCACTCGCCAACGCGCATGCCCGAAGGCACGCGCCTTATTTATACCTCTTCTTGTTTCTCTCTTGCTTGTCTTCCCTCTCACGTCAATCTTTTGGCTACTTTATCGTCTCACTAGGCTGGGCACATATATAAAAATAATTTTTGCTAAAAATATGACCTAATTACAATTGGATTCTATTTTTTTATATATAATAATACCAAAATTATTTTATTCATTTCCCAATTGGTATTATATATACAAAGAAAATAATCTCAATCTAATTTTACCACTTTTTCTTCTCTTGTTAAAAAAAAAAATCTTTATTCCTTATATTTTGGGTCAAAAACCCAACACAATTTATAAGTTGTATGGGAAAGGAGGCTTATTAATTTGGTAAACTAGTTGCTTCTTTGTAAGTTATTTTCCAGTTGTGAACATATGAAATGAAGAAAGTTGCAGGAAGAATCGCACACCAGTACGTCATTACGAACCCAATAGTTTTTACCCACAATTCTTCTTATATAAACCCATAATACAAAGTCTAAATCCATAACCTAAATCAAGAATTTTTCACCTGCTATTGTTTCTTCAAAAACACAGGAAAAGGATAAAAATAAAATAATAATGAAGAAATCCACCTATATTCTTGCTTCAATTCTTGCCTTGCTTTTCTTGTATGGTGCAAATTCAGTAAATGCTCAAGAAGTTGGTAATGAAATAAATATTTATGCACATACACATGCAGTTGAATACTTGAATATGTTTATCAGTTTATGTTTATGTCTCTGTGTTATTTTCTGTCAGTAATTTCTTGAATCTGAACTGGGATTTATGTTTTGTTTGCAGAGGACGAGAGAGAATTTGATTACACAAAGGGAAGTGAAAAGGGTCCCAAAAAATGGGGAGAGTTGAAGAAAGAATGGGCAGCATGCAAGGATGGTAAATACCAGTCTCCCATAGATATGTCAAATGAAAGAGTAAGAGTAATTTCAATGCCAGAAAAGAGGAATTATAAGCCTTTCAACGCCACAGTCAGGAATAGAGGTCATGATATTTCGGTAAGGATAATTCATTGTCAACTCTGCTACTTGCGCAAATAAAGCTGCGCAAACTAGTGTACTAATCCTCACAGGAGAGTGCTCAAGAATAAAATATTGTGTGGAGCCCACCTTCCTATGAAGGTTACTACAACTGTCTGTACAAGTAGTTTAATTCATTTTACAGAGCTTTTGATAAAAGTTATGGAAATTGCGGTAGAAAGTTGATGAAACTGTGAGTCTTACAAAAATGAGTAGATAATATTTGAGAGGAGCATAAATTATAACGCTCTTAGTTTGTTACGTCTCTCGTAAAAATAGCTTGAGGTTTTAGACAAGTTGATTCAACGTCAAAATTAGTTGACGACGTCCATGTAACCTTAAAAATTGCATTTCTAGTTCTGCTTATAATAATCACCAGAGTTTTATTTAGAAAATATAACACAAAAATTAGTTGATTGCATGTGAATCGACGTACGTGTTGGGGAGACGAACAAATGTCTTCTGCTTTTAGACGATGTAGTTCAAGAACTAATTATCGAAATCTCTCCACGCGCAGCTTCGTTGGCACGGTGATGCAGGATCAATATTGATCAATGGAACAAATTACCCACTTCGACAAGTCCATTGGCACTCTCCTTCTGAGCACACTATTAATGGTAGAAGGTATAAGCATTTGGCACTTCATGACACTTATGGGCTTGTATATATGTTTTCCTTTTTTACAGAGCCCAGCTCAGAATAGATTCTCAAATAGAACAAATTTTATTGCAGGTACGACATGGAACTGCACTTGGTACACCAAACCTCGGACCTAAATGTGAAGAACAGGATAGCTGTTACTGGTGTCTTCTACAAGATTGGCAAACCTGATAAATTTCTCTCTAAGGTAAAAACTTCGAAAAACACTTGATAAAATTCATGATTATATTCCTTGGTTATTACGTCGTACAAACTACTTCATTTTAATTATTAGGAAAAACAATTATTATGATTTGAACGTTAATAGTAATGAAAATAAAGCACACAAAAACATGGGAACCTATCAGAAGAGGAGAAATTCACTATATCAAAGATGAGTACGAGAGATTATATAAACTGCTACCACTCAATTTTAAAAATTTAAAATCCTAAAATATGTGCCCCCAATAGGGGCCGACACGCACACTCAGTGGACACTAAGGGCACCTTAAAATTTCCATATATAGACACACATACACACGCGGGCTATTCATCAGGCTCCCATAGGGATTAGTGGGCTACAGGACTGTACCGAGATGCTCTCGGCACGAATATGATCCATCTGCTATCTTCACATACTCCATTTTTCTTATAATTTTAGTTTTATAAAGTACGTCACACCGTGAACATTTCGAATCAGACCAAACAGAATTCAGTTCACCGTTATATTCTCAAAAATGTCTACATAAGTTCTTTCGTAGTCCTGCTCAATTATTTGAATTGTTCCCATAATCTCATTTTGCAGTTAATGACAAATATTTCATCCATAGTTGATCAGAAGAATGAAGAAAGAAATTTGGGAATAATTAATCCAAAAGAGATTAAAATGAACAGTCAAAGGTATTACAGATACATGGGATCACTTACTGTTCCTCCTTGTACCGAAGGTGTTATCTGGACTTTAAACACTAAGGTATGGCCTTAATTAAAACATAAACAAACTCTATGTTTTAATCCTTTGAATAATTAATCATTCCTAATTCTGAATGATTTTTAGGTGAAGACTGTTTCAAGAGATCAAGTTAAGTTGCTTAGAGAAGCCGTCCACGACGTAAGTCATCAATCACTTTCGTGTTATTTTGAAGCTAAGAGACTGTTTGGTAATGGGGGGAAAAAATGTTTCGAGAAATTTGTGATTGAAAAGTATGAAAAGTGATGAGATGTCTCATATAAATGTGTGGTTTACGATGAGTTTGAGGAAAAAATTGGAAAAGACTTTCAATAAATACCAAACAGGACCTTAAAATCAGATATTAGTTACGAAAAACGTCATTAATATAATTATTTTATTGTTTGATATAATTGTTTACAGTATGCAGAAGAAAATGCAAGACCATTGCAACCACATAACAGTCGAGAAATTTACCTTTATGGCCCGGGAGATACAAGTGATTGATCATTGATCACCAACATTATTAATTTTGATCCTCCAGCACCAGCAACACTACCGTACTGAATCATTTTTTCATTAATGTCAAGTACATTATAGCCAATTTTATTACTGAAATAAAAATATAAGTTTGAAATTGAGGCATATGTCTAGTTATTTCCTTTGATTTAACCTTCTAACATAACTTTTTGAAAAAGATTAGAGCAAATTATGGAGAGACTTTGAAGTCTCTACAATATTCATAACCTTCTAGATAAGATATTAATTAACATCTGTTTGGCGACGACACAACCGTTTATAAACAAACTAATCTTGAGGCGCGGCGGGACGTGCCACGGGACTGTGTGTGGATGACCCTCCAGCCCCATTTATATTTTTTAATTTTTTTTTTAATTTTTTTTCTTTTATAATATGAAAAAGGTAATTGGCGGATCCCTCGCGGGTCTCAGGTCCGCTGAATTTTTTTTGTCATCCCAATTACCGATTATTTTCTACATTGTAAAATGACTATTTTCCAAATAACATACTCCCTATTATTTTACACTTATTTTTCATGTAAAGATTTTCTGTTTCGATTTCATCTTCTCTCTAAATTTTTTTTTTTTTTTTTGGTGAAGTCTCTTGAATGTGTGTGTGTGTGTGTGTGTGTGTGTGTAGATTATTTAAAATTATAATTTTTATTCATTAGACAAAAAATATTAGTTAAAAGATAATTTTTATTTTTTTTACAATGTAATAAAGTGACTTTACAAAATATTAATCTGTACAGAGAAAACGAAATCGAAATAGAAAAACTTTAAATAAAGATGTAAAATAATAAATGTATATTTATCTTTAAAAATTGTAAATGTTTCATTTTACAATGAAGAAAATAGATTGTAATGAGTTTTGAACAAAGAAATGTTTACTTGAGGATCCAGATGTCAAAGTTGAAATGATATGAACAATTTGCACAATGAAGACAAAAATTTAGGATGTTTTACGTAAGTGATTGATCAACTCTGCATGAAAAAATGTTGAAATATGGATGAAAATGTTAAGTTTGAAATGATAAGGATGATTTACGCAAGGAAAACAAATAATGAGAATCTTTTGTGCTAATTTCCAATTTTGGGGTGCAACAATTATTTTAACGGTGAAATTTAATAGTGTTGGACGAAAGCATGATTTTCATAAAGAAATGTGATTTTGAGGGTGTAAATGTCAAAATTGAAAGATTGTGGATGATTTTTGCAAGACATGCAAACGTTATGATCATTTTCTGTGTTTACCATAAAAATAAATGGTAAGGACCTTTGGCACAAAAAAAGGTCCTTAAGGGTTCAAATGCTAAAATTGAAATGATATTAGACGATTTTCGCAATAAAGGCAAATGATATGGATTTTGAACCAATTACCAATATTTGACAGAAAATTGACGAAATGGTATGAAAATGACCAACTCCGCAAGAAAATATTAAATGAGGGTTTAAATATCAAATTTGAAACGATATTGACGAATTGCACAATAAGTGTAAACGATAGAGACTTTTTTGCTATTTACTTTAATATAACATCTATTTTATTGTTATTATTTGATTAAAAAAAAGTTTTGAATAATAATTGATAGAATATTGTGTACTTGAAAATGAGAGAAAAGATTTGAATTTATGTATATAATATTTAATTGTTAAAATGAGAATCAAAACAAAAGGATCACTCATTAGATGCACATATTTGAATATTTCTAATGTAATAAGATTCACGCTTAGATATCGTTTGTATAATATAGTATTATATTTGACATTTTCCTAAATCGCGTTTGAAGCTAGCCAGCTCGAACCAAACATTGTTTCTACATTATCGTTGTTTATTAGTTAACATATTGTTAACTAGACAAAATATAAACATAAAAAATGAACAAAAATAGAAATTTAGTACATACTATTTTATATATTAATATTAAGAGCCCGTTTGGTAACGAAAAAATTTTCATCGCAACTTTTTAAACTCAATCTCAATCATCCATTCTTATTCAACCCCACAGGTTTTGACTGTTCAAACTTTTTTATTCCATACATCCATCAAAAAATTAAAAAAAATCATAAAAATCAAAACTTTTCACATTACCAAACATGCTCTAAGATATAGATATTGGTTTGTATAAACCCTACTACTTATTTTTTCACCATCTAATTTATGAGCGTCATGTTACAATGTCATTAAAAATGTCAATTAAAAATGTCTCCCTATAATTATTCATATGAAAATGCACTAGAAAGTATGAAAATTGAATTTAGCAACAAGAAGATTCTTCCAAATTATTTTAACATTGACAATTTTCCTTTACAAACTATTTTTTCTTAATAGATGATCGAGTCTTAAGTTCTTGTATTGGACGGTCCTCCAAATAAATTTGGGCATAAGACTTTTTTAAGAATGATTTATTTGTATAAATTCTAGCACATTTACTTATATTCAAATATATTAATCAAATTTCTTTATTTCCAAAATAACACATTTATATAAAATATCATATTTATTTATGAAAGACATGGATTTTCCAGAATAGTTCGATGTTAGTGCGAAGACACAATTAAAATGACATTGTTATTTTTTAATTTTTACTAGATTTATTTTTTAATTTTTTTTATTATTATTATTATTATTATTATTATTTGAAATGGTTGTTTCTAGATAATTAACTTTCATTTGGTAACACTGTTTGATTTATAAATTTGTTTATTTATTATTTTGAGGTAAAAAATAATGATTGAAAATTGAAGAGAAAAAATATTTATAGTTAAAAAGTTGTTTGAGATATTGTGTTGTTTATAAATATGTTTATAAACACAATAAATTTTTTTAGAAGTGGGTATAAAAAAATATAAAAATTATATAAATAGCTGCTGCTAGTGCTGGTGCTGACATTGGCACGGGCACTAGCACTGTCGCTCAAAGGAGTAATTTTAATGAAGAAATTTTTAATTGTCAATTTTAACTGACATTGTGATATGACGTAAATACATTGAATTATGAAAAAGTAAATGATATGATAGTTATTTATATTATTCAATATATATTTGACACGTCATAATATCACTTAAAATATCAAATTTAAAATGAATTATTCGGCTCAAAAAGATCCCAGACCCAACGATTCCAAGCGGACGGAAATTTCTTCTGCAATACCCCAATCAACCAACCTAGTGACACCAACAGACTCGAGAAAATGGATAGAGAGTGGGGTTCGAAGCCTGGAAGCGGTGGCGCCGCCTCGGCCCAGAACGAGGCCATTGACCGGCGCGAGCGGCTGAGACGGCTTGCCCTTGAGACCATCGATCTAGCCAAAGATCCGTATTTCATGCGCAACCACCTTGGCAGGCATACCCTAATTATAAACCCTAAACCTGCGTGTAAATTCTTTTAAATTTTGCATACTAATGTACATTGATTTTCATTCGTAAATATTTTACAGCTATGAGTGTAAGCTATGCTTGACTTTGCACAACAATGAGGGGAACTACTTGGCGCACACACAAGGGAAGCGGCATCAGACAAACTTGGCCAAGCGAGCGGCTCGCGAAGCCAAGGAAGCACCGGCTCAACCACAGCCGCATAAGCGCAAAATCTCGCTTAAAAAATCCGGTAACAATTAACACAAAATTTCCCCTTTTCCTAGCTTCGTCAATAAACTACTGTGAAGGTTTTTTCAAATTTCTTCCAGAAGCTGAGGGTGAAATTTAAACGGTTCTTAGAAGCGATGATTTTTTGCTCTTTCTAGATTTTTGGTTGTAAGTTACCACGAACGAGTTTTTAGCTGTATGGATGAGTTCCCGCACTTTTTAAAACGCATAAAGAAAACAAATCACAGGGCACTTTGCAGCGTACATTTGATCTATTTTCCAAAATGTGTTTTCTTTGAAAGGTTGTTTACTTTGAAGGGCTTTCTGATTTTAATTGAATTTATTATTTACTTTTAAATAGAGCAAAAGTTCAACAGAAGGAACGAACATTAACTTGCGTTGCATGAGAAGCTTTCTATTAGTAAGGTGAAGGTGCTGGTTCTATATTTCTTATTTTACATGATAAATATGTTTCTGTTGTGCTCGCAGTTAAAATTGGTAGACCTGGATATCGTGTGACCAAGCAATTTGACCCAGAGACGAAACAGAGGTCTCTACTTTTCCAGGTGAAGTAGCAGTTCTTCCTCCTTCCTACCTTCTTTCAAATGATAATACACATTGTCTGCACTATACTCTTCTAGCACATATTTTGAGGATTTTTAATTTCCTGTAGTAGATACTTCTTCTAAGTCAAGATATGGCATATATGTTTTCTGAAACTAAAATATGGCTTTTGTACATTGTAATTATTGTAAACCGTATCAAGAACTGCCTTTATCTTTTGAGATGAACTCTAGAACCTGGAATGTGTTGAAGTTGATGCGACACACGAGGTTGTTTGCTAAACTTGGAATATCTTGAAAATATTTCTGGAAAAATGTGTCTTTTAAAGACAATATGAAGTTGATTTGTAGGGGAAATTAGTTAATTAGAAACCTCCATCGTTTATGATGATTATCCAAGTGAAGATAATATGTGCTAATTTGATTTTTTTCCTGTATGTAATGAAGATGCTGCAGAAGATTTGGATTATTCTTCATGTTAATTTTTATGTTTAAAGATTGAGAACAAATCTGACATTGAATAGTTCAATATATTGTTGATAAATTCCTTCAACTGTTACTAAAGCTCTTCCTGTGTGGCTATGTAGCAAGAATTACGATGAAATTTTAGTTCTTGAAGTTGTTGAGCAGAATAAGAAATTTTTGTCTATTAAAAGATTTTTTTATTTAAATCCTGTGTGCAAAATTTAATGGCTTGGTGACTAAATTGACAGAAGAGTATTAATTTGATAACAAACAGTTGAAGAACTAGAAGAGAAAGGGGGTCCAAGAAAAGAAGAATTGTGGGTAAAGAAGAAAATTAATTTGTCATCATGTATTAAAGATTACATATTTCCATGAATGAATATGCCCTCTATATATAGAGCAACGAATCTAAAAATTAAACAACTATTAAGCTAAAACTTTATCAAAATATTAAATCCAATCTAACTATCACAGCGAGAATTGAACTGTACTTGTAAAATAATTTCTAAATTCTATCTTTGTTCTATCTCTATCTCCATCTCTTAGTGTTTGTCAAAGTATTAATATTACAATGGGTCTGTGATCAAGGTAACAATACTAATATTAAGAATATAGTAGTGTCTATGTTAGGGAAACAACGGGATTGAAGTTGTCTCACTCAATAAAGTACTGTAAGCTAAGTGCATGTATGGCAAATCTAATAAGTTGCTCAAACTTTATTTCTGTCCTCATTTTATAGACCCACAACTTTTACTTACCACCCACATCTTATTACTATCCTACATTTCATAGGATCCACAAATTATAATGATCTAATATAAGCATTGCCAATTTTGGTCGAGTTAACTCTAGGTAAGAAATTTTAAGACAACCTTGATGTGATAGACTGCTTAGGAAAGAAGTTGTTTGATCATAATTGAGAAGTATGGGGAAGAGAGTTTGTGCGCACTTTGTTCATACTCACAAGCATTGGTGGATGAAACTAAAATAAGAAAATAGATTAAAGAGAAGATGAAGAAAAAGTTAAAAATGTAATTAAAGAATAGGTTCAATCTATCTATATATAGAAATGCTTAATATGGTACATACACATTTTACCTCTATGAGGGCGAGGCATAAGTCTCAAGTTACAACAATAAAATTATTTAAAAGAAAAATACAAGAACAAGCTCTAAAAAACTACAAACGGCTAAAAATTTATTATAAAAATAATTAACAAAATCAGAAGATCAAAACAATAAAATAATTAACACAAGTCTCAAGGCACAACAATAAAATAATTTAAAAGAATATATAAGTACGAGATCATGCTCATAATGAACTACAAACCACTAAAAATGTATCATGAAAATAATTAACAAAATAAAAAATCTAAAGATCACAAATAGTCAAACTAGCTACCTTTTGAGAGATACTTAGTCCGTTATACAAATAAACGTTAATATATTAATAAAGTGAAATAATAATTAATAAGTTCTCAAATTATTAATCACGTAGCAAAATAGAATCTATTACTAGAAGTAGGATCAACTTTCAAATCATCACTACTATTATTTTAGGGAATCAGCAGCTTCCTCGTCATTATAAGTTTCTTCTCATTCTTTGTAATTGTTTCTACAGGCAGTAGTGTATTCTCCTTTCCCTCTTCCTTTTGTGTAAGTGGAGAAAAGAAAATAAGAGAACAACTAAAACATTTTAGCTTTATAAGGATAGTCATATAGCCAAGAAAGCTAACACCAAAAATAAAAGGTCTAGAAAATTCAAGACAAATGGATGAACATCTTAGACACCTTGAAGGTGTTGACCTCAGTGAATTTAGATGTAATCCTCACAAATGGCACTCAAGGGATGGGATTCAAGGCGTAATTTTTTATTTTTATTTTTTTAAAATGGGTTCTAAGGGATATGATTAAGCTCTTGTTTGGTATTGATAAAAATCAGATTTTTAGTAGATTTTAATAAAAATTGATGAGATGTTTGGTTAAAAAGTTGTGGGCCCCATAAAAGGTGTGTGTAAGATTAAATGTTGAATTTGAATTTGATTAAAATTCAAACTTTTAGTGCTACCAAACACGGGCTTAATGAGAAACTATAGATTTATTATCTACACATAACAGGCGTAAGCCAGTTGATTATGGATTAATTAGACCCTGACCTTGTGTATTGCCTTGATGCAACATGCAACAACTGTATGGTAAGGCATGATAATACATGGGATACATAACTCCATTTTGTTTTGCAGCCACTTGGATACAAATCATATGATACGGTAATAGTGTTTTAGCTGATTATATAATACCATCTTATCATATTTAGCAAACAGTATTAGGATTTGAAATAATACTTGATTATTTTGCAAACTTAAAGCTATAAGTGCAAAATATCAGTTTCTTTAAGCTTCATATTAGTGGCTGCCAAATGTCTTTTGAGAAGCCTAGTCGAAGATTAGGTATTGAGAATGTTGTTTGGATAGGTGAATACTTGTCATGTGCGCGTCTGCAACTAGAGTGTGATGTCCACGGTGTTCCAGTTGCCTTCCACTAATTACTAAATGGAAGATGCGCTCATTATGTAGTCATGAGGCGCCCTAATCTATTATATGAATTGGTTCAGATTGAATATCCTGAGATTGAAGACAATACGAAGCCACGCCACCGATTTATGTCTTCATTTGAGCAGGTATATTGTATTCTTAGATTCAAGTATTTATTTCTGCTTTTGTAGCTGATTTTCTTATTCCAACCCATGATTTTCAGTTAATGGCCCACTTTCAATTTACTGACTCCTTATCATGTCACGCAGAAAATCCAAGCCTTCGATAAAAGTTATCAATTTCTTTTATTTGCTGCTGAACCGTATGAAATTATTGCTTTCAAGGTAAAAATGATCCAAGTATGTTTGTGTGTAAGAGAGAGGTTACATTGGGACTTTATCCAAACTAACCTTGAAATTTTTTAGGTTCCAAGTACGGAAATTGATAAATCCACCCCCAAGTTTTTCTCACACTGGGACCCTGACTCGAAAATGTTCACGGTAATTTCTGCACGCCTCCTTTTTTCCCCCTATTTTTGAGGTTTATAGCATCGTGTTTAATATATAATATTTCAATTTTGCTATTCCTTTATCATGCATCCGATTTAGTGTAGGTCTGTTTAGCAACATGAATTGTATATAGAATTTTTTCAGACCCCGTGGACCTTTTATGGTGAGAGTGCAAGTCTCGTACTTATTTTACAGCTGTTTTTGTAGAATGAGGGTTTCGATGCCCTCTGAGAGTAGTTGATTAAGCCTGTTTGATTCCCATTTCAAAGAGAGTGGTTCTCTGAATAGTGGTTTTTTGGAAATTGTGGTTGAAAGATAGGGGAAAATATTGGGTTTATGTGCATAATATTTTGTTGTGTGAATGTGTGGTTGAAAATGAGTATGAGAAAAAAAAAATGTTTGAAATAAAGGGAATTAAACGGGCTAAGTGAGAAGATATTTGGGCAGTAAACCAGTTCTGGCTTCTCTTCACTTTCAAGGCAGGGAATAGAACAATTATAATTTGCTGGACTTCAGGATGAAATGCACGCTAAGTTGGATTAGTATCTCCCCGGTTTTACTGGAGGAAATATCTGACATTGTTTTGTGGCACAACTGAAACATGCAGCTGCAGTTGTACTTCAAGACAAAGCCACCAGTGTCAAATAAACCTCAACCACCTCCTGCGGCCAATGGGACTGCAGCTCCTGGTGCCCCTCCAAGGCCTCCTCCACCCCAAGATTTGCCCCCACCACCACCTCCACCACAAGGACTACCTCCTGGAGCACCTTCAGGAAATGTTCCCAGGCCCTTGCCGCCACCGCCTCCTATGGCTAATGGGCCTCGGCCTATGCCTCCAGGTGCTAACTTACCTGCTCCACCACCTCCCCCAGTTGGCAGTGGTTCAATGTCAAATTTTACCCCTGGTGTGCAAATGGGAAGGCCTCCTATGCAGCCACCTCAAAGTTTTCCAGGGCAACAAATGGGTTAACCAGTCTCTTGTGCAGTATTCCATAATGCATACAAGGAGATTTGCAGATTTCTTGTTACAAGTGTTTTTATCATAATGGAAGTTGGATGAGGTTATTCTTACAATGTACAAAATAAATCGATGAAGTGGTGTACTTTGAATAAACGTCCGACAGTTGATTTTTGCCAAAATTTAATGTTCTCCTCTCTTTTTAACGTTCAGAAAGGTTCTCGAGATTCTCAACCTCTCTTTTTAGGGGGAAAAAAGAAACCACTATTTAAAAAATCAATTTCGTCAAAGTTAAATAATATAAGTGGGAAAAAACAATTCTTTAAACTAATTGTGAATGAAAAGTAGCACAATTAGCCACACGATACGATTTTTATTATTATTATTATTTGGGTTTAATGTTAATCAATTGAAAAATTGTGAATTTCATAAAATATATGATTAAAATTAAATATTGACTTGGATTAAAATCTATATTCATAGTTATACCAAACATGGGTTAATTTAGGAAAATTTTCTATTTTTAAGGTTTTAGAACAAGTATTTATTACTGGCCAGTTCATTGATACAAACGATGTCAAGATACCAAATCCGTTGCCAGTTTTTATATTCTCCCGGCGAGTTCAACCTGCATAGAGAAATAGTTAAATTTTATAAAAACTATGAGTTCAACCTGCTGAGGGGTGCTGGATACTGAAAAACAAAGTTTCTAATGAAACAGAAACAAATAGAAGCTTCATTAACAGATGAAGACAAGGAAAGTGGCAGCATGAATTAAAGACGGGGTAAATCAGTTCTGCTTAAAAATACACACAAGTACAATTTCCCACCACTTGTTAACCAAATATGGAAATTTAAACAAAAACAAAAAAAACAAAAAGCAGATGAAATGTTGAACTTCAGGGCGTGGTCGAGATGGGGGACGATCAATCAAGTCTTCTAACTTGCCATAGCATTTGGTGGAAAAACCCTCCGAATGAATTCTAGAAAGCGCTGAGAATAAAATGTAGGGTCGACTACAGATATGGACACTGAATCAAATTGGATGGATTTATATGCATGTTCAATCTTCTTACTTATGTTGTACTCTTGCAATATGTCGATAATACCCAAATACAGGACAACGTCGTACACCTGGTGAAATATGTGCGTGTCATCTTTTCCCGGTATATATTCTGCTCTCGCTGGCATGTTAACTCCCAGGTGGATTTGGAGTCTGTTAAGAACCAAGAAACCAAAATGTAAGAAACTAGATATAGATAGAACTGTTTTGAATCTTCTTAAATTAAATTCATTCGCCAATCTTCTCAAGGCATTGATAGATTTTCTTTATGCAGGAACGTCAATCAGCAATACTATGAATATTTATCGTAATGTTCAATGGAAATACCTTGCTGTACCAGGAAGGAGAAGATCCACTTCCTCATCCCCAGTTGCAGATGATGCTCGCAACCGGCTACCTCTAACATGGGGTCCCACAACAACACTATTATCATCATCACCTCGAGGGACCAAAACAAGGCCTTGTGGAGATATATCATCTTCAATAGACTCTGAGTTGGTACAATCAGCGGATAATAATCACAATTTTGAAAATACTACAATCAACTATGAATACTGTGGGGACTGTATTAATAATGTAATTGGTTAAATGGACGAGACATAGGACATGCTTTATTATTTTCGAATCAAGGCGCTTTTAAGATTTCAAAGATCAAAATGATCTCGTGGGCCTCCTCTCATTTATCCAACCATATTTTTCTCTTTAATATGGGATGTGAACCCTACCTTCAGCCACTATTCCCAGTCCATCCCCTGACATATGCTGACTGTAAGGCACATGAGATCGCAGGTGTTGTGGTGCTCGGTAATGAACACCTAGCAAGAGGCTGTAATCCATGATGTGCTGTGCTTCCAAGAATTTGCTATCTATTTCAATCTGCCTGTATATAGTAAAATCAGTGAACATCATGTGTAACCGAAAATACTACATGAAAACTTAATGCAATATGTCTTGAAACTAACATCTCAACTACTCGGAACATTGGATTTTAAATCTCCACTCATATACTGTAATTATGCTTTGGACGCTTCCCAAAAAAAATGTCCAGATAAGAAAATCATCCCCTCGTCCATTGCAATTGAGTTAGTTACTTTACTTAAGACTTAATGAGATTAAATTACATAATACGGTTACACTTCATTGTAGAATTTGAGTTCCTTGTGTTACTGCATGAATGCCGCTGTAAGCAAATAAACTGAGACCCGTTATTTAAGTTCTCATGGAGATTGCTACCAGGAAAAAACTAGTACTTCAACTACATAGGTTTTCTGGCAATAAGACTTCGAATCCCATCACAAAGTCATTACAATAAGTCTATAGCGTGTTTCAATGAGGTAAATAAACTTTGACAAATGATGAAAAGGTGACTCACTGCATTGTTACTATGGGCGGACCACTGCATATTGTTAGAAACTTAGAATGTATGAAAGGTAATTGAGTAGAATTCCCACTTACTGTAAAAGGGCATCTTGCCAAGTAGATTCCAAATAAAAGCAGTAATTTAAATCCAGGTCCTTAAGAATGGTGTTTTCGTCAATTTCAACCTTAGCTGCAGAACGTCCTAATGAAGAACCTTTCAAATCGAACCTTCGATGAATTCTTAACTCTGTGCAGAACACATTTCCCATTACCACAAAACGAAACTGCAAAGAAAGAGGTGTATAAATGTTAGCCTATTGTTTGAGAAGGCCAAAGTAAATTCATCAAAATACCAAATGCAAAGACGTATTTTCCTAAGACAAGCTCTCCAGGAGCAGTAGCATGTATTACCTTCTGACCGCTAGAAGGTTTAATCCTGTGAAGACCAAAGAATTTAGTTATGAGTGTGTTCTCATATGTGTGTACATGGCGATGATAGTCTGGGAGCATCCGAAGCAGAACCTACATGTGAGATCACTGGTCATTATCGATTTAACAAACATCAGTATAGGAAAATGATAAAAAATAAAGACGACATTACTTAACTAGATTGTATAATAGGTGTAACTGAATGGTACCCAATACAATTATAAACATCAACGAGAGAGCAGTTCACGTTATCTGAACTCAATGTTAAGGAACCACATGTAATGTAACAAAGTGAAACAATTGAAAGTTTATAAGGGAAATTGTCATGATTATCCTTGCATGCAACTTCCTGAAAGAGATGGGCATTAGAATACTAACATGGATCTTCTCTTACCCCATTTTAAGTAGAGAATACCATTTTACTTGGATGGTCAGTGGTCACAGATGGGGTCTTTACATACAACCTATTGAAAGTCTTAATTATAGAAGTCACTTTTTAATTCTCCTGAGAAGTTATTTTCAAAAAATTAATGAAGATTCACGTAGTTCCTCGTGTTCTTGATATATTCATGTACAAACCCAGTTCTACGGTAAGGCCCTCACAAAATCATGTAGCTTGAGCTCAATTCAAACCCCATAATAGAGGAGTTCAAGGTTTTGCATCCATCTAACTCGGTTGATTCTAATTGAGTTTACTGTTGAATATCTAGGAAAGTAATAAAAAAATAAAAATCAAGTATATGGTAAAGAAAGCTTAGGAACGTAACATTTCAGAATTAAAAATCAAGTGAATGACATATCCGTGTGAAAATTGTTTTAACAAATCCCTCTCGCATAAAAAATATACCCTGGATAGCAACCACCCCAACAATGCAACACCCACAAAAATGGTTCAGCATTTAAAAGATTCCAGACAAGAACTAAAAAGCAATGAAACCAAAGCAGGCCAGTGGGAAAGGTCCAGATCTAAATATCAAACCTTCACTTCAGATTTTCGAAGTGTCTTGATCATGAAACGATCATCTTGAGACAGGAAAAAGACACTACCACTTTTCCCAGGAGAAGAAAGTTCCCTGAGAGCATCATTTCCACATATGGACATCATGTAGTCAGCAGCATCAATCTTAAACATCTCTCTTAGATTCCTGCAAGGAAAAAACAAACCTTTTGAGCTTCAGAAAGAACGCATATCAAAACAATGAAAATTAATACTATTATATATGTCAATAGTTGTACTTTTAAGATGTCAGGAACGAAAAGGATGAGTGAAAATAAAGGAGAAAAAGAGGCCAAAAAGTGAGCGACATAATGTTGGGAAGGAGAAAAATATACTTTTTTTCCATTTTAACCATGCAAAGACAATGAAACAATGAAACGACTCCAATATTGTTTTACATTGAAGAATTCACCAAGAATCAGTTACTGGAAATAAGAACGTGAAAGGTACATGTAAGACAATCATGTCTAACTAATGCACTCCATGAGAGACTTTTGATTATTTTCAGTTATGAAGAAAGTGAAAACATGGGAAATGAAGCTACTCCAAGATTGTTTTCAGACAGCTTGTAGATAAAAATGCAAAGAGAAAACACGAATATGACAAAAAAAAAGTTAGAACACTTCATAAGCATACAATTTTCCTACAACAACAAATAAGCAAGGAAATCACATCACTGAAACAGAACTGAGGAGGAATTTACTACTGGATGAAAAAGAAAATCGCAACAAACCTGAAAACCATTGGGCAATAATCTTTCCACCTGAAATCCTCCGACTGATGTGGAGGAGTCAGCTGTGACCCCTCTTTAGGAAAATTCATCCAAAAGCTGGCACGAGGACCGAAATCAGTAGCCCTAACTTCTCGCCTTTGTATGGGAGTAATTTTCCCCACAGTATATCTGCCAAAATTTTAATAACTGAGTAGTTGGAATTTGTCGATGAAGCAAAAGGTCAATATGATACAAACTGATGTGTCAAAAACTTTAATTAGCAAATAGGCATCATCCCTAGAATCTACATATAACAACAGACAAAGAATCCATCATATCCGAACATTTTGGGCTGCATATGCAGGAATCTGTCAGGCGGTGATTAAACAAAGTTGTATTCACCAATGTAAGAGGAACTTTATCTTTTATATATAAATATTCGCATGAAACTAACTCATGGAATTTCTTGAGTAATTTTGTCCATGTCACAGCTAAAATACATACTTTCACAAGGTAAGCTTCACTGCACTAAAAAAATGTATATTTTAAATGGCAGTATGCTCAATTATGTGGATCTTAATTATCACAGAATCATTATACGCGACTGAAAAGCATTACAAGTCCAGAAGGACTTTCTACACTCTCGACCAATATGTTAGATGATTGAATATGGCATCACAACTGGGCTTTGGGAAGTTGAGGACAAGTCACATTATCTCAATTTTATAAATAACCATTTTCTCCTTAGTTTGAGCCCAAGCCACTTGGTAGGCTCTATTCTTTGTCATGCCATAGTCATAACTTGGTCTCAGTTTAACTCTTAACATGCGAGTGGAAATTACAAATGGAGAGAGTGGTAGAGCTTGTTTTTTGTAAAATATCAACTACCAAACTAGCTTGTAAGCCTTTTGAAGCTGTCCACTTATTTCTGTTATTGACTTGGATTTGTTAGCAAATGCTCCACTCCATTTCTGAAAAATCATTTGAATCCTGGATTATAATCGGTGATTCTTCTTTCATAATAATGCAGTTAGATAATATTCTAACAATTGACTCTCCAAATAAAGAAATTAAAAGGGATATATCCCATCGACAACAAGCTGTTAAGGAATGTCCTGCATTCCGTTTAATAGAACTCAATATGTATTAAGACAATTTTTTTGGTAGAGAACATCTACACAGTTTTCAGATATGGATTTAAAATAAATAAATAAATAAAAATAACCCACTAGACAATTAAGACGACCTTCTAATGAAAATAACGAGCATATAATAATGAAAATATCCACATATACGAACAGATGCAGGACTAATTAGAATGAACATATGAAAAATAAGAAATGAAAGAACCTCCTGAGCAGATGGTGAAGCAATCTGCACAGGTCAAGAAATACCAAGTACCTGATCCCAAGCTGTAGACTTAGCATCAAATCATAACTCCTGTGGCCTTTTATAATTTGTTCTCCTGGCTTTTTTATCTCCCTTACAAGTTTCTTTTGCCTCCTTTTTGCTCTTCTGGATGATGGCGAAAAACGATTACTTAATATAAGCTCACTGATTAGGACCCCTTGCATGTATTCTCTTTCCAAGATTGGAGGATTTATGTAATCCTCATTGTCTCCACCTTCTAAGAAAGACTCTGATATGCTAGAAAAATCATGTCCAATTACCTTCTCAATGGATACTTCTAGACTCCAGCGTCTTTCCAGAGAAACATTTGTTGTGCGAGATTGTTCAATATTTAATAAATTTCCCTTAGAGATCTTATCAGATGAATTTCGATGAGAACTTCGGTTCCCACCAACCTTGACATCTTCCATATCCACTGATGTAGCATGATGAATATGGGAAACTTGATTTTGTTTTCTCAAATCTGGAAGCAACCCTCGTTTTCTCAAAGCATTGAGGTATAACTGCTGGACAGCTGGAAGCTTGCTTCCGTTTGGATAGAATGTCCCTTTTCCATCCTTCAGCCCGCGGGTCCAAGTTCCAACATAGCAATTACCGTTGCTCCACATGTATATTCCAAATCCATTCATCGTGCCATTTAACCAGCTTCCTTCAAAAGAGTCTCCATTGGTCCAAGTAAGAGTTCCCTTTCCTGACATCTTCCCCTTCTTCATATTACCCAAATACAAATTTCCATTAGCCCATATATACTTACCAGGTCCTTCCGGTGTTCCCTGAATCCATGAACCTTCAAATACATCTCCATTAGGAAATATTTGATATCCCAAACCATGTTTAACATTTAACCTCCACCGACCCTTATAGGTCAAATTGTCAGGTCTAGTACATGTTCCAGTGCCATGCATATAATTGCTGGAAAATTCACCTTCATAAAAAGCACCAGATGCCCATCGAAGTTTTCCATACCCACTCCTCATCCCGTATCTCCAATCACCCTCATACTTGCAACCACTTGACCATACATAGATACCTGAACCCTCAGGTATATTTCCCAGTAGGGATCCAGAATATGATTCCCCATTGGGTAATAAGATCTCTCCCAATCTAAAGCCAGTAGTTTCATCAGAAGAACGACTAATCTCCCCATTTAATTCAGTGAAGTACCCTATGTCATTAGATATTGTGATATCAAGAGATCTTGTTCTATCTGATGATGATATTACCCTTTCGACACCATCAACGACTGACACAGGGCCAGACATGCATAATGCCAAAAAGTTTCAGTTTCAAGAACAAATGGAAATCACTTGTATTTGCTCATGAGGTAGAAGAATCTAGATTTCCTGTCTTCGGTTCTTTGGAAGTAGAGATAAACATCATCAGTTAAGTCTTTTGGGCATAAAAGCTCGATAGATTTCAACCAAAAAAAAAATTAACAAAAGCCACGCCTTCTGGGAGATGGTTTGTTCACTTACCTGTAAGTGAATTTTTTTTTTACAACAATTCGCTAAAAATTGATACAGTTTACAAAAAAGGAATGGAGAAATAGAGAGGATGAAAATGACATTGCTAGCATGCCAGAACATGAATAATAAAAGAAGTTCAAAATCCCAATAATAATGTCATAATCAGAGGCATTAATATCACATTTAAAGATAACCGAGAGCAACTATTGTTTCAACAATTATCTGTTCTAAAATATATGTGCACGGTAAAGAAAAAGAGCTTTAGTTGACCTAAAGATCCCTCTTAGTTAATTTCAATGTACAATTGAAAGAATAAAAGGACATTATCTAGCGACATATTAGCTAATTATGAATGAATAATTGTTACTGCAACTTCACATTGAACTTGAGCAAGACATGCACAATAGGATCCCATAGGAGCAATGTGGAACTAGGTGATCAATGAAAAGAGAAGGTCAAGGGGTCCACACTTGACCGAACAAAAAGCAGCTTGACAGCAAGATCCTTCATCCAGCGAATCCGATCCACTGCAAACAGACACTCAGCTTGCACTCGGCATGTGTGAAAGGGAAATAGTTTGTCAATGGACAGGGAGAAGATCGACTGACAAAAGGGAACAAGTTTCCATGAAAGCATGTCTCGAAGGAACAAGTTCTTTAAGGAAGGCTGAACCTGCATTTTTCATAAATCCCAATTAAAGGGGAATGACTCTCTTAGAAATTCAATTAAGGCAATGGTTTCATCTTCCATCTGAACACCCCCAAAGGCCATTCCATCCAATGGTAACCAACTACCAAAAGACAAGAAGGTTATACCTAAGACTCCTCTTCAAATTCATTACTAATGTTGTCACCAAAATTGAGGCACTCAATTTAGCCCAAAGTATTTGAAAACCTACTTAAATTCTAGGTCTGTAAAAAGGTAACCATATGTCAGCTCGGGGAACAGGACAAGCTAGGACCTCACCTCTGAATTCAGGTCCTAGAAAGTCCAATATCAATACCTAGGGCCTGGGAGGATCTGAGAATTCTAAATTAAGGTCTTGGAAAAATCTAATCTTAGGTCCATCATGTTGGATAAATTTGAAGTCAGAGCACGCTCCAGTGCCAACGCTAGCTCTCCACCTACCTCAAGCAATAGAAGATTCATTGCAACCAAGTATCAAGTGGATTCACTTGATTAAATATCATAATTTTCACAACTCTCCCAAAGATCATTAATTAGATACCTTGTAATTGTCTTACAAGTATGAATAAATTGTGACCAACTCACATCCAACTCAGAGAAGTCCTACCAAAGTCACTAGCGGGTGCTAAAAGTACATCAAGTTGACAAAGAATCATCACTTTCTTTGACTAAGTATTAGCCACTTGTTAGTAAATCATTATACTTATGCCTATTTATAAATAGAACTAAGTATTGTAAACAAAAGGAGGAGCTTCAAGTTTTTCTCCACATATGGAGAGGAAAATGCTCCCAACCCATATATGAAAGAAGAAAAACAATTAAGGTTGGACCGAGAGTCCGGCCCTACCGTATGTTCGAGTTTCTTTGCCTTCACTTCCTATATTTTTGACATCAACAATTTGGCGCTATGAAGGAAGAAGTGACCGTAGGTCACTAAGATAAATACACCTCTTGGATATAACTACAAGGTGCTAGTGATGCTATTATGTGTAAGGCTTTCCCTTTACTTTTGGAGATCTTGTGCAAAGATGGTTCAAAAAGCTCCCCCAACAATCTGTTACAAGGTGGGAGGGCCTAGCTGTAGCTTTCTTGACTCGGTTCATGGTTCCAAGGCCAAAACCACACTGAAAGAGGGCTTTGTAAACAAAGAAAAACAGATTCATAAGGACTTGTTTAGATAGATTCAACAAACAAACTATTGAAATAGAAGAAAAAGTCTCTGATGACATCACTTTAATGGATGCGCTTTTGGGCCGTGCCCGAAGCCAAGATTTTGGTGGTCGGTATACGAAGATGGACCTACAGTTAATTGTGAATTCCTGAGAAGAGCAAAGAAATGTATCGCACTTACTACCATGAAGGGAAAGAGTCAGGTCTACAGAAATCCGACCTCAAGAACTAGAAAATTCGAACTCAGGTCCTAGGGGATCTGAACTTAGGACCTGGAGATCTGAACACAAAGATCAACATATCGAAGGTCCTGAAAATAAGATCTTCCAAGAAGCATAGAAAGCAAAGTACTCTGGAGGGCATAAAAAGGTCTAAAAGCAGAAGCTCAACAAAGAGCGAAAACTATAAAACTTGAGGTCTAAATAAATAGTTCATAAAGTCCCTAGCATGAGAGAACAAGGACTCCTATATTTCAAAGAATCAAAGAAACCCCAAGTTGAGTCCTAATGTGGAGAAAAATATCCTAAAATACCTAAAAGCTCGAAAAATGGGCGAAAAACCCGACCTCAAGTCTGGTAAATAGTCCGTAAAGTTTCCACTAGAGGATGAGGACTCTCAAAGAGTGTAAGTGTTGCACATTTGGAAGGGAGTTGGCAAGCCATAAAAAGAGTTCTAACAAACTGAACTAAAGTCTACCTAATCTTAAATACTGGGATATCCGAATTCAGTCCATCACATGAGATAAATTTAATCAAGTGGATCCACTTGATTAAATATCTTATATTTTTCGCAACTCCTAAAAATCATCAATTAAATACCTTGTACTTTCCTCACAGCTATGAACAAATTGCGGCGTCACATCCAACTCAGGAAGGTCCCACCAAAGCCATTTGTAGTTGCTAAAAGTACATCAAGTTGGCAAAAAATCATCATTTTCTTCGACTAAGTACTAACCACTTGTTAGTAAATCAGTATACTTTTGCTTATAAAAATAGAGCTAAGTATTGTAAACAAAAGGGAGAGATTCAAGTTTTCCCCCACATAAGGAGAGGAAAATGCTTTCAAATTACTTATTCGCTCAAATTTTCTCCCCATATATAAAGAGAAAAAACAATTAAGGTCGGACCAAGAGTCTGGCCTTACCGGGTGTTTGAGTTACATCGCTACAACTAACAACATTCTAACTTGACCAACGAATTGGCAGCTCCACCTCTCTTTGGCAGTTGTGCAAACTAAACAATGTCTACTTTGTAGCCATCCATCCAGATGAAAAGGACTAGACCCCTCTCCCGATGTAGGGGCAAGATTAGGTGGAAAAATTCGTATGTCAACAACTGTCATATATTTTACAAAAAAAATGTCCCAAGTTCCAAAAAGAAGAACACAAGACCGAACAACAACAAAAAGAACCAAAGGACAATGAAAAGAAATCAAACAGCAATAGTAATGATCTTACAAAAGTTAAAGTCTGCTTGCCAGGTTTCCTTTATCCCTTTCCTGCAAAATTTCAGTGAAGAAAACAATGTGATAATTGAGATAAAACTCTTATTTCTGTACGTTGACTCCATGTCAAGCTACAAAAGACCATACAAGAGATTGATACGGACCCCAAACTAAATTAAACAGGGTTTTAGAAATTATACACACAACCTAAACGCAAAAAAAAAACCCAACATTCATCTTCCCATTGTTTCCTTTCAAATTTATTCTTTTTGCCAAAAAAATATACATTTGTAGAGCGTGAAACAGGTTACCTGGAATCTGCAAAGAAAAGGTAGACAAATTCAGAGTCAGAACAAAAGCTGAAGAACAGAGGTAGAATGAGAGGTTTTCCTTTTTCAGTTAATTTTTGTGTTGTGCTTTCGAATTTTGATGAATTCGATTCTGCGGAAAAGGAGAATGAAATCCAAGCGAAACCGAATCCCAAGAACTAAAGTATTGACTTTTAACTGAAACCACCTTCATAATATTTTTAATTGTTTTGTGCAATTAGCAATTATATATGGCAATGTGGTGTTAATTAATAATAATTATCTTCTGCAATTAGCCACCAGAATGGAGCAGGTGACGTACAAGTTGCATAAATGTACTCCAAAAGGCAAAATAATTCATCTTCTCAAGAACAAGACTGTACATCGAGTTAACTTTGTCTAACTCTATCTTTATAGATTAATTAAAGAAAATCAAAGAAACTAATAGTCAATGAATGAAACTCGTCATTTATCATTTATTTTATTAAAACTGTACATATTTTACGTCAATAATTAATGTTTCTGTGCATCGTTTATCATACAAGGATTTGCATTGTCAATTTTTGTTGAACATTTGTCGTGATTGATACTATTGAATTAAAGTTTAATTATAAAACTTTAATAGCCACGTCCACCTTATTTGATACTCTCTTCGTTTCAATTATATGAGCTGTCTTTTCTTTTTCGTTTATCCCCATTATATAGACTTATTTCTTTATAGAAAAATATTTATTTTGTTTGTTTATCAATATACATTTATTTATTACTTGCAATATAATAGTTTTGATATTAAATAAGGGTAAATTTGAAATTTTCTTTACAAAAATTACTTTTTCAATAACATTCAATGTGTTTTCTTAATCTGTGTGAAAAGTCTATATAATTGGAACAGATGAAATATATGGATGTCTAAATGTGGAAAGAGAAGTGAAGATTTGAATTATTGAATAGTAGGGGCATTTCCTCAAATAAAAGTCAATTTAGTTGCAATCGCAAACCTAATTCTCGATAACTTGCATTGCTTTATGTATGGTTATTACAATTGACTATTGTCTTATAATTGTGTTAGGGAAATAGTTAAAACGTCACATCGGATCCTCTGTGTCGCACTACACTAGCATATTATGCAATTGGGGAACACTTGGACAGTTGGACTATGGGCCATTTGGGTCCACTATGCAATAGAATTTGGGAAAAATTAAGTCCAAACTTGCTTTTATATATTTAAAAAAAAAAAGTTTTAAATGTTGTAAAACTATTATAAAAACAATAGAGATAGAAGAGAATGAGAGAGAACTTCTCATTAGGTATATTTCTAATGAAATGAAATAGCTCCTATTTATAGGAGGAAATAATGGTACAATCGTAATATATAAAGTTTACAGATTATTGGTCATTCACATGTTTTATTATTATATTTATAACACTCCCCCTTGAATGACATATTCCGCAATTGCCTGCCTCGTTAAAACCTTGCTAAGAAAACTCAGTGGGATAAAACTTGAGCGAAGGAAAAAAAGTACAGAAGCTCCCCCTGATGTTGGTCATGGTGAATCATTGAGTCTAACGTTCGAGTAGAACAAATCATGTTCTGAATCTTGAAGTTCTGAAGTGCTGCCTCATTAAAACATTGTCAGTAAAATCCAGTGGGATAAAATCTGAACCAAGGAAAAAGAGTACAGCCGCTGCCTCGTTAAAACCTTGTCAGGAAAACCTAGTAGGACAAAACCTGGACGAAGGAAAAAGAGTACATCATGATTCTCCCCCTGAAGTGTGTAATCAAGTATTCATGAACCTCTCGAACATTGATATCATATTTCTTCTGGAATATAAAAATCTCCTTGTATAACATTCTTCATAAGATGTCTATGATTTTCTTCATTTGTTGATATCATTCCAGTATAACAATGTGTTGCTGAATTATAGCTTGTTGATAGCTATGATGATGCCTCAAAAACCTTGTTAGGAAAACCTTGTGGGACAAAACCTCAGCGAAGGGAAAAAGAGTACATTATTCTCATTAATTTTCATCAATACGCCTCAACTATTGCCTCATTAAAAACCTTACTAGGAAAACTCTGTGGGACAAAACCTCAGCTAAGGGAAAAAGAGTGCAACACATATTTATTCCTTTCATGGAATATCACAAGTATATTGGTGCAATCATATAATTTATGATGAGCTTTATATAAATTGTTCATAGCTCATGATGTCATAACATGCTATATTAAGCAATGTTGTACTAATTTATCGATTTCATCTTTCACTTCTGGTGAATAATTAAATTTAGAATTCACTTCTGGTGAATAATAAAATCTAGAATTCACTTCTGGTGAATAATTAAACATATTCTTTTCATATTCACTTCTAGTGAATAATCAATTTCCCAGATGTCATAAATAGTACACTCCAATTTCACTTTCAACATATTATATCATGGAGTCATTTGTATCATCCTATAGTGATACTAATCTGGGCATATTGAATCTTTCAATGATTTATACATGTATGTCCTTGCACTTTATAAACTGCAATTTCTAATTTGCAGGAGCATAATCAATCATTGAAATAGATATCAATTTCGACATATAATCTACAATCATTTTACTTGAAATCTCAACGTACCGCGATCAACTGGTACATCAAAGAATACTCTCAAAGTACCGAGATGAGAATCATACATTTTGATCTCACTCATTGGTATATCAAAGAGCTCAAGCTAGTGATTTAGACTTTAGTCTATCCACCATATGTCATGCCAGTTCTATGAAAAATCTTGCGCGCAACGAGTCGTCTTTTATGACTGTGAAATATTTTTCATTTGTACATATAATTACTGGCTTTACACATTTAAGCATTTGGACTTCAGGTCCTTGAACAATAATCTCTTCATTGGGGTTGTATACTTGGCCAAAGTATTATAATTTCATCAACCTCATTTTCATAAGAGGGTTGTTTATGTATGCAGTCGACTTATTTATCGATTTCATTTCAACTCAATATAACATAGAGAGATCTCTTTATACGTTCTATCATCAGCTACCTGAGTCTCTTACATTTAATTATGTCCCTTTTACTCACCATGAGTATTTAGCCTCAAATGGATCATTTCAATCATTCAAGAGATATTTATTTTTGGAATCGATAGTCATTATGCTTTAGGCATAATTATGCTTCAGACGTGTTTTTCTCATAATGTTCTCAAATATTATCAATCGGCTAAAATGCCATAACACATGTCATTCTTTTAGAGATATAATCTCAATCATATATCTAAGTGCGCTTTGGTGGATTGTATACATATCGCACTTTTACAAATCATAAAGCTTCTTGAGCTAATCTCTGTTTGACATAGAATATTGTTGTATGATAAACAATTTCTGAATAAGTTATTCTCATAGAAAATAATTTGAAACTTTTGATAATCTAACCGTTTATTATAGAACTTCTGGTTCAATACGGTTTTATTTCATTTCTATGTATGAATATTTGATTCAATACAATATCGCTAAACTTCTGGTTCAATACAATGTATATTTCATTTATGAGCTTCTGGTTCATACTATATACATATTTCACTTGTACGTATGAACTTCTGGTTCAGCAAGATATTTCACTTGTACGTATGAACTTCTGGTTCAGCAAGGTATTTCACTTGTACATATGTATGAACTTCTAGTTCAATACAGTATTCATTTCATCAGTACGTATTTCTGTACATTTCAAATCAGTATACCTTTATTACTTTTAGTATACCGAAAAAATCAGATACAATATCCAAGGAAATATCTCACGATCTCAATCTTGTCGCCAAATCTTCCCTTATATCGAAAAAGGTAATGACACATTATCTCATTGTTCCCATCTTTTCAATAATTTATTCCGTTATTTCTTGATGGAATCGATATCACTGACACACGGAGCCACCGCTCTTTTACGCATTGAATAATGCATTTAAATAGATGATTTGGGAAGAAGGCTAGATCCATCAAAAATGGATATCATACTTTCAAATATTCACAAATATTATTCCAATCTTCCAGTAAATGATTTGAGAAAAATATATCGAATTAGGCTCGAAAGATTGAGGTTGCTGATGGATCATGGCATCCCAGAAGATGTTCGCTGGTTGATCGAAGCAAAAGTTTGATTAGCTGGTGAATTACCAAATTCATTTTCTAAGCACAAGCCTGGCTTGGGTAAGAGTACTTTTGTAAAGAAGCGAAGAGTAAAAAGATTAAATAGTTGCTACAAATGTGCTCGATGGACATGTGATACCCGTTGTAAATCAATAGGATATTCATCCATAAATCGAGATGATAAGATAGACTTCATTAAGGGTGGACTGAGTAAGGAGTCATTGGATGATATCCGATTGACTCTTGAGACGCACCCTAGTGGGTATGTGCAGCATGAGCTACTATCTTTATGGGCTAAATTTATCAGCGATAAAGAGCGTTATAGTCTCAAAAATATAATAGCAAAAGATCCTATTTGCCAGTCTGTTATGATGTTTTGGCTATTCAGTATTGATACAAGGTAAATCATTTGATATATATGCACATATAAAATATTTTTTTGTTTCCTTTCACGAGTTTTGATAAAGGCTGGTTAAAAATATTAAATCACCGAAAGGTGAGTAGGGTGATTTTGTCAAAAGTAAATCTTCACTTTTTCGAAAGACGAGCAATAAATAGTGAAGTTTTTCAAGTTTAAAAAGCCAATGATTTTCACAGTTTCATGCATCCCAAAATATCATTTTCTCATAATTTTTTCCTTCCTTATTCTCTCAAAGATGGAAGGACCAAAACTTCGACATATCAAAATTATCTGTGTATTTTGTGGATCAAAAGTAGGGAAAGGTTTTTGGTATCTAGAAGTAGCAGTGGATCTTGGAAAGAAATTGGGAGAGAAAGGTATCACTCTCGTGTATGGAGGAGGTAGCAGTGGATTGATGGGTTGTGTTTCACAATCCGCTCAAGCAGAGAAAGCAAGAGTGATAGGTGTTATACCTGTTCCTTTAGTTGATATCGCAGGCAAAACACGAGGGCATGAAGTACAAACCTTATCTATCCATGAACGCATAACTTGCATGTTATATGGTTCTAATGCCTTCATAGCCCTGCCTGGAGGTTTTAGTACTTTAGAGGAAATCTTTAATATTACCTCATGGGCTCAATTAGATCTCCATACCAAGCCTGTTGGGCTTTTAAATGTTAACAATTTCTTTGATGGTTTGCTAACATTTCTTGATTATGCTGTGGAATAGGGATTCATCTCTCCATTTTCTAGGAGAATCCTCATTTCTGCTCCTACTATCGAGGAACTGCTGGATAAGTTGCAATCATACATCCCCATCCAAGATCCAGCAGGAGTTAAGATAGATTGGTCGCAAGGAAGGGGAATCAAGCGAAAATGGAGTCCGGTTAATGTAAATTTATCTTTGTGAACCCTAGAATAAGTGGTGGTAGAGTACGGAGTATTCTCACTCTTGAGACACACCATAAATTTCTAGGATTTTATCAATGTTTAATCTTGTGTACCCCAAAGATTTAAGGTGGTAGAGTACGGAGTATTATTACTCTTGAAACACACATTTTTCTTTATTTCCTCAAAAGATCAGATGTGGTAGGATACGGCTACTCCCGAAACACATCTCTAATTTTGAGGATCATAAGGCCCCGTTCTCTTTGCTGTTTTGAGCCCGTTTTGAGTTTTCGATTTTTGGAAATATCGAAAACGCGTTCACTTTGCCCATTTTCAGAAACGCGTTTTCCAAAACGCCAAAAAAAATACAAAGGAAACTCAAAACGATTTTTTTTCGTTTTGGATATTTTGTGTTAAAAAGTCCAAAACGATCAAAACGCGCGTTTTGGATTTTTTTTTTTTTTTTTTTTTGTAAATGTGAAATACTTCATTCACTTGAAGTTCTTATATTATTTTGCCATTATATATAGATCCATGTTAAGATTTTTTTTTTTGTAATTTTTTTATTTATTATTATTATTATTATTATTATTATTATTATTATTATTATGTGAGACACTTCCTTCTCTTGAAGTTCTTATATTATTTTGTCATTATATATAGATCCATGTTAATTTTTTTTTTTTTTTTTTTTGTAAATTATTTTTATTTTTACTTTTTGTAAAAGTGAAACACTTCCTTCACTTGAATTTTTTATATTATTTTGTCATTATATATATACATCAGCGTTAAGTTTTTTTTCTTGTAAATTTTTTATTTCATTTATTTTTATTTTTTTTGTAAAAGTAAGACACTTTATTCATTTGAAGTTCTTATATTATTTTGCTATTATATAGATCCATGTTAAGATTTTTTTTTTTTTTTTTTGTAATTATTTATTATTATTATTATTTTTTATTTTTATTTTTTTTATTTTTTATTTTTATTTTTTATTTTTGTAAATGTGAGACACTTCCTTCACTTGAAGTTCTTATATTATTTTTCCATTATATATAGATCCATGTTAAAATTTTATTGGTATGGGGTTAAATTTTTTTTTAGTTGAAACAATATTAATGATGAATTTATTGACATAGAGAACTAACTGATTTATTAACATTAAAATTAATGTAATTCAACAAATCAATCATTTTTTATATATAAAATATCACAAAATAAATATATAAAAAAATTACAAAGTAAACACATTTTTCAGTTTTCTATTTTTGAAAACAGTTTTCCAAAATCACAAAGAGAACATGTTTTCAGCAATCCCAAAACAAACAACCAAAATCCAAAATTCAAAACAAAATCCAAAACTCAAAATCCAAAATCGAAATACAAAGAGAACGACCCCTAAATGTTTCCCCTTTTGTATTTTGCATGTACGACTCGTTTATACTTCTTCAGGAGCAATAATAATAATATCATTTCAGTATGTTTAGATGATAATTTTTACTTCTTCTGGAGTAAATATGTACTTCTTCTGGAATACATAAGTACTCGTGCAAGAACTTTTCCTGACACTTATCATCTAATATTCATCTCATAATACTGATGAGATTATTTTCACATTAGTCATATCCTTGTTATCATGTGATATTATCTTATCATACATCAACATTCTCTTGTTGAATAATTTTCATCCACCCATTCAAATACAGATATTGGTAACTTTTGGTACCATTGGATAAAATATTTTTATCAACATTTACCAACTTTTTGATAATGATAACTTCTGGTATCATTTGATGAAGTGTCAAATAACAATAATATTGTATATATATTAACAATAATAATACTGGGGTTATACCACCACGTATATATGATAAACAATAATAATACTGGGGTTATACCACCACGTATATATGTTGACAACAACCTCTAATATGTTAGAATTAACCAACAACTGAGGTGTTTCTGAAATAATATAAAATATGAATATATGTAAAGTATTTCATATATTCAATTGATAAACCGACCATATAGGCGGTGTCAACATAATGAAATAATTACATTTCATGAGTGAGCGAGTCATATCTTCAAATCCAGTCAAGGTATTCATAATAGTCCAATCCGTTACGATAATGAGTCATATCCAGTTAATGATGCAAACCACGTAGCAATTGTAGCTACGCAACCCACAAATTATTGGAATCGACCCAAGAACGCCAAGAAATCACGATTTATGGATCCAATTAAAATTAATTGAACCAAGCAACCGATACAATCACTGGGATATATTGACCTCTTGATCACAAGCAATAATAATTCTCACCGGGATTTGAACAAACAAGAATAACTCGCAAGTTCGAATTTTATTCAATGAAGAATAAGATTGTGAAAGCAAAATAGCCTCTCAATTATAATATCAAAATTGTGTGTCATGAATAATGAAAATTACATCCCTATAAATAGGGTCAAAATCTAGGTTAAGAGTTCTAATTAAATAAGGAAACAACTACCTAAAAATAAGGAAATAAATAAAACCCTAAAATTCACGCGTATACGATTTTACGGCCGTAAGACGTTTTCTGCTTAACCATTACGGCCGTAAGACATAATATTACGACCGTGAGACATAATTTTACGGCCGTGAGACGCAGGTTACGGCCGTAAGTCAATTTCTTCAAATTCTTTGTTTTCTTCAGTTGTATGGTTACGGCCGTGACGAATAGGTGTTACGACCGTAAACTTTGAAATTCCATAATTTTCTTCGACGGCTTGAATAAGGTTGATCCACTCGTCGTCTCGACTAGCTTCCAACATGGAAATTGTTCATTTTCCTATGTCGAATGTTGTTGCGTCGTCCGTAATTTGACTTCTCCTTTGAGCTCCTATCCCGGATCACATCAGTTAAGGTATAAATCCAGTCCATAATAACTTAATCCATCACAGTATGGCAACTATTATGTTACTTTTAAATCTTTTATTTTATCGTATTGATCACATAGTAGTGTTAAATAATTTAGAATATATATTCTATTAACACTTATCATCATATAATTAATAATGATTAATCAAATTATTTAAATCATGATTAATATACTTTAACGTATTATCAAGGGCAAAATCGTCCATATTTTAATATATTGATCATATGGATAAATTGAAACCGTCAATAGGTTTGAAATTTAATTTAGAACAAACTTACTTTTGGTCCGAAGTTCAAAATCTCGTTGGTATTGCTTCAAAAATAGTTTTTACGAAGCCGCCACGTTCGACCACCGAAAAATGTCCAAAACTGCACCAAACAGAAAAGTAAGACCATAGAAAAATCAAGAACGTTGATATGAACAAACTATCTTTTGACACCGTCGCCGGAAAATGTCACACGCGCCCTCACGCGCCCAATCGACGTCTGCGCGTGGGCGTCACTCGCCGTCGCTCTGATGACTCTGCCGTCGACACGTGCCGGTGCCGGAGGATCGTTCCCTTACCGTCGTCATGTATCTGGTGTCCGATCATCGTCTGGATTTACGGTTTGGCGTGAATTTTCTTTGAAAGTTTCGGTTTTTTCAACTTTTCTTCTCTGGTCGATATCTTCTGTTTCAGCCGTCGGATCATCCCCAAATTTCAGGCGAGTCTTCTCCTCGACAAGCCTGTTCTGATGGCGGTGGACGATTGTCGATTGGATAACTAGATCGGCCGGAATCATTCTTTTTCAGTTTGAGAGAAAAGGAAACATTGATTAGTAATAATCAGGTTTCTGATATAGATGTTCATCATTTAGATACAACTGTAGAGCATACTCCCGTTATATTACTCAATTGGCTAGAGACTCGTGCTGATAACTTGTTGTAAAAATATTATAAAAACAATAGAGATAGGAGAGAATGAGAGAGAACTTCTCATTAGGTATATTTCTAATGAAATGAAATAGTTCCTATTTATAGGAGGGAATAATGGTACAATCGTAATATATAAAGTTTACAGGGGTATAATGGTAATTGGTCATTCACATATTTTAATATTATATTTATAACATTAAAATCATATATTTGAAAAACATTTATACAAATAGGGTATATTTACCGCTTCATCCAACGCAACGCAACGCAGCCCAACTCTACCTCCAAAACTGAATTGGTTTCTCTTCCCTATGCATTTTAGTTTTCCTCCTCCACTTTCATCTTCGGCTATGTTTGATACACAATCATTTCCATGAAAAATATGATTTTTTTTACCCAATTTTCAAACTTCGGCAGTTTGATTGTCAATTATTTCCATGGAAACCATTTCCATATTTATATCATTTCAAGTCTAAATTCCTCAACAAATGAGGAATTCATTTTGGAGGGGGGGTGTATTTTCCTTGATCAATTTCTTCATGTTTGATCATTTTTGTTGTTATTAATTGATTTTTTATCCAAAAATTAACATCATTATTATCAAGTAAAAATGTGTAAAAAATTAATTTTTTATTAAAATAGTTAAATTTTGCTTTATTGAAAAAAATGTCAATCAAATAGCAAAAGTTGAAAAATTCACCATTTTTTCCACTTGAAAAATTAAACCAATCAAACATATTAAACTTCAAATTCTCAAGAATTCAGTTTCTTGAATTCATTTTCTTTCCACCCAAATTTCAACATCGACATCAAACACAGTCTTAAAGAAGGCCAAAAAATAAAAATTACAGAACATGCTTATTTAAACAGCCATGACTAGTATTTTTTGTTTTAATTTGTTTTGTGGTGTTGGCTGATTTTCTCAGATATATTGTAATACTTTTGTTGGTGGTGGTTTCAGTCGTAGATGGCGGCGGTGGTAGAGGCAAAGGAGATGGATCGGTAGCTATTTTTTAAGATCCACGACGAACTATATATCATCTCGATAAATGGAATCCAGTCTGCTTTCTCGACGTCAAAGAGAACAACTTTTCTACAGTGGTCCGACGACGACAACACTGGCAGTTGTGGTGGTGACTGATTACAATTACACTTGCAATTAATTTCAAAATTGAAATAAAATTAGATTGTAATTAATTACAAATTGAAATAAAGTTACAATTCTAATTAATTGTAATATAATTCATTAATGTAATGTAATTAAGTTGTAATTAAGGTGAATATAAGCAATTCAATAAATTTTAACAAAAAATCTGTCATATTTTACAAATTCATTAGTTACAATTGTAATTAATAGTAAATCGTAATTTATTATATAATGTAATTAAGTTGCAATCACGGTTACAATTAAGGTTAATGTAAATAATTCAATTAATTTTAGCAAGAAAATATGTCATGTTACAAATTCATTAGTTACAATTTTAATTGATTTCAAAATTGAAATAAAGTTACAATAGTAGTTAATTATAATGTAATTGATTACAAAATATAATTAAGTTGCAATTGTAATTGTAATTAAGGTTAATGTAACTAATTCGATTAATTTTTGGCAAAAAATTTGTCATGTCTTACAAATTTGTTAGTTATAATTGTAATTAATTGAAAATTAAAATTAAGTTACAATTTTAGTTAATTGAAAAATCTGATTTTGATAATTAATTTTGTATAAATTACAATTCACCTAAATGTTTGTAATCATAAACTTTACCCATAAAATTTGGGGTATTTGCACAAGTACACAAAATGATGCGAACCCTTTGGTATTTGACAAAAAAATTTCACAACAATTTGAATCAACCCAAGAAAACTAAAATTGATAAGAAAACAACTTGATCTAAGTTTAAATCTAACCCTAAATTTAAAGGTTAAAGAACCTAGCCCCATGGATGAAGATTAAAAGAATTCCAAGGTGATGAAAATCAACAACAACACAAGAATAACATACTCAAGATATAGTTGAAGAAATTCCAATAAGATTACAAGAAAAAGAAAAGGGGTTTTATCTCACCCAAAAGGAGCCTCTCACAAGAGCTTCAATGAGCAATCAAGTTATTGTGCTAGGGTTTGGAAAAAAAATATTTATAGTAGAAGGAAATATAAAATAAAAGAAAATAAAAAATTAGAGAAATCTCGCAAAAACACAATTCTCAGTAATTTTCAGTCGACCAACTAGTAGACCGAAAGTCTCTTTTCGGTTGATCAAAGCGCAACCGAAAGCAACTGAGGCTCCATAGTTTTTTGCAGACTTTTGGTCGACTGAAAGGACTTCGGTTTATCGAAGTTGGCTGAGGCTACAACTTCATTTCTTCCACTTGGACTCGATTCCATAGCTCGTAAGTTGGTCCCGTCATCAACTCTTGGACCTCCTTGGCCTCGGATCTCGTTATGAGTCCCACCAGCACATGCATCAATGTTTGACTTTCTTGTATCTCATCATCCCCTCTCTCTTGAAAAATATTCGACCTCGAATCTTGCTCCCAGACATTGCCATGAAATACCTTGACCTCTGATCTTGTAATGTGATTCACGAGAAGCTGCAACGAAGCTCGACTTTCTTGATTCCCATCATCCTCTCGTTCTTTAGAAGGAATTGACCTCGAATCATTACCTACAATAAAAAGATTAAAATCAGACACATTACATATAACTGAAATTTTATACTCACCGGGTAAGATCGGTTTGTAAGCGTTGTCTTTGGTCCTTCCAATAGTTTGAAATGAGCCATCACTACAGAGTAGCAATTTGGATTTTAATTGATCGGTGGTCGCTCCTTCCAGGGATGGAAATACATCCAACCACCAGGATCAAATATGATACACCCACCTAAGCTAACTCTTTCACCAATAAGCAAATGAATTAATCTCAAGTGGAGAATATTCGAAGCCAGAATGAACATTTCTATTACAAATAGTTGCAACTAAGGATAGGTCAGTTCCCCCACTCTTTAGGTCATTCTTAATGGTAGTGCAAAGGAATTGTGTTAAAACTTTATTAACCACTTTGGTATGATCATCGATTTGGAAAAGACAATTGTATGAAACTAGAAGTTTGATTCCAAATGTTCATCACAAGATTCTCCAAAGGTGATTAAGAAAATGTGCAATTATACCCAACAAAATTCCCTTATGAACAACACGTAAGTGCACCACTTCCTTAAAGAAAAGATTTGTTGTGTTGGTAGTATCATTGGTTTCATGATATGTAAGGAAATGTGACATTCTAATAATCCTACCAACAACCACAAAAATAGCATCATTTCCTTTCTTTGATCCAAGTAAGCCTAATATAAAATTCATAGAATTATTAACCCAAGGTTTACTCGAGATGGACGATGATGTGTAGAATTCTTGGGGAAAACCTTAGATTTTTCCATTATGCAAGTGATGTGCTCATTACAAATATAAACGCGTGCAACATCAACTTCCATTTTAGGCCAATGAGAATGCTAACTTAGTAACGTTAAAGCTCCTTTAATCCTAAATTGCCCATTAAAAACCCAACACGTGCCTCTGTCGCTAGCAACTCCCGCATGGCACATTTAACAAACAATCTAATTTTTCAAAGAAAATGTTCACATTGTTTAAGGACTCTATCAAAACCCCCCGCTTACTATCCTTGCTTCCATTTTGTTCCCTACTCCCATCACTGTGCAAAATATTCCCAAATTTATCCTCCACTCTTCTCCTACTATCATTTCTTTCTCCATTACCCCTAATTGATGTATTCTCTCCTCTGGCTCCTATATTTTCCAAAATTCCCTAATCTCCTCCTTTATTTTGAAAGTGGTTGAAAGAGTTTGCAACATCTCTCGCAAGTCTTGAGTTTGAGCATTGGAATTTTTGCTCACTTTGAGTATTGAAATTTGATATTTTGTGCAAGTGTAGTAGTGTCCTCACAAGTAATATTTTGTGTTTCACTCAATTTAGGCTTTTACCCGATAATAAGCTCACTACTCTTGCTTTTTTCCACTCAAAGATTCATTTCTCAAGCTCTCCAAGGAAGGTAATCAACTAACTTGTGTGAAGTCAAAAGAAATCACAATCAAATAAGAGATATATGAATAAATGGACACAATAGCAAATGAAATTACTTTACGTGCTATACTCAAGATAAACAAGTAATATGTGGGATTAGATGGTGTGGTATTCATTGATGCATTTTACCAAATACTTTGTATGCATACTTTGGATAGTGTAGAATTTCTAGTGTGTGGATAATGGAACCCCCTCAACAAACTCAAATATGATAACAACAAACTACCAAAGATGTAGAAATTCAACAACTGCTCAAGAGCATCAATTTTTTTTGATGAACAACAAGAAATTTAAATGTTAGATTTACCAATATTAGAGTCTAGCTCTGATACCAAATGATGCGAACCCCCTTGGTATTTGACCAAAAATTTTCGCAACAATTTGAATCAACATAAGAAAGCTAAAATTGATAAGAAAACACCTTAACCCAAGAAATTACAAGAAGATTACAAGAAAAAGAAAATGAGTTTTACCTCACCCAAGAGGAGCTTCTCACAAGAGCTTCAATGAACAACCAAGTTATTGTGTTAGTGTTTGGAAAAGAGTATTTATAGTACAAGGAATTATAAAATAAAAGAAAATCGAAAATTAGAGAAATCTCGCGAAAATACAATTCTCGGTAATTTTCGATCAACCGACTGGTTGATCGAAAGTCTCTTTTCAGTTGATCAAAGTGTGACCGAAAGCGACTGAGGCTCCATAGTTTTTCTGCGGACTTTCGGTCGACCGAAGTTGGCTGAGGCTACAACTTCATTTCTTCCACTTGGACTTGATTCAATAGCTCGTAAGTGAGTCCCACCATCAACTCTTGGACCTCCTTGGTCTCGGATCTCGTCATGGGTCCCACCAGCACGTACATCGAGGTTTGACTTTCTTGAATCTCATCATCAACATTTCGTATCATAAATGAAATTTATGTCCTTTAAAAGTATCACTGATTAATATTTCAAAAAAATTTATTACTGAAATTTACATAAACAAATATCATAGTATGAGATTATCAATCCAGATCGCCTACTCACGGTGGGCAAGTTTTAATGTGTCAACCGTAAGTGTGATGCTGATACATGTCCAGAAACTTTAAAATATTGGACATGTGTCAACATCACATCCATGGTGGCACATTAACACATGCCCACCGTGGGCAGGTAATCGTTTCTAATAAGACTTATGATAATTTTAAAATATCACAATATGATTCTTTCGATATTTTTCAAATTTTTGGTATCACAACCTAATATATTTCAAAATTTTATGCTACTTAGGACATAATTTTAGTATCACACATTGATACTTTAATTTTTTTATAATACTTTTTCATCATATTCAGCTAGATATTTCATTAAACACATTATAGAATTGATGAAGGTTCAATGGTAATGTCTTTCAACAAAAACACTCATCCTGACTAGAACGCCAGAGCCTCGCCAAAGTAAAAAAGAGGTAGCACAACGGTGATGACGAAATGTTGATTGGAATATTGTAGGTTTGAAGAGAAAAGGGAAAGGTAGGGAAATAAAAATCAGTTAAAATATTAATATAAATAAAATTTCATTGAGAGATATAAAAGTAGTATGGAGTGCAATTATCCTCATTGTTTTCAAACTCGGCCAGGTCGACCCGAAAACCCACGACTCGGGCCAGAAACCGGGCCGGGTAACCCCAGAAACCCAGTCGGGTCAAACCCGGGTTTGACCCGAGTTTCATATTTTTTTATTTTTATTTTTAGTTTTTTTAATTTCTTGATTTATTTAATATTATTTAATGCTCGGGTCGACCCCGAGTCGACTCCGGGTTGACCCTCTGACCCTTGACCCAGTCTCTCGGCCGGGTCAATAGCCGATCTGGTTCTGAAAACATTGATTATCCTATAAATTTTCAACCACTTTGTTGGTCTAGGATTAAATTAGTTGAGTTGGCACCTGGTTCATGTTAAGCCTCTGTTTGGGAAACTGTGTATAATCAATTGAGATGGGACGAGACTTTGAATCAAAGAATGATCAATAATCTTAAGGTATATGATTTCTTGCTTAAACTAATAGATCCAACGATTGTTTATAAATAGTGACGTGATAGCATTTTGTTTATCCATTTTTATGAAAAAAATAAAAAATGATGGACGAAAATACTTGATCGATCGAAATTGTTGATTTTTCAAAAAAAATTGTCAAATGACATATTAACGCGTAACCATTTATAAACAAAATTTATCAAAAAAATGAACTACCACAGCATTCTAGTTTCGATTTTTTTTTTCCTTGTTTAAATAAATTGGTTCGATCCAACTTTTATAACATTGACCTTCTAAAAAAATTACTTATTAATTAGCACCAGATTCAGTTGATATTTTGAATTAAAATTTAAGTTAAAGTCAATAAATAATTATAACCGCACTTCATAAGAGCCATAATTTTTCAACAACAATCAATAAATAATTATAACCGCACATCATAATTTTTTAACAACTCATTTTATCAACTTTTACCAAAATTTAATTTTTATTCAAATCAAATAGGAGCTTAATATTGGCCATAAAAATTATAAAATAGTAGGGGAAATTGGAAAAAAGTATGAAAAATGGTGTGAATCGGATAAATAGTGAAGCTCATAACGAACAAAATTTACAAGTGTCGTCGAGCTAATAATCCACATAATGCATCCATACCGGAAGCTTGTCATTTTCAAGAAGCATCCACCACCCATTCTGTTTGTCCGGCTGCCACCGCCCTCCACCGCCGCTGTATTATTTTTTTCCAAATTTATTCTCTATTATTTTTTCACTAGTGGAGTCTATTTTAATAATTTGAGTTTTTAGTATACAATGTGACCCTTTATTTGGCAGTGGTTGGTGACTGTTTTATCACGAGAAGCACATACACCAAACTTTTTATTGAAGATATATTTCAATTTTTTTCAAATATTCGATCTTGTAAAATTTGATAGGCATTGTAAATTAATATTTTTATTCAAATAACTTTGTCTCTTATCTTATTTTCTATCGCTATGCTTTATTTGATTATAATTTTTAGAACCTACATATATAATAAAAAAGTCGAACGTATACTTTTTAAAATTATATAATATATACTTAGGTAGGTGTTTCTATTGGTCATTGTCCAACTTCGGCTAGGTTTTTATGTATGTTAATTAATATTAATAATACTCTAATATAGGCATTAAAAAGAGAAGAGGTCTCTCTCTTAATTCCAGAGATACCCCTCATGTATCAAAAAATATTTATTAATCTTTCATATTTCTGTTTTTAGTATTAGATACATTCACTTATATAACAAAAATATCACGAACATCTTTTATTTCTACATTTTGAGAGGGAAAGGTCATGTTAGTGTAGCTGATTTTGATAATAAAATAGGTTAAGATGTTTTTTATTCAAGGACTTGATTAATGTATAAATAGATGCAATTTTATATATTATTCTCAATGGCAGTTTAAAATTAAATATTAATTTTTATACTTAAAAGTTAAAACCCTAATTAATCCTTAAATGTGATTAGTCCGTGAGTATAATACTCCAAATTATAAATTGAAAGATAAGTGATATTTTTTATATTTTAAATTGAGAAAGCTGAGGGCAAGTTAGTGATATTATTTCAAAAGAGAATCACTACTTCTACATGAACATTTTCTAAGACATAAAAATGATACATATCGAAAAGGTAACTCGATATTGGGCGATGAAGAGATGGGTCATGCGTTTCATCAAATAAAAACATTTTCATCAATCAACCTATAGACGATATGTCGATAATATCTCATTTTCATATCCCAAAAATTATTTACGAAAAATTATTGAAAGAGAATATGTACAATGTGACGTCTTGTGCTAATACGCCTAATTAGACCACGTGTCGTCACGAGAGTCTTTAGTTCCATTTCCTTATTGGTCCAATAATTTCAATTTGGATAGCATAATGTCATTCTTTTGAATCTTTGTGCGGGAAGTCCAAGTGCAAAACATTGGTAATTTTTTTTTTCTTAATAATAATCTCGAGATATCAATATAAATACAAGATGTAATTTAAGGTACCTCCACTAGGCACCTTAAATTTAACTCACCCCTTCAGGGATCCAACGAGCTCCACATGCCAACCAACAAATAGGGGTAAGGTGGGAATTTCAAATTGGCACATTAACTTTTGAACCCAAAAAATTATTTTTGACCAGTTTCACTAATTTTTTAAAAGTTGTATTAATTAGAAGAGTTTTTAGAAAAATCTGATTCAATGTGACTTCCTTTAAAAAATACTTTTTAAATATGAAGTTACTTTAGAAATTAATTTTCAAACATAATTTTCTCGAAAGCTTTCCTATATAGAAAGCGAAAATAAAAATAAAAGTCATGTCAAGTGGGTTCTTAAATGAAATCTCTTGCATATCGACTCATTGGCTAAATCAAACTAAATATATGAATATGTGACTCATTATTTATTGTCATTTAATGTTACCAGGGTCGGGTTACTCGCTAGTTATCTATACCTATTAACTATAGAAAGCAAAATTCTTGAACCACTTGCTGACATTATAAAATAATTGTTTGGTGGGGACTAGAAATGGGAAAAAAACAAAAAAAGGCCAAGAAAATTTTTATATTATAATATGGGTTAATTGCATATTTAATCCTCAATTATTCAAGAAAATTACAAATATATTCAAACCTTTGATTTTTGCACCATACATCACAATGTATTGTTTATTAGCAGCATTAGTCACATTTTGACAAATGTTAAGGGTAAAAATTTCAATAAAATAAAATAAATAAGGCTATTTGTATATTTAGTCATTAACATTTTATTTTTGGCATCATACGTTTCTAATTTTCCATTTATTAGTTGATTATATTCATTATGACAGAACTCATCAATTTTGACTTGTAACTTCCTTTAAACAGAGTACGTGGAATACAAATCTACAAGTCCAGTTTATTTTTGTTAAAATTGAGGTAGTTGATATTGTTGTAGTTTAATATGTACTTGTATTTCTGTTGTTCAATTTTCATCATTTTTAGATTTGTATGATCCATCTCTCTCGGATACATTCATCAATAGCTTCTTCGTTGTATGAAATTTCGACGACGTAAATTCATAATCTGAAAATGCTAAAAATTGAACTAAATATTAACCATCTCAGTTAATACAAAAACAAGCTGGACATCTATTTCGACGCTCTTCAAACTCAGTTGCAAGAAAATTTACTCAATGGTAGAATCTCCTCTTTTTGTGCTTATTTGTAATTACTATTACAAGTATAATGTATTCAAATTGATAAGAATTGAGAATATGATTGTTTAATTAAACAGTGATAGTTGTGTACTGTGTTTTTTTTTTTTTTTTAAATGTTTGGATTTTTAATTATTTTTGTACAATCTCATTTCTTGCTTCTCTCGTAATGTCATGTGGCAGTGAACATGAATCAGTTCCTAGTCAAAATTGATGGATTCGATCATATTAGATGTAAATCTGCTAATAAAAGAAATGTCAGATATGATGAAGCCAAATATCAAAGATCGGGGACTAAATTCACAGTTAACCTTTTTTTTTTGGATATTTTTAAGTTATCTTGTTTTACCATTCATTTTTGTCAAAATGGAACTAATGTTACTAATAAACGATTAGTTGGAATGTATGATGTCAAAAATAAAAAAGTTTGAATGTAGTTGTAACTTTTTGGAAAGGTGAGAATTATTTCAGCTATTAACCCTATAATAATATTGTAAAAGTTGAGTAGTGGAATCAAAATTATGTTGTGGATAAGTTGGAGTTTACTTTACGAAATCGAAATAAAATAAGTAGGGTTCTTCAAAATCTAGTTGCTATCATATTTTCAGACATCACTAATTCTTCACGGTCTAATGAAAAATGATGAATTCGATCAAACAAAAAAAAAAAAGGAAAAATGATGAGCCAGCCCGTGTCGTGCATTGGTACTTGCTGTCTGTAGGACCATTGTAGCTACCCTCTCTATTCTCATCCGCATCGGGGGTCCAATTGACAGTATTTCTAATTTTTAATCATATTTCTTACAGAAGAATTTTTTCTTTACAAAATATCTACCCAGACTATTTCAAAAAAATATTTAAATACATTCAAAAATTAATGTTCGTCAATTAAAAAAAAAGGTTGAACTCCAACTTTAGGAGTCCCTACAATCTCTATCCTGTGAATTAGTAGATAATGTAATTCACGGGAAGTGGTTCAGTAGAGCAGGATTGACAATTTGTTGTTTAACTGCGCTTGTAAGGAGTCTCATCCATACATTTTGTAGGATTCTAACTCCCACTATGTAACTGTCAACTTAGCTGAAATTTTTCGCTTTCACCTTTTAATCAACTGAGCTATTCGAAAGCAATGTTGGTCAATTAAATTTGGATGATCCATTCGTTCTTTCACATGGAAATGTTTTTCCTCTTGCCTTCGTCAAGTTTATCATCACATGACTTCATTGAAAAGTCCCAGGAACAAACATGGACAAAGTAATTCTTGAACTCATCGTTTTCCAGACCACATCAAGAATTTTGTCATTGCCATCTTCTTCAGTTTTCACTATCATAATATTATTCAGTAGGGGAGATGATGAGACTAAAATGCCCTTATTGATTTTACCTATTTTGGCCCTCACAACTGATTTTAACGAAGAAACTAACAAATATAGACGACAAGGGGTATTCGATAAGGTTTAACTGATTTAGGAGGATTTTTTACCAAAACAAAATGTTAGAAGGTATTGTGCAAAATAGACAAACATTAGGTAATTATTACTCTATTTATTTAAAATTACAAATTTTAACATCCAATTTGGTAGCTTATTTTGAATATTTTAGAACTTTGAAGAAAAATGGTGGCAATCATTATCTTTCACTGTATTACAAATTTATAAGAAAGGACAGGGTCATTATCAGATAATGAAGTTTTATGTATTAATCCGGAAGTGGTTAGCAAAATTATTTTATTAAGCACAAATTTAATTAAATGATATGAATTATTAATAAACAATTATGTACTACGGCCACCTGATTTTTTGAATAGTTTAAAACAAACTAATTATATATAGTTTTTCAAACTATTGTCAGTCTATTGTCATTTTTAATATATCAACCACATCTATTTGATAATTAAATTAATATTATTAGGTTAATTGCTTTTACCATTGGTTTTGCACAATATGGTTAAGGTTAATGTTTCAAATGTTTATGTTTTAAAATTATTCATTAACTTTACTGAATTATTTATTTATTGCACTTGAGAGAGAGAGATGGAAAAAGACATGCATAAACATAGGAAATTAATTAGAGAAAATGTTAAGTTATTGATAAATAATTTTATCTAGACCAGACTTTGTCAATGTTGGATTTGCAAGGCTTGTTAATGTGCTTAATGAGGTGGAGATGATAATGCTAAATAATAACGATGGAAAAAAAAATACATCGATCAGGATACGCTAACCATCGAATTTAGCTAGTTCCGCAACGTTCCAAATTCTTTCAACTCAACGCGTTACTAAACATGTATTCATTAACGTTAATTGTCGAAAAACATGAGATTAAGGAAAGCTTTTAATAAGTTTAAATTAATTAATTAATATTGCAAAATTATAACAATTTTTATCATATGATCTTAGAAAATTATGGAAAAAGTAATTTGATCAGCAATCACAACTTTCATTTTTCAGAAATAAATAAATATCAACCTTAACATGATACTTGAATATTTACAAACCACATTCATCTTAGAAATTTACCACAACTTAAAAATGTAATCTAACATTAAAATGAACAAGTCTTAAATTAAAAGACACAAAGACTTGGACTCAAATCACTATTATTCGCATTCACGTTGTGCAAAACTCTTCAAATAATGAACATTTCGAATAAATACTCATAGTATGTACACTTGCTAATGAAGAAAATATATGCTAACACTTAAATGCATGTCAAAAATCAACTTTTTTATAAGAGAAAATTAACTCAATCAATCTATAAAATTATTATGATTACCTTCAGTTACAGGTGATTACCTTCAATCACAAACATAATAGTTGTTTCCTTCAATCATTGAATATATTCTCAACAAAAACATAATCATAGCAAGCCAATAATTTGTTGGATGAATTTTCTAAATGAATCATATATACAATGTGATGCGAACCCCCTTGATATATTGACCAAGAATTCCCACAACAACTTAGAATCAGTCCCAAGAAAGCTAATGTGGTAAATAAAGGGATAGAACACCTTAATATTAACCCAAGTTTAAATCTGACCAAAAATTCAAAGGTTAACAAACCTAACACAATGGGTATAAACTAAACAAATTTCAAGGTGGTGAAAATAAACAACAAACACAAGAATATAATATACTCAAGCAAAGTTGATTAATTTTCTAAGAGATTACAAGAGTAACAAGGGTTTACCTTCACTCAAAGGAGTTTTCAAAACAAACCTCTCAAGAGCATTCAAATGAACATACCAAGTTTTTTTTTTTTTTTTTTTTTTTTTTTTAGGGTTTGGTTTGAATGGTATTTATTGTACAAAAAATGAAAGGAAATAAGAAAATCCGGAAATTGCACAAAAAATCTCATTTTTTGAATTCATTGTGTGTTCGGTCGACATAACCACTTTCGGTCGATCACATGGTCAACCGAAAGGACATTTTAGGTTGAACATTGATCATCCGAAACTGACGAGACTGCCTTCAAAATTCTCTACAGATTTTCGGTCGGCCGGAATGACTTTCGTTCGACCGAAATTGGCCGAGTCCAATTTCTTCTTATTTTTGGCTTCAACTTGATTCTTGGTTCTTTTCTTGACTTTAATCACTTGTTTAAGCCTTGAATCTTCTTCTTTGATGCCCCCAGGAGTCCTTCAAAAATAGGTTTGAAAATTGTTTGGCTCGAATGATTAATTTTCTTTGGCGAGCCTCCTATGATTCACATCAGACCCTCCTTCTTCAGGATGATTCGTCTCGAATCATAGATTTGTTCATGATGCTTCATTGCTTCTCCTAGATCAAAAGGAAAATTATGGCCTCCATGCATCATGTTCAACCAAGAATACTCCACCACTTGGGATGCAAGAATGTATTGAAACACAAGTTGGATTGGCCAATGTTGGTGTGATTCAAGCTCTCGTTTACATTCAACCTGCAAGAATTTTTTTAAGCACAATGGGATGGGGATCGTTAGTTTCACAAGATACAAGATATGGATCCTTGTACTTGTGATATTTCAATTCCAACTCCCCTTCTTGAACCACGAGACTCTTCTCTTCGCCACCTTCAATTGCCACCTCCAATTCATCGTTCTCAATCAACTCTCCCCACATTTTTAACCTCCACAACATCCTCTACATTTGTAGGTACGTGCACCCTCTCACCAATATCTTCAATATCCACATGAGAATTTGGAACTTCATCAACTATTTCTAATTTTAACTCCCCCTCCTTCTTCTCAACTTCCTTATTTAGGGGTACCACTTACTCCCCTTTTACACCCCAACATTATATTTGCGCTCCCATGCAATGAACTCTTCTTCAAAAATTTTCATTTGCATCTTCATGTTCAAAATGGGATCATTCTCCTCCTTCACAAGGCACCTAGTGTGGGATATATTTTCTCTTTGCTTATCCAACTCACTAGCCCTAGTTTGGGTGTTGGGAGCCCTCCTAGTGACCATAGATGTTTCCCTATCAAACCTCATATCATACCGTCCTCTTCTATTCCGACCCATGCTCTCTTCATAGTCGTCCCTACTCTTTCTTCTATTTTCCCTCCTATCAACATTAGACTGTCGTGGTGGGGTCTCTACTTTAGCACCAAATCTATCCAACATTCTTCTCAATCTTCTTCCCGTCTCCTCTACTTGCCTAGTAAAAGTGGTGGAAAGATCTTGCAACATCTCGCACAATTCTTGATTCATGTCGTGGAAGTGTCCTCACAAAGAATTTATCTCACTCGTGTTTCACTCAATTCTCCAAGGAATCCAATCAACTACACCGAGAAAAATTATAATTCTTGTGAAGCATGAAACCACAATCAAGGAAGAGTTATAGGAATGAATAACACATGAGAGTGGCTATGAATTTACAGGACAAATTTTCAAAAGCACAAGGTCACAAAGGATTGATAAGGAACAAGTAATTGACTAGAAAGTATTTGGTGTAGAGAACAGTGGATTTTAACATGAAGGCTCTATTTGGGGCAATTTATCAAACACTTTGTAGGCAAAGTGTTGGCTTCAATTCCACCTGCAATTCAACAAATGAAGAGATTAGAACGAAATTAAAGCCACGAAAAAGCAAGCTAAAATGAAAGAGAATAAACTAGGTTAGAAAATTTGATTTTCCCCTTTTTGATTTTGGCTCAGAAAATCATTCCACCACCACAAGTGCAACACCACAATTTGGAGGTTTGTACAACCACGAAGGAAGTACGGGTAATCACAAACTGAAACAGATCACTGAGAAAGGACAGCCCACGAAGGTCGCGAAAGGAAGCAGCCGTGTGTCACGAAGAAGCACAAGAACAGTGGCTGAATACTTCAGATAAATAAGCACGAAGAAGGCACACAAGATTTCACACAGAAAAGCACGAAGAATACAGGGCTGGGTTCGGCCCTTTTATAGATGAAGAGTCAAACAGAATGGAGGAGAGTAAGGAGAACGGATGAGGCATATCAACAAAGAGATAAAGATAATTCTTGATAATAACCAACCGAAGATAATGAGATAAAAGATATTGATAAGCTTTGTTCGATTTTTATCTCCTTTTTCCAACATTATCTCCAAAGTCGGGTATCGAGCACCAATCCCAATTGGGTTGACTCCCTCAAAATACCTGACCAAGTGGGCTACAAACAATTGTGGTGTGGACTTAACTGTTCTTCAATATTGGCTTATAAAAGCCTGAAGTTAAAACGGGCTTCGATTTTTCATTATCGCCAAAGGGGTTAATTTTGGTAACACATTACCTAACAAACCTCCACCTTGTTACCAAACTAACCTGTAAGCTTAACAAAGGAAAAATAACAGCACAAAAGAAACTTACATACCTGTACCAATATTTAGAAGACTAAGACAACTTCTAAATTTTACCAAAGGAAGCACTTTAGTGCCCATATCTGCAGAGTTGTATTCTGAAAGAACTTTCTCAAGTTTTACCAGTTCTTGAGAAACCATATCTCTAATAAAATGTAATCTGACATCAATATGTTTAGTACGTTCATGAAAGACAAGATTTTTACACAGATGAATAGCAGATTGACTATCAGAATATACTGTCATATTTCCATCAAGAACACATAGTTCATTTAATAGACCTTTAAACCACAAAAACTCTTTAAAGGCTTCAGTAGTAGCAATGTATTCAGATTTAGTAGTGGATAATGCAACAACGTGCTGAAGCTGTGATGTCTAACTAACACATGAATTACACAAAGTAAACACATAAGAAGAAGTTGATTTCCTATTATCTCTATCACCAGCATAATTAGCATCAGTAAATCCTTTCAATTTTAATCCTTTAGTACTAAACTTATATACTAATCCAACATTACAAGTTTCTTTCAAATATCTAAACAACCATTTTAAAGCTTCCCAATGATTGGGACCAGGATTAGACATGTACCTGCTAAGTGTACTAACAGCAAAAGCTAAGTCAGGTCTAGTACACACCATTAAATAACATCACAGATCCAATGGCATTAGAATATGGAATTTTCTTCATATATTCTTCTTCTTCTTCATTAGCAGGTGATTGTTCCTTTGATAAGACAAAATGATTGGCTAAAGGCAAAGTAACAAGTTTACAATCAATCATGCCAAATTTCTCAAAATTTTCATAATATACGGAGTCTGATGCAGAAATAGAATTGAATTTGACCTATCTCTTTCAATTTCCATGCCTAAGATTCTTTTAGCATTACCTAGGTCTTTCATGTCAAATTCATTACCCAACGTGGTTTTTATTTCATTCAAGAATTTCAAGTTAGGGCCAACAAGCAACATATCATCAACATATAATAATAAGAACACACAATTATTATTAGCACTCCCCTGTTGATAATACAAGCAATGATCAAATTCACTCCTTTTAAAACCAATGGTTTGCACAAAAGAATCAAAATGTTTGTACCATTGTCTAGGAGATTGTTTTAAACCATAAAGAGAGCGTTTAAGAAAACACACATTATTAGGTTTTAGTTTATTTTCAAAATCTTTTGGTTGATCCATAAAAATCTCTTCATCAAGTTCACCATGCAAAAAAGCAGTTTTAACATCAAGTTGTTCAAGTTCCCAATTAAAATGCGCAACTAATGCAAGCATAGTCCTAATAGTGGTATACTTAACAACAGGAGAAAAGATTTCATTATAGTCTACCCCTTCCTTTTGTGTGTAACCTTTAGCCACTAGTCTAGCCTTAAACCTTAAAGGCTCTCCCAAAGTATTTCCCTCCTTAACACTAAAAACCCATTTGCACCCAACAATAGACTTGTTTTTAGGTCTTAGGACTAACTCTCATGTTTGATTTTTATCGAGGGAACTCATCTCTTCATTCATCGCTTTCACCCAATTCTCAGCTTGTTTACTCTCTAAAGCTTCTTCAAAAGTATTTGGCTCCCTATCAACTAATTTTTGATAACTAGCATAAGCTAACTCAAAATCAGACTCTAACCTTTGAGGCACCCTATGTGTTCTCCTAACTCGGTCTCTAGCTAACTGATAATCAGATAAAGGATTTTGTTCTACTTGATGTTCCTCTACAACCTCATCACTCCCAACATTTTCATCCTGATTGTTTTGTACCTCTAGATTTTGACGCTCCACCTCAATTTGTGTAGTGGGGATTTCAACACTCACAGTCTCTAAATCCTCTTTGGATTCGCCACTAGTGTTTTCTTGCTGTTTTTCTCTCACAATGTCATTCTCTAACTTTAGACACGGCATCTCAGTTTCATTAAATGTAACATCACGACTTATGATGATTTTAACTCCAGTTTGACTTCTATCCCAAAGCCTATATCCCTTAACTCCTTCAGGATACCCTAAGAAAACACATTTCCTAGCTCTAGGTTCTAGTTTCTCCTCATTTTGATGAGAGAAAGCAGCACAGCCAAAAGTTCTCAACAAAGTATAGTCAGCACATTTACCATACCATTTTTCATGCGGAGTATCACCATTTAATGCACTAGAAGGTGTCAAATTAATCAGATAACATGCAGTAAAAACAGCTTCACCTCAAAAATATTTAGGAATACCAGAACTCAACATCATACATCTAACTTTATCAAGTATAGTACGATTCATACGTTCAGCAACCCCATTTTGTTGGGGGCGTATATGGAACAGTTTTATGTCTAGTAATTCCACTTTCCTTACACATATCATCAAAATCATTATTACAAAATTCAAGGCCATTATCAGTTCTCAGATATTTTATCTTCTTGCCAGTTTGATTTTCAACTTGCAATTTCCAAATTTTAAATTTCTTAAAGGTCTCAGTTTTATCTTTCAACAGATAAATCCACACTTTTAGAGAAAAATCATCAATTATGGATAAAAAATATCTATTACCACCCATCGTAGGATGAGTGGCTGGCCCCCACAAATCAGAATGAATATATTCTAAAACTCTTGTAGTTTTATGCACAACAGATGAGAAAGATAACTTATGATGTTTACCAAGCACACAGTGATCACAAAATGGCATGTCAGATACACAATCTTTTCCAAACACACCTTTTTCATTAAGCAATTTAAGTCCTTTAATGCTTACATGAGCTAATCTATTGTGCCACTTGTGTGTTTCATCAGTGTTGACAGAATTAATAGAGGAATTAATCACTTCAGAAATTGTCACATAAATACCATTTCTTCTGATACCTTTACACGTGACCATGACACCCTTAGTCATTTTTAACATGCTGTTTCCAATTTTACCAGAAAAACCCTCTGATTCTAAAGCTCCTACTGAAATAAGATTTCTAGCCATTTCAGGAATATATCTGACTCCACATAATTTGAGAACATAGCCAGTATCAAATTTTAAAGTGATATCATCAATCCCAGCAATTTTATAAGCATGGTTATTACAGAATAGCATGACCACTTTCAGATTCTTGCATATTTTCAAACCAATTCTTATGAGATGAAACATGAAATGATGCACCAGAATCAAGTATCCATTCATGCAAGTGTGATTTCACAGTCATATTCACTTCAGTAGGTTCAGAATTCAATAACACATAGACTTCACAAAGTTCATTGTCAGGTGAAGTAATGACATTTGCCTCATCACGTTTTTCTTTTTTCTTATTTTTCTCAATATAACAATCTTTAATAAAATGTCCAAGTTTACCACACCCATAGCATTTTCTACCTTTTGTTTTACCTTTTGACCTGGACCTACTTCTACCTTTCTTTTTACTACTAGATGCATGTCCACTTTGGTTATCATATGTCCTAGATTGAGACCTACCTCTCATCATGTGGACCTCACCACTTTTTCTTTCAATTTTCTCAGCTTTTAACTCCAATTCTTTACTCCTTAACGACTCGATGACAATTTCAGTGGTTAAAGTCTCTCTCCCGTATTTAATGGCACTTTTAACCTCTTTATAAATATCAGGAACAATATTTAACAAAATAACAGCTTTATATTCTTCGGGTACTTTTTCACCACAATTAGTGATATCTTGCACAAGTTTATTGAAGACATCTAAATTGTCATCTAAGTCTTTGGAAGGATCAATTTTAAAACTGAAAAAACTTCCAAGCAAAAAAAGTTTATTAGGAGTAGACTTTAACACATAAAGTTACTCCAATTTATCCCAAAGTTCTTTAGTGGAGTCTAATTTACCAACTTTTCGTAAAACAACATCAGACAAATGTAAAATTATAGAAGTGTATGCCAAGTCATCTAAGTCCTTTCTCTCTTCCTCGGTCAAATTTAAAGAAAAAGTGTTATCAATAGCCTTTGAAACTTTTTGTTGAACAATAATACCTTTCATCTTTTGTTGCCAGATTGAAAAATCCCCCTTACCGTTAAAGACCCCCATCTCAAAATGATGCGTAGACATTTTACCAAAAAAAATGCACAGAACACAAATTCAAGATTGTGAAAGACCAAAGGACACACTGATTACACAAAGTAACCAAGAACAATATTCCTATGGTTTCACAAATATACGCTATTCTAGAACCCCAGGATTCCGTGAGAATCAAGTTCTCAGGTCAAGGGAAGAAACTAGAATAGGAGTCTGGGACAAAGTCTAGGTAAATAAGAGATAACTAAAAGCAACGGATTTCAACAATCAAAGAATATGACAATAATTTCACACAGAAATTTAAAGAACTCAGATAATGCACGTAGTCCTAAGTTCTAAGCAATGGCTACCAAGCAATGGCAGCCCCCAATCCTATTGACCACCCCACACGATGGTCTGCTAGTGCGAAAAAATTAAATGAGTTCCAGCCAATTTACCAGAGTGGACTGTCTGTGTCCGTATATCGAGAGATGCGAGTCCCTAGAGTTATTTTTTTCAAACCCTAGGGTTCTGAAAGCTTTTAATCCAATTTCCACTTTAACACCACCAAGACAGTTCTGGCCAAATTTAACTGCTGAAACAGGAAATCACAAAACTAACAGCACACAGTTGTTAGAAATAATAAAATAAAGATTCTGAAAAAAAAAATTCCGCCGAAAATCACACGCCGCCGCCGGACCGCCACGCACCGCCGCTGGAAAGTCACGCGCCACACACCCGGAACCGCCTCGACCTGCTGAGTAAGGAGGTGGTCTCCGTTTCACAATCCGACCACTGGTTTGGCCGGAATCGTGTATTTTCAGTTCGAAATTTTCGAACCTAATCGCCTCTGTTCCTTAAGTTTTGATTTTCTGGACCAAAAAATCCTTCACCAATCGCTCTGATACCAGTTGTTGGCTTCAATTCCACCTGCAATTCAACAAATGAAGAGATTAGAACGAAATTAAAGCCACGAAAAAGCAAGCTAAAATGAAAGAGAATAAACTAGGTTAGAAAATTTGGTTTTTCCCCTTTTTAATTTTGGCTCAGAAAATCATTCCACCACCACAAGTGCAACACCACAATTTGGAGGTTTGTAGAACCACGAAGGAAGTACGGGTAATCACAAACTGAAACCGATCACTGAGAAAGGACAACCCATGAAGGTCGCGAAAGGAAGCAGTCGTGTGTCACGAAGAAGCACAAGAACAGTGGCTGAATACTTCAGATAAATAAGCACGAAGAAGGCACACAAGATCTCACACAGAAAAGCACGAAGAATACAATTGTGGTGTGAACTTAACTGTTCTTCAATATTGGCATATAAAAGCCTGAAGTTAAAACGGGCCTCGATTTTTCATCATCGCCAAAGGGGTTAATTTTGGTAACACATTACCTAACACAAAGTTTGATTAACATGGAATTATGAGTGTTTGATGAATTGTAAGCCTCAACAATCTCAAGAATGAGAACAAAAACAATACCCAATATGTAATGATCAAGAAATACTCATGGGCATACAAATTTTCCAATATTTTTGTGATTTTTTTTTTTTGAATAACAACAACAATAATCTAAATGATAGGTCTACCAAATTAGAGTCAAGCTCTGATATCAAATGATGCGAACTCCCTTGGTATAATGACCAAGAATTTCCCCAACAATTTAGAAACAATCCCAAAAAAGCTAAAGTGGTAAATAAAGGGATAGAACACTTTAAACCAAGTTTAAATCTAACCCAAAATTCAAAGTTTAACAAACCTAGCCCAATGGGTATCAACTAAACAAATTTCAAGGTGGCGGAAATGGACAACAAACACAAGAAAATAATATACTCAAGCAAAGTTGATTAATTTTCTAAGAGATTACAAGAGTGACAAGGGTTTACTTTCACCCAGAGGAATCTTCAAGACCAAGCTCTCAAGAGCATTCAAATGAACATACCAAGTAAATGAAAGGAAATAAGAAAATCCAAAAATTTTACAAAAACCCCCGTTTTTTGAATTTATTGTGTTTCGGTTGATCACATGGTCAATCGAAAGGACATTTTCGGTTGAATATTGATTAGCCGAAACTGACTGAGGCTGCCTTCAAAATTCTCTGCAGACTTTCGGTCGACCGAAATGACTTTTGGTAGATCGAAATTGGTCGAGTCCAATTTCTTCTTATTTTTGGCTCCAACTTGATTCTTGACTTCTTTTCTTGACTTTGATCACTTGTTTAAGCTTTTAATCTTCTTCTTCGATGCTCTGGGAGTCCCTAAAAAATAGGCTTTAAAATTGTTTGGCTCGAATGATTAATTTTCTTTTTTGAGCCTCCTATGATTCTCATCACAATGGTTGAAGAAATGGTAGAAAAATAGAATGAAAAATCGAGTCAAAAAGAAAACTATAACATTTTGGAGCAGTATAGCTATGCTTTCGCATGAGGTTGTCATGCTGCCGCATGGCCTTAGCATGACAAGGCCATGCGGCCGCATTGGACCGTTGGACATTTTTTAACTTGATTTTTCTTACCTTTTCAAGTAGGGCTGGGTAAAAATCGACCGAACCCGCCCAAACCGACCAACCCGATCGGTTTGGGTCGATTTTTTATGAAAATTGGGTTGGGTTCGGATTTTTTTTAAATTTTTTTTCGGGTTGGGTCGGGTTGCGGGTTGGGTGAATAACCTGACCCAACCCAACCCAAATTTTTTTTTTAAGTAATGAAACTTGACTTATTTAAATATTGATTGAACATATTTTAATTTTATTAGCAAGTGTTCAATTTATTGTATTTTTGGTTATTGTAGTGTACATAAATGATTTGAATTAAAGATAGATTCATGAGTTTTTTTTTTCAAAAATTTTACTAATTGGGCCAAAGTCCAAACCGACCAACCGACCCAACCCGACCGAAATTTGGTGGGTTGGGTTGGGTTGATTTTTTATCAACCCGACCGTGAAGGGTTGGGTTCGGGACCTCGGGTTGGGCAAAAAACCGACCCAACCCAACTCACGCTCACCCCTATTTTCAAGTATTACGTAGCTTTTAATGAAAAAACTGAACCATGAAGAGTTGTATCACTTGTAAAAGTTGTATTTATTGATATTTGATAATACACCTCTTGATACTCTATATAAAAAGTTCAATGTTGATTGATTCATTACATCTTAAATTTTCTCCTCTCTTCTCTACTTGCTTTCATACTCTTGCATTAAAGTTCATATTGTTCTCTTGTATATAAACTTCTAGTATTCAATTAATGCAGATTTGAATACTAGATTCTCTTGTGTATTTATTATCGTCTTTGTGTTCGGATTTGTTGTCGGATATTGCACGTTCATCATCAAACAAAACTTTGATTTCATTATATCTCGGATGCTTATTTGGATCCCTCGTGCATACTATTTGGTGGGCAAATAAAGTCTAAAAGAAAGTGAGTGACATGCTTTGGAATTGTCAAAATTATTACGTAGTTTTGTCATCATACCACTAACATTGTTTCAACATAATTGATTTAGCGTATTTAAGCCAGACATTTCATAAAAATAGGTAGTTAACATACAAATTCATGTTAGCATATAATTTGTCTCAAAAGCGTGACCACTTATTTACAGAAGATAATACTACCTTAAACCTTTTGAAAAAATTACAAGTTGAAATGAGTGAATTCCTTGCCAAGAATTTAAATTGAATCAACTAGCAAAAATGGCCGTATACGTTGGGAACAAAGGAAATAAAAACCGCCGCCTTTCACTTTAAAGTATGAAATGATGTGAAGAGGGACGTGTAGTATGCCTCTGTATCTAAATAAATAAAGGGGTTAATAGCACAAAACGTCCCAACGTTTGACATGTATTGTGTAAAACGTCCCAACATTTTGATTTTTGACGCTAAACATTCCAACCTTTACAATTTTTGATAGAAGACATCCTTTCTGTCAATTTTAACCCAATTTCACCGTTAACTTCAAATTGAACAGTAAATGTCAAGGGCATTTTCGTCCCAAAAAAAAGCAGTACATTCATAGTTGGGTAATTGGTACAAAACGTCCCTACGTTTGACACTTATTGTGGAAAAACGTCCATACGTTTATTTTTTTGGCGAATAACGTATCTACGTTTATCTTTTTGGCGAATAACGTCCCAACCTTTAAATTTTCTTGTTCATTAGTCCCAAAATTTTACTTTTCTTTCAATTTAGTCATTCCGTATTTTATTTAAAGGTAATTGTCTTCAAACGTGTATAACTTTTGATCTACAACTCCGAATTGCACTCTTTTTTTGCGTTGAACTCCAAATTCAACCATCTTTCTTATGATGTATCATGTTCTCATTTATTAAACATTTCGTTTTGACTTTTGTATAGTAGACACTTATTTTGTTAGGGCATAATTGATTGACGTAAATTGATTTCTGTAAATTTTATTGAAACAGTGAAATTTTAATTTTAGTGTGTGTTCGGCGGCCAGCGGAATTTATAAATTGGATTTATTTGACTTTGTAATCTTTTTAAGGTAAAATATTTGGTTAAAAATTGGTATGTTTAGCCCCTGTTTGAGCCATGTTATAATCTCTAATAACTTTCTGAACAACACACATTCTCTCTCTTCAAATCACTTTTTAAAAGTTGGAGAAAGAAATTGTGTGTTGTTCAGAAAGTTATTAGAGATTATAACATGGCTCAAACAGGGGCTAAACATACCAATTTTTAACCAAATATTTTACCTTAAAAAGATTACAAAGTCAAATAAATCCAATTTATAAATTCTGCTGGCCGCCGAACACACACTAAAATTAAAATTTCACTGTTTCAATAAAATTTACAGAAATCAATTTACGTCAATCAATTATGCCCTAACAAAATAAGTATCTACTATACAAAAGTCAAAACGAAATGTTTAATAAATGAGCACATGATACATCATAAGAAAGATGGTTGAATTTGGAGTTCAACGCAAAAAACGGAGTGCAATTCGGAGTTGTAGATCAAAAGTTATACACGTTTGAAGACAATTACCTTTAAATAAAATATGAAATGACTAAATTGAAAGAAAAGTAAAATTTGGGGACTAATGAACAAGAAAATTTAAAGGTATGGACGTTATTCGCCAAAAAAATAAACGTAGGGACGTTATTCGCCAAAAAAATAACGTAGGGACGTGTTTCCACAATAAGTGTCAAACGTAGGGACGTTTTGTGCCAATTACCCAACTATGAATGAGCTGCTTTTTTTTTGGACGAAAATACCCTTGACATTTACTGTATAATTTGAAGTTAACGGTGACATTAGGTTAAAATTGACAGAAAGGATGTCTTCTACCAAAAATTGTAAAGGTTGGGATGTTTAGCGTCAAAAATCAAAACGTTGGGACGTTTTGCACAATACATGTCAAACGTTGGGACGTTTTGTGCTATTAACCCTAAATAAAGTAACCGATTGGAGTTAATGAGTAATTAGGAGTATAACCCGTGTATAATAGAAATGCTAGGTAAGGATTGATTTCAAAATAATAGAGCTTCGAGATGAATACTAGACAATGTTATAAACTAGAGAGAAAAGAGAGAAAAAATAAATAGGTCAATAAATTTGTAATGGAAAAATTTATTATTAATATTATTCTGTAATATTGATTCAAAATTCATTCAATTATAACAATAATTAATATTTATTGTGCTAGTTAGGAACAAAAAAAAGAATTATTCTTCTAGAATAATTATATTTCTAAAATTGCGATTTTTCAAGAATAATAAGTCAATATTTTTCTAGAATATTGACAAATTATGCTCTCCAAGAGCAAATAATATTCTTTTGGAATATTGACATTAATGTTTCGTTCTACCTTTCGAATTAACAATATTTGTGCTCTACAAGAGTGACAATAAAATATCTTCTGAAATATTTATCTAACGTGAGTTGTGTTTCTTCGAGAACACCTACACGTTCTTTATTTTAAAATATACTTTAAATTATGCTTCTTTAGGAGCATTATTGAAATTGTAATATACTGCTCTTCATGAGCAAGTGATAATTTTCTAGAATATCAATAATGTAATCATACTTCGCGAGCAACAACATGATATAATATCAATTCGAAATTTTTGAATGAACATCTACAAATATTTAATCAGCTAAAAGAATATTAATTATCATATAAACATGATATGAATTTATATATAAAAATTAATTACCAAACATACATCAGGAAAAAGAATCTCCATATATAGAAGTTAACAAAATTGATTAAATCTTTTACCAATATGCAAACAATACTAACACATGTACGTGAATTCCATATATAAAAATTAGAGGTATAACTAATATGTGGTAGAATCAAAAGGCATAAATCTAAATAATCTATTTGGGAATTCAAAATAACGTAGTGATTTCCAACGATATGATTGAAAGAGTAAAAACAAACTTAATGGTGCAGGCAAACATAATAGATATATGCAAAAAGAGACAATGACAAATTTTCAGTACCTTTTAGAATGAAAATTAATGTGCTGGAACAAGATATGCCTACTTCCACTAAAGAACTTATTTCGATTCTTCAAAAATAATAAATTAATATTCTTCTGAAATATTGAAAATTATAATTTGTACCCTTCATGAGCAAATAATATTTTTTTAGAATATTAATTATAATGTTGTGCTACTTCAGGAGTAACAACAAATTATTTATAATAGACAATTATATGGTTAATATTTTTCTAGAATATTAATTATTCATTATGCTACTTCAGAGCAACAACATAATGAATTATCAATTTAAATCAATAATAACAATAATACTTGTAATTGACAGATCTATAATTAATATTCTTCAGAAATATTAATATATATACTGTTGTGCTACTTCATGAGCAACAACACAATAACATCAATAAATTTGTAATGGACAAATTTATGATTAATATTCTTCTGAAATATTAATATACTATTGTGCAACTTCAAGAGTAACAACGTAATATAATATAATAATAAATAAATACACCCACAAAATCTTTTACGTCCTTCCGACAAGAATCAAAATCACCAAGGCTGTATAAATGTTTAATGATACTGCAGATTATCTCCTCCAATAATGAGAAAATATTTTCAATCTGAACCATCAAGGTGCTTATAACTAATATTTTGATGTATTAAATTTTGGGAAATTTTTCTAACACATTTTGGTAGAGATTCATGCTGATAATATATTATAAATTAGAGAAAAAAATGAGATAAGAATATAAACATCAATAAACTTGTGTATTTTATTATGAACTAGAGTCTAATATATATAGGGGAGGATAGTGATATATAAAGTAATAATCCCTCTATCCCACAAAGATATACTTATTTCTATTTTCACACGGATTAAGAAAATATAATTAATATATGTTGGAACTATAAATTTACCTGCATTCTACCTAATATACCCTTACATTAAATAATGAGTTGTTCATATTTGTTGATAATAATGCATATTAAATAGGGGTATATTAGAAAATGAGGACATTAATATACTCTAAAAAGGAAAAGTGACCTATCTTTGTGGGACAGACAAAAAAAGGAAAACAAGCATATCTTTGTGAAACGGAAAGAGTATTGTCTAGGGTTATAGGGGCACAATTGTCATTCATCAATACAAGATAATATCTACAACACACAAATGATATTTTTTTCTCTTTCTTTTTCTTTTTCCTAGTCAACATTGAAACTAAGGTTGTGTTTGATTTGCCAAGTTTTCCATGAAACTAGGAAATTTTTTGAATATTTTCCATCTTTTAACTTGTTTGATTACCATATTTTCCTTGGAATTCCAATTCCAACTTTATTGCACATGATGCCATTTTCCTCTAAAACCAGGAATTCATTTTCTTGGCTAGGGAGGATGTTTTATTTTCTTGGAAAAATGTTTAACCATTTTCGTCACATTTGATCATTTTTGTTATTGTTAATTGATTTATTTTTTTTCAAAAAATTAATATTATTATTATCAAGTACGAACGTGTTTAAAAATAATTTTTTTATTAAAATAGTTAAATTTTGTTTTATTTGACATGGAATATAATGTCAATCAAACAACAAAAGTTGAAAAAATTCTCACTTTTTTTACCTTGAAAATTAAACTAATCAAATACATTAAAAGTCATGATGTATTCAATTAAAAAATTTTAGAAGTCTCTACAATTTCTATGGTAATCAAATTAAGAATGACTTTTAGAGACTTCTCTAATTGCTAGACTTTCAGAGACATTTGGTTAGAAATTACACAATTAATCTAAAAAACAATCTCTCATCCAACCTGACATTTGACAAGATTCCAAGACATCACCCCACCTCCACTACACAGATCCCATTTTCACCTCGCCCTTCCCGCACCAAATCTTTGTCAATTAACGTATCCTCTTTCTCCTCAATTTCAATACTATAGATTTATGGATTCCAATCCATTCCGCAATTTTAAAAAAATAAAAAAATTGAGTTCATTAGATGGAGTTACTACTGTTGATTTAGAAGGTTGCAAAGAATTTGAAAAAAATGACAAATGTTGAATCAGAGTCATCAGACCATGAAAGTGAATAAGAGTTTTTATTATTATATTATTCGATAATCTAACATAAAAATGTTGAATCAAAATTAAAAAAATTAAAAAAAAATGTTGAATTAGACCGTGAAAGTGAATAGGAATTTTTATTATTTTTTGTTATTCTAACATAATTAATATGATATAATTTTTTTATATTTTTAAAATAATCTTTTATTAATATGAGAAATATGGTTTATTTCGTTGCATTCCGTGAATAATTTGAATAAACAAGAATTTGTTTAAAATATTACATTTCATGTGTTTTTCTTTAACAAATGAAAGTTTTTGAAGCCTCTAAAAGTTTTTAAAAAAATATATAGAAGTCTACAGAAATCCATGGATGACTTTTTATTAATTCTTAAAAAATTAATAGAAGTCATTTAGAAGTTCATGAAATCCACAGAAGTCACTCATATAATTTTTTTTTTAAAAGTTACAATTGAATATACCCCTAAGCTAAAATTTTTAGGTTGCCATATTAAATAAAATAATTGCTAGGCAGCTTTCTTTGGGACAAAAATCAACTTAGAACATTAGGAATTGTTGTAGCGACGCAACAAATAATTAAGTTCCTTTAGAAATTTTAAAATAAAGTTTCTCGTTAAACTTAAAATTTCTGAACGCTACAAGATCAAATCGAAAATTTATGCTTCATACTGCCACAAGTCCAATCCAACGATTTGAATTTTTATTTTCTAAACAATAATAAAAATAATATTTTCCAAGATCAATTACGTCAATGGTTACTAAAGTTATTTTTTTCTTAAGGTAATAATCACTCAAATTTCTAATTATGGAAATAATTGTCACTCGATTAAACACAAAACTTTCACCAAATCAGCAAATGACATCATAAGTTACGCCAAATCAGCAAAATTTGGGAGTTAGAAATTGGGGATTAAAGATGTTCAAATGAGATTTTAGTTTTATTATAATTTTACTTTGTAGGATTTAAAGTTAATAATTTTCCACTGAATGACCATTAATATAATCATTAACAATTTGTATAATTATTACCATAAAAAACAATTTCATTGAAGTATTATATATATACAACTATAATAGAAACATCTTCACCTCATTACCATAGCTTAGTGGTTAAAATGCGAGACTGAGAAATTTCAATTAAGCTGATGTTGTTTGAATATCGCAAGTGCACGATATCGCGAACAAGTAGTAAAATGGACTTTTTGAGTCCAGATATCAATCACACAAGGACTAACTTATTTATTATTAGCCTGGATTAATCAGTTCCTAAACTACAAATAAATGTCAAGATTGATGTTTTTGAATTTTTATAAAAAAAGTGAAAGCAATGAATTTGAAAATAAAATAATTGAAAAGATTTGATTTTTTGATTTTTCTTATTAATGAAAAATGTTGGGACTCACTCTAGTAATTTTGTTATCCTATTTAATTTCTCTTCTCATGCAATGTAAATTAGTGTTTAATCGAATTCACAATTTTATCCAAAATTTTCCTCTCGAGTTTAAATTGTTCTATCGAGATAGGTCAACCACATATCTATATGATGGTCAGAATAAGCGTCTGCATTCAATGACAAGAATTTAATATAATTACAACAACCACAACCATGTATCTCTACCCTTTTGTTAATTACCGGATTTTATTACTAGGTCTAGGTGTTAACTCACATCTCGGATTATGAAAACAACCCACAAATCATCAAATTAGTGATCAAGCAATTCATGCATTAAAACTCAATAATAAAATCAACACATATCACAATATGTCCAAAACATGAGAATTGAAAATAAACGATCAAACAAAACCACATCGTTTGTTCCAATGAGTTATTTAGCTACTCATGCTAGAATCTAAAATAATAAAATTACAAAATATAAATTTCAACATGTCTGCAACTAACTAGAAAAAGATTGAGAATCTTGCACCAAGAAAATCGAGCCAAAGCTTTACAATCTTCAAACCCTTGATTTTTTTCTCTTGCCTTGTGCATCCCTTCTTGTTAATTTCAGAATCCTCATAATGATTTATCTTGGTCTTTATATAGGGAAAATGATAGGTGTGTTTTATACACTTGGGAATATGCCAAAATGAGAATTTATCATGATGATTTATGAATTTATTCTACCTAAATTGCATTTAATTGTTGTTATTTCAGAATTTTGGTCAAAAGGAGGAGCAAGGAAGCAATTACGAAAAATGAAGCTCAAAAGAAGGAAAATTGAAGAGAAACAGAAATTCTAGGGTCAAGTTGATCAAATCAATAATGGGGGATTCATATTGCAAATAAAATCAGGGGACCAACTTGAAGGCTAAGAGAAAGAGGGTGAATCGCGTTTCAAACCTCCAGGTCGCGATCGCTGAGACTCAATGTCAGTGATCGCGACTTGGTGACAAAATGTATGCAGAGCGAAAGTAGGTTCGCCCACGCGATCGTTGGCGCACCAACCAATCGATCGCGTGGGTGTCCGTCTGGGCCTGTAATGGGCTTTTGTGCGCGATTTTAAGAGGCAAACTCGGGAAATTAACCTGGTGATCATTGGAGGCGAGAAGAGCAGTTTTGTGCAGAGCGAAATATTGAAGGATTCTCGGCTATTCAACATCGAATTGGCGAGAAGACTCAATCACAGATAAAGCACAGGAGATTAGGAGCTAAACACGGGAAAGCAAATCTTGGTGCAAGACTTCTTTTCTCATTGTTGAACTCATAAATTCCAGCATGTTTAGAAAACTAGGTTTTTACGATTTTTTCAAGTTGGGCCTAAAGAAATAAGAAAATTAGAAAAAAATCGCGAAATTTTCCTTTCCAGCCGGACTACGGTTGGACCGAGGCATACAACGACTGGGTGAAACCGCGGTCTAATCGCGGTTTGCAAACCGCGGTTGACTGTGGTTCGCCAATTTCAAACTTTTGCTTTTCAGTCCTTGTGTAATTGCACATCTAGTCCTCCAAATTTCTGACATCTTCAATTCAGTCCCCATACTTTGACTTTTATTTCAATTTAGTCCTCCTAGAATTGCAACTCAGGTCCTCCATCTTTCTATCATTTACTAACTGGTCCCCATACTTCATAATTTGTACTCTTTTAGCCCTTTTTTCTCATTTTGTGCCCAAACGCAATTTCAATCCGTGTTATTTCTGAAACAATTAAAATAAACAAGCAACTTAGCAATATCATACTCTAAAACACTCACATTGGAGCAAATTTAAGTGTAGAAATAAATGCAAAATAGCACTTATCAAATCCCCCAAACTTAAACTCTTGTTCGTCCTCGAATAAGATAGAGCTAATACATTCATGCAAATGTGAAGTAGAGAACTTTGACTACTATTTTCACATCAAATGACTGTTAAATAACCTGCTGTATTCGCTTCAGGATTTAAAACTCCAGTAATCCCTGAAAAGTATTCAAACAATGCTATACAATTCTTAATTCACTTCATGCTCAGTGTGTGTGTGTGTTCAATCAACTCAATCATCATAGTGCGCATAAGTGATCTCCCGACCCTTAGTGGTCAAATTTTGCTTTCCCTCTCGTGAGATTCGCTTTCCCCCCAAACTTGTTATTTTCTCTCTACCCCGGGTATAACTTCTAGGGTTGCTTCCTACATATCTAATTCTTTCTCACTCCAATTTAGGTGTGTAAAACCAATAAAAGCTACTACCTGAGACTGCGATGATTCTCCTTTGATTGAGCTCCCTAACCTTCAGACATCCACTAGATAATTCAAACCCACTAGTTATCTTAATCCCAAATGTGCAAAACTATCTATCATGCAGTACCCTTCTCCATTAAACTAATAATGACCCTTGTAGTGAGCTTTAGGCCGGTGGTTCCAAAATCAGTTGACCATAGGGCACCAGGTTTTGAAATAACCCTAAGGACTTAATCACTCGAGTCACTACGCTCCAAAGAAAGGTGTCAAATGAATGCAATGCCCTATATATATATATTGTAATAGAAATAAATCTATATGAGTAACCTCTCTCTCTTAAGCTTTCCAGATGACCCCTGTAGCGAGCTTTAGGCCGGTGGCTCCTAAATCAGTTGACTTTAGGGTACCAGGTTTTGAAATACCCCTACGGGCTTAATTACTCGAGTCAAAAAGGCTACAAAGAGAGATAAAAGATGCATGCATGTTCCTAATTTATGCAAGGGATTAGATTACCAGCATTTGGTCATTACCTAGCTTTCTCCTGTCAGCCAAGGTCACTCCACACAACAATTTTGCACACATGGAATCAACACACCCCAACTAGTAACATTATCAGTTTTACACCCCCAAACTATCTAACTAATTGGTCATAGTGATGGAATGACATGTTTCGAGTCGAAATATATCTTAAGTTCATATTGCCAATCTATAACCAACTATTCCCATGCAACCACTATGCACAATAATCAAGTTGATGTGCTCAAAGAATAATCAAGCATAGCAAATTACTACAAGTATAGCACTTCTGCCCCAGTTCATGAATTACCGCACTTTTAAATAATTATCATCACGAGCGGCAAGGCTATTCAATACAAACAAAGCAGAAACATTTTTTTTTAGATAATTACAACCCGACATAAAAAACAAAGCAGAAGTATATATACAACTCAGAGTTGAAATACTACCCTCCCCCAAACTTGAAATACACATTAGTTCCTAATGTGAGAAATATAAATACAAGGAGAGATATACCAGGCACTTAAAACTCAGGAGGTGGTTGAGGATCTTGCGGCCATTGAAAACGTTGCAGTAGCATCATCATCTCCTCATGATCTCGACGTTGACGGTCATTGAGGGACTGAAGTGTAGCAAGGATCATGTCCTGCCTTTCTTGTAAATGACTCTGACCCTCTTGCAGCTGACTGATGGCTACCTCTTGATGTTGGAGTGATGATTGCATCTACCTCAATATTGGTCCAAAATTCACATCTCTTCTACTTCTAAGTCTATGCTGGAAAACTGAAGCGGTCGATCAACTGGCACTTCCTCTTGGATGGGTATATTTTCATCTCTATGTCCCCCTTCATCTTAATCTTCCTCTTCTTCATCATCATCTTCATCTTCCAAGACAGTTTCCCTTGTTGCATTCTGATTTCGAATGACCTGAGCCATTGATTTCCTCATCGTTGCAAGGCGCAATACTGGCACAGATTTCTTTTTGGCTTTAGATGGAAGCATAGGTACCCCCGCTCTTTTGCACAGTGCAGAGATTAGAGTGGGCATGATTAGTTTCGTTCTACTCCGAGGTATCAATGTTGCATCTTTTACATTGTAGAATATAACCTCACCAAAATTGATATCCCACCTAGTAGCAAGTCTGTACAGCAAAGTCATTTTTGGTAGGTGTATGTAAGTAGTATGCATTGTACGGACGACATTCTTGCTAAGAAATTGATGCAGGAAATGCATCTCAGTAGTCATTTCTCCTTGATTCACCACGTTGTTGAGTGGCCAAGTTTTCTGCTGGTTTGCTCGTGCCACTTCCACAAAATTAGTGATAGGAGGTGGAGTAGACCCTTCTTCAATGTTGTAATATTCTTGAATGATTTGGGGGCTGAATGGGACCCAAATTCCCCTCACATATGTCTCCATGTAGTGTTCGCTGTCCTCATTCAGGATATCTGCATTGAAGTTACACATAAATTTCCTTACCACCACTATGTACACTTTGTGTAGTTTGGCGCATAGCTTGGTCCACCCCTTTTCCTTTATCATATTTGGAATTGTAGAAAATTCCAATTCAGTCAGCCGAACTTCCCTTTCCATTAGGGGAGCACTATGCCCAAAATGTTCCGCACGCCGCTCAGCATCTTCTGAAACATAGGTCTCGTATGACTGTGACTTTAATCTAGTGCGCTTTCCAGTGCTTGAAGATTTTGCAGTTCCTTTTCCTTTGGTAGCGCGAGGTTCTCTTGGAGGCATTATGGTGGATGAACCCTACAAAAAGAGTATCACAGTATGAGTTCAAGTAGAGTATTGAATGCATAAAGGGAAAACATATGAAAACTTTAGCATAATGTAAAAGAGTATGAAATACACTAGTCTCCCCCAAACTTGAATTAAAATTGCTTGAACTAAGGTTGGATCATATAATGGTACATTCTTAGTCAAGTATTTGATGCAAATATAGTAAGTGCAAAAGAAAGTGCTAGGCACCCATAACTCACCAACAATGTCACACAATCAATTTAGGCTTTAAACCAACATTATGTATGCAAGCACACGATTAACTAATTTCCACAAAACCATAATTGTCTAAGACAATCATAATATGCAATGTCTAAGAAACAAAGTTAGGTGGGAACTTGAAACAAACACCTAAAGTGCATAATGAGGATCTCAAATACTCAAGAAATTCTATTTCCAAGAAAACAATTCACTTGAGGTCTTATATCAAACACATTGTGTGCATACCCAAATTTACCCCAATTTCAAATAATGGAACTACTCTAAAATGCCCCAAACATCAATGAACAAAGAAGATATGGCTAACAAAATCCTCAATCACAAATCAACACTATAACAACTCTTCTTACCAAATCCATACCAATTGTGAAACCCATAAAAATTACAAAATGTGTAGAGAATATTACCTTTGAGATATGTTGAAATGGGAGAGTTAGAGATGTTAAAACCTTGAAATACAAGAAGAATTTTTTCACTTGCAAACAATTGATGTGAATGTAGGAGGAGAGGGGTGTTGTTTAGGGTTTGTGAAGAGAGAAATGTAAGAAAAAGGAGAGAGAGAGACGTTTTTTTTTTTTTTTTTTGTAGTGTAAAATCTGATTCCAAATTATTATTAGTTTTTTTTTTTTAAATTTTCGTAGGGACCACTGTCGGACCGCGGCGGCAAAGATGCATTAATGGAATCGCGGTCGCGCAATTTTTTTATTATTATTATTATTTGTATCAAATAAAATAAAATAAAATACCTAAATTTGAATCAAATTAAAGAAGTGAGTCCTAATGTCTAATGCACTATTAACTGCAAACTAAAAACAATTAAATACGAGTGAAAGGGTTAGAATTCGGGATACCGCCCTGTAGTTCTTGATTTATATTCTCAAGCTGGACTTTTTGTAATTCCCATTAAGGTGGCTTGAAACAAGCTCTTAATGCCTTGCAATGTTTGCACTTTCCAGCTTTACACTTCTCGGTCTTCTTTTGCACTTTGATGAATTCGTGATTTGTACTTTGAACGTCCTTGCTCTTCAGATTTTCAGCTTTCTTTTGTACCACTTCCTTCACCTTGAAGCAACTTTCAGGTTGATAATATTGATTTGGGTGTTGAGTTACATTGAAAGTTACTTGCTCATCCTGCACCCTTAGCTCACATTTCCTTTTTCAACATTTATGAGAGCTCGCCCTGTGGCAAGGAATGGTCTACCGAGAATGAGGGGCATTTTACTATCCTCTTCAATGTCGAGAATTACAAAGTCCGCTGGGAAGAAAAATTTATCCACTTTGACTAGCACATCTTCTATGATTCCATAAGGATATTTTATCGATCTGTCAAGCTGGAGTGTGATTGTGGTTGGTTTGAGTTTCCCCAATCCGAGATTCCTTTAAATAGATAGAGGCATTAAATTAACACTCGCCCCTAAATCACATAAAACTCTATCAAAATCAAAATTTCCAATATTACAATACAAGAGATGGAGAAACTCCCTGGATCTTTGAGCTTTGCTGGCAGTTTATTTTGTAGTATTGCACTGCATTCTTCAGTTAAGGAAACAGTCTCAAATTCTTCTAACTTCCTCTTTTTAGAAATCATCTCTTTCATGATCTTGAGGTAAATGGGCATCTGAGCTAGAGCCTCAGCAAAATGTATGTTAATATGCAGTTTCTTGAATACTTCCAGAAATTTACCAAACTGCTTCTCTAATTCTTGTTTCTTAAGTTGTTGAGAAAAGGGAATCTGTGGCACATAAGTTTTTACAGGAGGTGGAGATTCCTCTTTTGATTTCTCAACACCTTGTTGAAGTTTTGGAGTAGATGTGGCTTCAGTTTCAATTTCTATCTGCTGCTCTATCATTTCAGGCTTTTTCACATGTATTTCTGGCAGTTGAACACCACTTCTTGTAGTTATAGCATGTATCCCCTCTGGTGTCCTGTGTCTTAGAAGTGCTTGATGGAACGAAATTGGGGACATATGCCTTTGGTGCGATATATTCCCGACTTCTCGTGTTGGATTGTATGTCACATCCTCGGTGGCCACTTTAGGAGCTGGAACATAGATTTTTTCTGATTCCACTGTAGATATGACATTGATTTGCTCTCTAAGATTCTTAATTGTATCACTGGGCAGAGATTCAGGTGTCATTTTTGAAATTTGATGAGCCAATTGCCCAATCTGTATTTCCAACTTCTTAATGGATGCCTGTTGATTCTCAAACACCTTATCAGTTTTCTGCATATATTGCTAAAACATCTCTTCCACACTCGGCCTCTTCTCTTGTTGTTGGTTGTTGGAGTTGCTGACGTTGTGTTGAAAATTATTGGCATTGTTTTGATTGTCTGACCATCTGAAGTTTGGATGCTGCCTCCAACCCGTATTATAAGTCTGAGAATATGGATTGAACTGCTATCTATTAGTGTTTTGAACAAAGTTAACCTGTTCATTAGCAGTGGCTACCAAAAAACATTGGTCAGTAGGATGATTTGCCCCACAGTTTTCACATGGTGAACTAATGGGACTTTGATGAATGTCATGTACTACTTGTGACTGTGATTTAACTAAGAGTTCCACATGTTTTGTCTGTAACACCCCAAAATTTTTTTTATGGTTTATTATTAATCGGCAATACGGATTTTACCTAGATGCCTTTAATATTTTTATTTTAGAAGTTGAGGGACTAAAAAGGAAAATAAGTTTTGACGATAATTTTTATTAGATAATTACTTTATCAATATTATACTCATTTTGTAGATCATGATTAATTAGGAGTCTTGATGTTATAAAAAGTTATTTTGGATAAAATTTCGTCAAGTTATATTTATTTGAAAGAATAAGATTTAAATATAATTCTTAGGTAATTTAATTTATACCAAAGATTCCCTTCTGCTTCGGATAGAAATAGCACCAGATTTGAGTTTTAATAATCCTAGGTCTACTATTGATACTCACCTCTACCCAACTACATGTCATTCACGACTTTTACCAATCACGGCTCTAGTTCAATACAAACTCTTTTGGTTAACGTGATATAATCAATTTGTCAGACTGATATACATTCTTATCATATTGGCTGTCGACTTTTGTATCGTCAATAAATTAGGACTCAAATTTTGGTACGTGTGTTCATCTATAAATACTGTCATAGATTAGGTTGAATGATCATATATTTTCTCAGCATATTCACAAAAGCCACACAGTCAAATTTTAGAAATATTTTTAAAAAGGCAGTCGACCACAGGTTTTGGATATTCAAAGCACAATAATATCTTTCTTTCAAAATTCCTTTGATCAATTACAAGGTAAAACACATTACGTGCAAGTGGTATAATTCTAAATTCTTCATAATGTTTATATAATGTAACTTTTAATGCCTTAATACCTTCGGGTCTATGCTATGTTAAATCCTTCGGGATGCTATGTTAAATCCTTCGGGATCGATGTGGGGATTCTTAAGTAATTCCTCGAGCTAGTTGTTATCGCGATCAGCTGCTCTAAACGAGGAAAAATATTTGGTATGAATGTGCTTTATATATATATATATATTATGACGGATTAGAATTTGCACGTATCTTACTTGGTATTTTGAATACTCACTCTTACTTTAACAATTTCAGATTAATATGGTTAGTGTTGGACGCGTGGAAGATTGGAAGAGTGGGTGCCTATGGGATGTCAAGTAAAAAGATCAAATATAAATTTCTAGATTTATTATTATTTGTCAACAACATTTTAAGTGTTTTTCTGTTTTTGTTTTTGGAATATTATTTAGCTATTATTTGTGCTTTATTTATATTATATTTCTTTAAGTCAATGGTAAATCATGTTATTTGAATGTTATGTAAAGTGTGTTTAATTATTGATGTTCTCTTTAAATTTACAAAGACAATATTTATTTTTCGAAAATCATTATTTATAAAATCATGTTATGTTCCGCATTATTTAGAACAAATAAATAAAAATTATGATTTTGGTAGCGCTTCGAGCCTTCAACTCTTTTAAAAATTTAGGGCGTTACATTGTCAATGCAGCAATCTGTGATACAGTAGTCTGAGTATCGGAGTCCTGTACCACTGGTACTTTCTAATGAACTACCCCGTCAGCTGGGAACATCGTATGTGTCTTGGCTATCAATTCCAACAAGTCCCAAGCTTGGTTGACATTTTTATTAGTGATATATCCATTTGCAGAAGAATCCATTATTGATTTGAATTGAGGCGCTAGACCAGAGAAGAAAAATTGTACCTAAAGCCCCTTTTTGAAACCATGATATGGACATTTTCTAAGCAATTCTTTGAACCTCCCCTAAGTTTCATGAAAATTTTCCCCGTCATATTGTTGGAATGTGGAGATATCTAACTTCAACTTTGCTACCTTGATTGGTGAAAAATATTTGTTGCAGAATTTCATGGCCAAATCATCCATGTGGTAATACTCGATTCCGGTTCTAAATCCAGTCATTGTAAAGCAGCATCCCTTAGAGTGAACGGAAATAATCGCAATTTAACGGCATCCTCATTTACTCCATCCAACTGGACATTATGACACATTCTTTGAAAGCTAGCTACATGAGCATTCAGGTCTTCATGTGTTTTTCCATAAAACTGCATATTGTTGTTGAAGAGATTTATCAAGTCTGCTCGAATTTGAAAATTATTTCTTCCAAATGGTGGGTAGACAATACTGGAGCGACTAGGAGCTGCAACTGGTGTCAGAAACTGAGCCATGGGTAGATTTCCTTCATCATCCTCTTTGATTTGATCTCGGGGTTGAATGTTTGATTGGAAAATTGAGCAGCCAAAGCAGCCACCCCGTGAGCTTCTTGTTCATTCTCCATGTGAACTTGATTATCAGCCATTGTATCTTGTTGCAAATTTTTCTGTTTTTGGTTGTGTTCCTTGCGTCTTCGTCTAAAAGTGCGTTCAATTTCGGGATATAAGGGCTCATGATTGTGGCTCAATGAATAGAGCATACAATGAACACTTTTTCCTGTAAAAAGAAATAAGGAAAATCAAAGTAACAAGAAAAATAGTAGACGTTGAACTAAAATAAAATAAAATAAGACTAAATAAAGAAATCAATCTAAACTAATAAGAAATAAAAATTAGTCCCGACAATGACGCTAAAAACTTGTTGTGTGAATATCGCAAGTACACAATATCGCGAACAAGTAGTAAAATGGACTTTTTTGAGTCCAGATATCAATCACACAAGGACTAACTTATTTATTATTAGCTTTGATTAATCAGTTCCTAAACTACAAATAAATGTCAAGATTGATGTTTTTGAAATTTTATAAAAAAAAGTGAAAGCAATGAATTTGAAAATAAAATAATTGAAAAGATTTGATTTTTTGATTTTTCTTATGAATGGAAAATGTTGGGACTCACGATAGTAATTTAGTTATCCTATTCAATTTCTCTTCTCATGCAATGTTTCGAAATTAGTGTTTAATCGAATTCACAATTTTATCCAAAATTCCCCTCTCGAGTTTAAATTGGTTATATCTAGATAGGTCAACCACATATCTCTATGATGGTCAGAATAAGCCCTAAATGGATGCATTCAATGATAAGAATTCAATATGATTACAACAACCACAACCATGTATCTCTACCCTTTTGTTAATTGCCGGATTTTATTACTAGGTCTAGGTGTTAACTCACCTCTCGGATTATGAAAACAACCCACAAATCATCAAATTGGTGATCAAGCAATTCATGCATTAAAACTAAATAATAAAATCAACACATATCACAATATGCCCAAAACATGAGAATTGAAATTAAATGATCAAACAAAATCACATCGTTCGTCCCAACGAGTTATTTAGCTACTCATGCTAGAATCTAAAATAATAAAATTACAAAATATAAAATTCAACATGTCTGCAACTAACTAGAAAAATATTGAGAATCTTGCACTAAGAAAATCGAGCCAAAGCTTTACAATCTTCAAACCCTTGATTTTTTGTCTCTTGCCTTGTGCCTCCCTTCTTGTTAATTTCAGAACCCTCATAATGATTTATCTTAGTCTTTATATAGGACAAACTAGGTTTTTACAATTTTTCCAAATTGGACCCAAAGAAATAGGAAAGAAATAAGAAAATTACGAAAAAATCGCAAAATTTTCCTTTCCAGCCGGACCATGGTTTGCAAACCGCGGTTGGATTGAGGCATACAGCGACTGGGTGAAACCGCAGTTTGCCAATTTTGAACTTTTGCGTTTCAGTCCTTGTGTAATTGCATGTCTACTCCAAATTTCTAACTTCTTCAATTCAGTCCACATACTTTGACTTTTATTTCAATTTAGTCCTCCCAGAATTGCAACTCAGGTCCTCCATCTTTCTATCATTTACTAATTGGTCCCCATACTTGTACTCTTTTAGTCATTTTTTTCTCATTTTGTACCCAAGCACATTTCAATCTGCGTTATTAGGGATGACAAAAAAATCCGATTCACCCCGAACCCGACCCTAATGGGGCGAAAAAAATCATCCCGCAAGTTGATGGGATGGGTATGGGATTAAAATGAAAAACTCGAAGCGGGTATGGGGCAGGGCAGGTTTTGTTTGACCCGCCCCACAACTTATATTAAAAAATAATTTTTTTTTTTAACTATATAGTTTGAAAAAATATTATATTTTGTTAGTTTTTGTTTATGATGAGTATTTAAATATATTGTAAGATCTTGTTGGAAAAAATATTGTTTGATATTGTGTTGTTTAATTATGAGGGATGTAATTTAATAATAAAACAAATGAAAAAATTGTTCAAATAAATTTTTTTCACATAGAAGAAAAAAAATATATAAACGGGGCAGGGCGGGCCGGGTATTGGATGCCCGCCCCGAACCCATATCCGTCTAGTCCCGTTTTGACTTAGCGGGTAATGACGCGGGTATGAGTTTGAGGTTCATCTCGTGGGGCGAGGCACGAGGGTGGGGGTACCCGTCCACTGCCATCTCTACGCATTATTACTGAAACAATTAAAATAAACACGCAACTTAGTAATATCATACTCTAAAACACTCACATTGGTGCAAATTTAAGCGTAGAAATAAGTACAAAATCGCACTTATCAGCTGACAGTTGCGGGATGAAAGTTCGAATCCTACCTTTAATATGGACAAGACTCCTTACAAGCGCGGCTAAACAATAAACTCTCAACTCTGATCCTCCATTGATATACATCCTACAATTTACATCTCCTACAATTGGTGTTCGACCTTCTTTTTTTTTTTTATTGGAATAATAGAAACATCTTCTACCATTTGGTTAACTTTTTGTTACGTTCTTGGATTGTGTTTCTTACCTTACTATTCAGGATTCACTAATAATTAATAAGAGGGTGCCTAACAGATGATGGCACATTTTGCGTGGATTTATGTACGTCAAACTAACTTCATCTATATGGTATTTTTTTAATAAACAAAAAACTTACTATTTTCGAGGTAATATGAAGTTGAAAAATGACTTGAAAAATGCTTATTATTAAAAAATGGTTTAAAAAAAATCATGTTATTTATAAACAAATTACCAAACAGCCAGTGTATTGTTCATGTAATTATTGATAGCTTTTTGGAAGGGATAATATTGAGTCCCTTGAAATGTTTTAATGTTTGGCACGACAAAATGTAACACAATTATTACAATTAATATACTACTAATTTATAAACAACACAATTTTATAAATCACTTTTTAATTACATATTTTCTCTTTTCATTTTTTAACCACACATTTTATCTAAAAAACATGAATAAATCCCTCAAAGTTGCCGAACAGATAGCTACTTTTGTTTACACCATGTTGAGAAGGGCCGTAATTAGAATAACATGCAACCTTTCACTGAATGAAGTACAATAAAGATTTTGTTTAGTTATATTGGGAAAATGTGGCAAAATTTTCTTTTTATTTAATCATCGTTATATATTATTTGGTTGGTGATGAATTAACTTCATTGGCATTTGATTACTGGAGCAAACAAGATTGTCATCCCAGAGCAGCACAGGCTTTAATCAAACCTCAATATCTGTGAATAAGCTTCTTCCAGGCATCCTTATTTTCTGAATAGTGCTTAATCTCAGCCTGCATAATGAGAAGGATATCTCAGCATTTAACTCTTTATTTGAGTTACAAAGCAGTTTGTTAGCCAGTTGGAATCACATCAACTTAAATCATATTTGATTTTTAGAATTTGCAAGTTAATTATAACGACTCAACCACTGTCCATTTAATCAATACCCCACAATTCGAATCCAAGACCTCTGCTTCACAAGAGACATAAGTTGAATCTTGACGCTACATTATTCAACTAGAGAGTTGCTCAATTGGTAACGGGTTATATGTGCAGAAGTCTTGGATTCATATCTTTGGGGACACGACAAAATGTCGTGAGCATAAAGAGCAGATGCTTTCTCAAAGCAAACAATACATATGATACAACGATTTGGACATAGAAGCCATATCGTTACATCAATAGTCCAGCATAACTACAGCAAAGGCTTCTAAACTTCTAGACACGTGTTATCAAACATGGTAAAAAAAAAAAAAAAATTGATATGCAGTTTAAGAATTTTAACTGAAATAAGGGTAGTAGAGTAACTACCTTTCTGACCCCTTTTATGGCAGTCAAAAGCTTTTCTCCAATGAAATCTCTCATTACCACATCTTTTTCAAGAGCTTCTACTGATTCAGCTAGAGACTTGGGTAACCTTTTCACTTTATCTTTGACATTATCAGGATTTTCATCTGTTTCAAGAAAAAAATTAACTCATCACGAGCAGATAATACACAGATCGAGTCCTCAATTTCAAGATAAATAGCTCATTTAGACTATATTCTCAAGAGTCTGTAATAGGAGAGAGAACTTCTCTCAGAGATGGTAGAGGCTAATCATAATTCCAAGCTTTTGTTATAATCTAAGTCTCATGTCAATTAATAATGGAGCACTGGTTTCCTCACAAGTTAGCTATACATCGTACCTCCAATGATTCATTTAAGCACTCAATTGAGAAAAAGAAAATGCACATTTTCAAGTCAATGATACACAGTCCAGCGAAAGTATAAAAGCAAGCAAAAATCTAATTTAAGAAGTATAGCAAGGATAACCTTATTCCTCGTAAGCTTTCAATTCTTTTGTCGGTTGTACAAATCAAAACTCACTTCAATTATTTTTTATTGGAAGCATGACTAGGAAATGTTTGGGAAAAGGACTCGTAGGGAAATGATGTCTTTCATCCTAATGATCTATTCATGCTGAGGTCAGTTTCGAAACTCTTGAGGTATAAATATCTAAAGATTTGCGATGTTATATTGACATGACAGAAATAGATTAACGTGGATGTTATTCAGGCTGAGTCACAAGATGTCTCTAGCTGTAGCCTCTATATGGATTACAACTTGGACTCTACTGAAACCAGTACTAAACCTCAGTCCCTTTGCACCAAAAGATCAGAAGAAAGAGTGAAATCAGCAGCTTGTAAACTGACATCAAATGGTGATTAAAAGCAGTGTACAAAGATTCAAGGGAAAAGTTAGACATGGATCACATGGGCGGTTTCAGGTATAGAAATGCATAACCACATGCTTCGCAAGACAACATTCAAGATCAGAGCAGAAATTCAGATCATGCGAGGAAGAGAAAATTCTTTTTTCAAGGGAGTCATCGAATTTTTTATACACAGGGATATATCAGCATTTAATGACATGAACTGTTTGATCTTGATTTTAAAGAGTTTATTTGAAGAAATAGTTTTTTGAATAGTGATTTTTAGAAGAATGTAGTAAAAAAAATAGGGAATTTTTTATAAGTTTATGTGTAATATTATTTTATCAACCGAAATTGTTGATTTCTTTTCTTTCATCAATGAATTTGGTAAAGAATCAGGATCGAATTTTAATTCGAGGGATCTTTTTATATTTTCAGACGAAGAAGAAGGAAGAAAAGAAATCAGTAAAAAAGTGTCTCGATGGTTATACAAATTAACTAGCGAGTTGGAACATGAATCACGAGAAGATCAAGAAAACGGACAATTAGATCCTGAAATTCGCTCAAGAAACGCCAAGTTTGTAGTAATTTTGATTGGTACCAAGGGGGATACTGAGGATATTGATCAAACAGACGAAGTAACTTTGATAGACTATGCACAACAATCAGATTTTCGGCGAGGCATAATCAACAGTTCTATATGTGATCAAAGGCGTAAAATGGTTACTTGGAAATTGTTTCAAGCAAATGCGCATTCCCCTATTTTTTTGGACAGAAAAAAACACCTTCTTTTATCTTTTGACATGGGCTAAAGTTATTCAAGTCACCCTAGTACGAACAGTTTATTGTATAGGATGGGAGCTCACATAAATTAAAGGATAGCATGTTAGCCTTCCTAGACTAAGAAGAGATTGTTCATTTCATCATGTAGATGATAGAATTTATAGACATGCCTTCGGAGCTATCTCGTGATAAGAAAGGATGAAATGCAGAACAGCATGCAGAATAGATGTCTTAGATATGATGTTACTACTCATATATCATATAATCTTACCAATTGGTTCGGGCAGGATCAACTGTTTGCGAAGACCGTCTATCCCTGCAGCAACTATGGAGGCGAGGGCTAGGTAGGGATTTGTGCACCCATCAAATGCCTTGATCTCAAAGTTGCTTACAGCACCATCTGGGGCTCCTGGTGGGCATGCAGTTCTCAAAGAAGCTTCTCTATTTTCCATTCCCCAGCATAGGTATGCTCCACTCCACGTATTAGGTTGTAGGCGGTCATAACTAGAGGATATTAACAGTCAACAAGGAGCTAGAGCAAAACATAATTGTTCTGGCTCATTATATTCATATACAAAATTCATAAGCACAACCAGATATTATTAGGTTTCTTCCTTTGTTTCTTTGTAAGATGAATGTATTTAAATCAAAATCTTAATATCAACATCCTTTCAAATTATTATCCCAAATAATGTAAGAATACCTTGTTTTTAACACTTTGACATTGTAGAGAGTTCAATTTTTTCTTTAATATTATCTCCTATTTGTCCCTCAATGCAATGTGGTATAAGATTTGCAAGTGTCAATAATATATTCTTATGAAATATTATATTATAGCGCATTATAGAAGATCAATGCAACAACGAACAAGTGACAATAGGATACAATTTCTAATCAATTGAGTCTCTTTAAAATGGAAATTTAGTACAAAGTAAAAAAGCACTGAATGATAAGCAAAAAATGATCTAATTCTTCGTTTACCCGAATGTTTTTTTCATTCTGAACAGACCATTAGCATATCTACTAGCTAATTCTATTAACTAACTAAAATCAATTACAAAATAAATAGATGGATCAATAAACACCATGATATGGTAGAATAAGCATCTTAACAATCATAAATCATATTAGGTTGCTTAATATTGTTATCAGGTGGTAAACAGGGCAGGTCGCAGCATTTAGTTGATTGACACTTTCTGAATAAGAAATAGATGAATATTTGAAAGAGCTAGTTTCTTGAAAAGAACACAGTATTATGTATTCCTATGTTGCTCGGACTCGGGAACTTGATAATTATAAGTGCATTTCTTTGAGACATAAATGATTCTCTTTATTTAAATGATAGAAGTATCCTCATTTGGTTTATAGGATTCGAGAAGAATCACATACCCTTATCCCGTACCCGTGTGTCCATTACGGATACTTCTTAAAAAATGGAGAGTTCAAGAACATATATGTATTCCCAGGAAAAAACATATATAGTAGTTAACAACCTCACCAAAGATAGGAACTGGGTAGAACTTGTGCATTCTGTTAATAAGAACTTCTATTTAAGAATAAAACAGTGAACTTATCACATAATTTCTATTGAAGTGCATTTCAGTATGATTGTTGCCAAAACAATATCGAGGCAACAAAAAATGTGTATCAAAATGGATATTTTGCATTAGTAAGATCTTCTGTCACTAAAGATGAGTTTGTATATGCAAAGTACCAGTCAATCTATTCGTTTGATCATTGAGTATGAGAACGGTCATGATAATATTACGTATGGACAGAGCATCAATAAAAGGAGGCAACATCAACAAATTATAGATTGCAAAATGATAACCTATTTGGAAGAGGTGCAGTAAATGCCAATATTGAAGGAAGATGATTCAATACTCCAGCCATGAACTGCTCTCCAATCTGGGACATTCCATGTTGAGTTGATTCACCATGTGCCATGAATACATTTTTTCCTTTTTCAGACAAACTGATGTGCACATGTGATCCAGAGCCAATATCATCTAGTGCATACCTAGTAAGAAAAGAAAAACCGGGTGTCATACAATGAAAACCATCCATGTGCAGTTTCCATTACCATCGACCAGTGCTGCAGAAAACTGAGAAATCGAGAATTATATCCAAGCACTGAAAGGCTAAATGCAATCGAGTTTCCTTCTCAGTCAAGGAATTAGTGCTTAACTCATTAAGAAGGTTAATCCACATAACCAAAATAATCATCTTAGACATGATATCATGACAAGTTAAGGAAATATTACTTCCCAAAATAGCACTAAATACATCCCATCGGAAAATATTGTTAAGCTATCCCCCTTCTCTTAATGTCTTAAAACAAATGGAAAAAATTTGGGTTTACGTCCAGAATATTTTATTGTATGAATGTACAGTTGAAACTTGAAAATGAATAATGTAGAAAAATGAGTTTTTTAAAATGGTTGTCCAATGAGGGCATAGTCATTTTGCATTCAGCAGTCAAGTTCACTTCTGGTGACAATAGAGAAAAGATGAGGATAAGCTCTGACATTGATAAATACCCGGTACATACCATTAAAAATATATTTTCCATACATATTATAGAAAATAAAATATGAAAGAATTAGGAGTAAAATTATGCCAGCAAATGTTAGGTGGCTGAGAATGATACAAGTTTAACAAAATATAAATATTGCAGTTCTCTGGGTGAGAATGATTTATGCTTATCCGGTGGCAAGTGTTTCAAAGCAGCAATATTAAGTTCTTCAGGTTAAGACAAAAAGAGAAGGTAGAATAGGTGCAGCCCTCAAGGCTGAATGTTCTTAGCTGAAGTGGATAAAAACTGAAAACCATTTTTCAAATAATTTCTATATACAAAATTTGATGGAAATATGCATAAACAGTTCTGTCTAAATTTATGCATTTCTCTCACTTAAAATGTAACTTGCGTTGAATACACATCATTCTATTGGACTCAGTAGACAAAAAGTATCTGTTATATTTACCAGAAAGAAATATATTGTTTGGTAAAGATGTACAGTGGACGTCTAAACACAATGATTTAACTTTCAATAGCTTATACATTGGGAATTTGCAATCTCAGAAACCAGTATTTGAGACACAGTACCAAACTTCAAAATATGAAGGAACAACCGAACAAGAATCTCATTAAAAGATGCTTTGTGCCAAACCAAGATACCATTACAGCTAATTTGTAAGGAGGAGGAGGTGATGTAATCTCTTTTTCTCCCTTCCATTTGATCACTGACAAAAGATGAAATTGTTGGAAACAATTAGGACAAGAGACCAATAGCTGAACTTTGACAAATGATTGTGAAAAATAATCCCTATGAGAGTGAATAAGCTATGATAAATCTCCTAGAACCATGTAAAAGACATGATACGTAAGAACAAAATGATAGCAAAATTTATCAAACAAATTTATGCAGACTTTAAAAAATTTACTTGTTTCCCAGCATCAAATTCAGAAATATACAGACAATGCAGACCCCTTTATTTTGCCAAAAAAACAATGTTTGGACAATGAAGCAAGCTGAGACGAAAGTCCTGAGGGGAAAATACCCTAACAGTCAATTTGCATATTAATTAATTATTGTATCTATAAAAAATAGCATATCAGGTAACCAGTGCCAGATTCCTAAAGTGACAAAGAGCAGTATATCAATATAGTAAAACTTGGTCCTTTGTTAACATCTGGTTACCTACTTTGGCACAAAAGTTGCCAACAATCTGTGTTTTCTGGCCACAGCTCGAATAGTTTCACGTGTGTAAACTAAGTTGTCAGCTGCAATGCCACACGTCGTGTATCCTAGTGCAATTTCAAATTGACCATTCCCAGCTTCTGCATGTACCTAATAAATTTCCAAGACAACATAATACAAGAAGTGTTTCTTCGTAAAATGAACTAAATAGTGCTAGGACTAGAGAGTGTGTTTACTATGTTCGAAGTATTACAACTATACTAAGCAGTTCTAATAAAAAAGTAAAGCAACAATTGATCAATGAATTATGAGCTTCCATTCATTCTAAATCTAAATTCCTTTTTCTGAAACAAGTTTCAGTAATTTAGGATTAGCGAATCTCAAAATTTCCTTATTTTGGGGGCAAAGTTACCATGGCGGTTTGTGGGAAGACTCTGAATTCATCATTGCAATTTAGAAGGAAAAAGAACACAAGTTTCCTCAATCAATATTCTTTCATTTGATAGGATCCCACTATCATCAAAAGAAACTAAACGTACTTCACCATATATTGGTGATCTAATATTTCAATGAGATCCATCAAACAAAACTTATTATCCAGAAACATCCCTAAATCATGAGGACTAAATGGATGGTGATTCTTGAAGATGTGATATTGAAGACTTTCCGAGTTTAATTCCTCGTATTTCTGTTTATTGTAATTTTTATTTTTTACTCAATTTAGGTTTTATTTCCCTGGTTTTTTTTACTTAAATTAGACCAGTTAAACTCTATATAACTAGGGTTAATGCGTTGTATTAGTCAGGCTTTTCTATTATTCTTCTCTCACGGCCCCCACTTTCTCTAATAACTTGCCCCTTTTCTTTTTTACCTATCCCTTCTTATTTCTTCTATAATTCTCGTGTTTGCTGGTGCTGTACTGCATTAGAATGGAAAATACACATCTTCCAGGATTTTGAAAGTTGATCTCTATACAGAGTTCACACTCATGATTCTTGCCATACAACAGCAAACTCAAGTCAACTATCATTAGGCCAACTTATGATTGCAATCTGTCTTCTAAGTTTACGTTCCTCCAAAGTCCAATTCACCATTAAGGACCAAAAATAAATCCAATTACTATAGTTGATATAAATAATAGCAAGAATTTCTTCTTACCTGTTCCACTACAATATTCAAGGACTGAAGAGAAGCTACAACTTCATGAAGTATGGGGAAAGCACCATCAAATGCTGCTGTGGAGCAGTAAGGTGTTGAGTCAAACGGTATCCATTGTTCTTTCCCCTCCCTGCAGAGTTATTCTTGAATATCAATTGAGTTCTAACACACGGGGGGAATTCAGAAGAATAAAGAGGTGAAATGATTTCCTGTCATACACTATAATACTCTTCAAGAGAATAAACTCATTCTCAAAGCCTGCATTCATTTCCTGCACAAATAGCAGATTTTTGTAAGAGAACACAGATATTTAAAACCTTAAGACAAAATAAACTAGATAATACCAAGTTAAATTCATCTTTCAAAACTTTTAAAGCTCTTCTCAGTGCCTCTCTCGGACAATATTCCCATGCTTCTCCAGGTTTAAGGTGCATATCAGCTAGAACCATTTCCTGATGTTTTGCCCTATGCCATAAAGAAACATTCATAAAACCATTGACAAGGTTAGCAATTACCTCTGATAGGAGAATTTAGATCAAATTCATAGTACAATGTAGATAAAAATGTCATAAATATAGACTTATGATTGCAAATGCAGAAATACAGAACAAAATAAAAAATAACACAGCCATGTCTAAAACAATTACAAGCAAAACAGAGGCAAGACCTCATAAAGTTTATAAGCCAGAAAGACACAGCTCAAGCTTTCCAAATGTACATATTACCAGTGTTTTCTATATTGTAACTAAAAAAGAAGGATCTAAATACCCGTGCTTATGCATGGAAGGATGTTTACCAAAATGATAATGCATGTAACATGCGTGTTTCCTTCTAGACGCAAAATACATGTCCAAATCATCTCTTTATCACATAAAAGCCATATTTGAGAGAACGGTTTTCCTTTACTCATTGGAAAGTGGAAAAAGATGTCTTTCAATTTCATTCACTATCAGTTGAAAGCAAAAGGCAAAGAATAAAATGTCAAGAGAAATAAAGAAATAAAGAAAATAAGAATATGTCACACTGAAATGGCTGGTGCCATGATCTTGAAAGTAATTTCCTACCATGGAATTATGCATTTGGTTGTCATATCGGGAATGAGTCTGATTTCACCCACTCCACTCAGATTAGTTCCATCAGCAGGACCATCTATTGCTGAAGACATTCCCATAGAAGCACAAGTTAGACCAACACCATTCTTCGTGACAAGATTGTGGAAGCGCTTGTTAGGAACAACCTGATATATAAGGTGTCAACAAATCATACTACATTTTGATCGATACAATTTGTTTTCTTAAAAAATCATACATGGTTACAATGCCATTGTCAAAGCAAATAATTTGATAAACTCTACGAATTACAAACCAAAAGTAATTGTGTGAAATGTAAATCAAATTTGATATAGGGTAGATTAGGTAAGGTATCTCTGACTGAATTTCTGTAGAACTTTCTAGAACCTAACCACACATATAGAGGTTCCTGCAGTTCTATTTTCTAGGCAAGTTATACCAATTCAAAAGTAAAATGCTAAATACCCATAGCCAAACGGTGAAAATTCGAATCAAGAACTCATCCTTGAGTTTCAACTAAGATCTAGGTCGGGATACACATTACTCAATAATTTAGTGAAATAAGGAAACACACTATCAAATAGCTCCTAAAAATTTTCTTTCTGCTATTCCCTGTGAGAGGGGTTGTGGCTGCTTTGAAGTTGTCTGATTGATAAGTAAGAAGTAATATACAAGCATTTTCCAAGTCCTAAAGGCTTGCGCTCTTTTCAACATGTATATTGGTTACTCCAGACTCTCCGGGTTTCTTCTGTGAAAATTTCTTTTGATGTGAAATTTGAAGAGTGTTGACAGATTTCAGAAATTGAATTTTAAAATAAGTCTATAAGGGTAAATGCAGCATTACAGCTTGTTATTCTCTCTTATCCTCTATGCACAAGTAGAATTAGCAAAACTAACTAATATGAATACTTGTAGGGCATCGCTGAGGAGTTATTCTCACACGGTCTATGCCAGTAGTTCAATCCTCCTTGCTGGGTATAAGTGGTTGCTGGTGGGTAGTCCTCTGGTACAATGATCAATTAGGTTATGAACTACAGGAACAAATGTAGCAGAATGGAATATCAGACAGGTCACACTTGACATTTGATATTTACCATCATAATAATTCACTATGGTTACGTTATGAAGATCAAGCCATTGTTTGGCTACTTGTTCTATCCTGAATGTCAAGTTCCCAAAAAGAATTAAGAAAGAAAGTTTCCTGCATCATGAAGATACATGTGAAAGTAAACTATCGAGGTCTTATTAAGGGTCTTCATTGAGAGATGTGTAGACTATATTTTCTATAACAAATGCCTTAATCCAATGTTTTTCAGCCAACAGATGAAGCGTTTGAATTCAGAGTGTCATAAGATTACAAAAAGAACTTCAAGACAACAAATAAGGAATCCAATATAAGTTAGAAAGATGAACGAACAAAAGCCTTACGCGACATCTGTTCTGTCCAGAAGCATCTACCCAAAGAATGCGAACTAATGCAACATCTTGAACACTGTTAATTATCTCCAATTTCGGGGAGGGAGAAACACTACTTTTCAAATCAAAAGATTCTGCAGCAGCTTTAATCTTGTATAATTGATTTGAATTTTCAGCAAATATGTCTTTAACTGCTTGAAGAGATTCTGAAATTGAAAGATCTCCATCCGTGCATGCATCACGTAGAAAGGAAAATACAATCTCCCGTGCTTTCTTTGCGCCTGTGAAAGAAATCACATCAGATTACAACTTAATAATGACATGAAATCTCTGTTTGCGACGGTCCTTTAGTAATTACATATATTGCAACCGCAAGTTACTTAAGACTGCACGTCTTTGCATGATTTTAGGTAATTTATTTCATCATCTCAGACATGCCTCAGAAATGGTGTCACATTTTATTCATTATCAAATGAAAATTATCCTCTCTTTCATGCTTAAATGTTCCAAAGACATTAAATAAGGTTGCAAATAATCATGGAAGCGAACGAACTTATTAATCCATCACATGCCATTCGGTGTCTGATAGCAATATCATGCACGGATAGGTGGACATTGCTTAGCTGTGAATTTGCTTATCTTCTCTTCGATTTTGGAAAAGTAATAATCATTATGCAAAATTCAATAAGAGCATGTTGCAAGGCTACATCCAATCACATGTGAGATAGTGCCTTCCCTCACACCGAATCCATATTTTATTTAAGTCATCTTCATGTGAAATTTTCATAAATGGCTTTAAGGGTTGAACAAGCTGCTAATAGAGGAGAATTACAGCCTCAACACGCCCCTCAAGTTCATTATGAATTCATTCATTCTTCAAATGCTGGACCCGTTGAATTTTCATAGAAGGATGGTGACAGATCTAAATGAACCATGTGAAATGACTAAAAGGAAAATGTATAGTAGTGTCGTAACAATATCGCTCTTTTTGAACTGGCTGGTGGATCTGTTGGATAAGTTGACTGTGGTAACCGGCGAGTCTGCCGGTTCTAGTCCAGTTTGGTAATGTTGGTTCTTGCCTCTCACACTAGGCCAAGCACCTACGGCTTTTGGTTTTTTAGTCACCATTGAATGGTTCTTATAACAAAATATGAGAAATGAACTCTTATTATCGTACATGGAAGGCAAGAATGGGACCACTTGTGTCGCAAAAAAGTACTCCATTCGGTGGATTAGCCACTCTGAGCTCATTCCCAATAGAGCCTAAATTTCAGTCCCCACGAGCCAGACACAATTATTAAGAGTTAAATGCAGTGCACATACTTCCTTTTAGGTCTACAAGAAAAAAGGAGAAATACCTATGGACCATTTTTGTCATTTCTTGGCTATTATTAAATCTTTTTAACCAATCAAACAGAAAATTTATTCCACAATATTAAACATATTAAGGTGGAAACACAAACTACCATCCCAGTCCTGTATTCTTCAAAAGGGACCTCACTTACGAACTGAACTATAACAACTTATATTTGCAAAACCAAGCTGGACACTTTTCTGGTTTTTACAAATCAAATATGAACTATAGTCGGATACAAAAGCTTACAGTTTGAGTGAATAAAACATCATACAAGTAAAACCAACCTAGGTAGAAGCTCTCAGGAAATGCACATCCATCAGTACTGAACATCACCTGACAATAGCAATACACGTGATTCCATGTTAGAAAAACTTGACTTAACAAAAATGAAGTTAGTCTGAAACATGCAATTTTGGTACCAGTACTACAGGAACTTTCAAGTGTTATTTCCCATAAAGTCCACATTTTATGGCTGCAAGGTATATAATCTTTAACTGTGTCCCAAAGTGAATGAAATTCACCTTTTTCATCGGCGCCAGCTCCAAGAGTTCTTTGACAGAGGTTAACATTCCGTGGAAGCTGAGTTTAGGAACTGCCAATCCAAAGTCCAGATAGACCTATAGGATACGCGTGTTGCTCCTATTAGGAGACTCACAAGACAAACCTTTGTCTCTATCATTAAAACAATTTTCTAAATAGCTTACAATGGAAGCTTCAAGACCTTTACCTGAGGGTACACAGAGGCCAAATATGATGCTTCCCTAGAAAAAGGGTACGATGCATGTAAAAGCACAATTCGGCATTTGCTAAATCTGCTGTCCTCCAGGAGACTACGGAGGTGAAGAGGATTGGCTAGCCTTAAATCCAGATCTTTGTCCCCAAAACTAACAAGGAGCAATTAAAGAATCTGTTCTGTTAGTCCATGCAAATAAATATAGATTGTCCCTAATCGTAGCTCCATTGTTATAATAAGATCAAGAAGTCAATACAAAGTCAAAGTTAAGAAAAGAATGGGCATAACATAATTAGCCAATAGAAAACCATCTATATATAATAAATTCCAAGTCGATTTCCTCATACTGATATGAGGCAATGATATTGTTTATAAGCTGAAGCTACTGAACTTATATATATAAAAAAATCCAGTTACCCCGTGTGTATCTGCATCGGTAAGTCAAAACACAGAGCAACCTCCAAAGCAAGCATGAAGATGTGATCAATGAAGTTTTTATTTGTTATTCGAACAGGGTATCCAGCTGTCATGATATAACAATCAGAATAATCTGTGCTAACTCATAGGATATAATAAATACATTGGTGCAGAACATACTATGTAGAACATCATTGAGGCCACCTTCAGCTTCCATCCTTGAGACATTTGTATTAATTTCAAGTCCACTGCGGTATGCAGCTATACTTTTAAATCCAAAAACTTCATTAGCATGAGTAACAGTTTTTAAGGAAATCAACTAGAATTTGGAAGCTCTTTATGCATCAATTGAAACTTCAGCCACAAAAATGAAAATTTGAAAGGATATGACTTCAATTTTCCCACAAATACTTCTGTGAATGAGTCCAACGTCCATGCTGTTCCGCCTGGGGTCCCCTAAAACAAGATTTTGGAAATTAAAAGAAAGATTGACCGAAGGAGGTAAACTGATGGATATGCCATTTAAAAAAATGGGAAAAATCTAAATAGGGAATGATCAAAGTTCTAAAAAAAGAAGGGGGGGGGGGGGGGGGGGTAATTCTTGTCTGTGTGTATGTGTGACACAAGAATTTTATATTTCCTTTGATAAACCAATCCTTATTAATCAATTAATGGAACTTGAAAACATAGATGAAAAGGATTCCAAAACACATATATGAAGCATTAGATGAAAAAAAAAGTCATCCCAATTTTACTTAATTCTTTCAGAGTTCAAATATTCATATTATGAATCCAAAATTCCTATGTATTCCACCATGTACAATAAGTACTCCAGTACCAGCACATGCTAATCTTCTACTTTCACTGGGGTCTGATTTGGCCTTTACAATACAAGGAACTGCGTAATGAAAGTTAAGCCAAAACAGAAGATAGAAGTATCTCACCTCATTAAGAATTTTCTCAGCTAGACGCTCAATTCTTAATATTTGACCAACAACAGGCACAAAATTCTTGTGCCACTCAATATCATGCTTTTTGTCTAATTCAAGTCCATCATCAATGAGTATGGCAGAGATTCTAGCAGCCTTGAGGCATTTTGCAGTAATAGATTCCACTCCACATCTGGTCCGATATTCTTGAACAGCAGGCAAGGATAATTCAGAACCATACAGTTCAGCAATTTCCTTCAAGCTTCTCTAAATATGTATCAAACAGATCGGTAAGAAGTAAATCTCCTCAAAAAACTTCTAGATGAAGTCATAAAAAATTACTGTTGGAAAAAACAATTCCTTTTTCTTACTTTTAGATCTTGACAATGACAGAAATATTGAAACAAGAATGCATAAATTATTCCTAGCGACCAGATGTGCTGACCTTAAAGTTTTACAATATGCTAATGTGACGTGCTACGCATGTACACTTTTTGTTAACAACTTAACATCAATACAGGACTTGCAGAAAGCATTACAAAATAAACATGAAATTTGTTATCTGTGAGTTCCTTTATATTATATGAACCAGAATAAATAGAGGTTGCTAAAGACAATTAGGTGACCAAGTGAAGGTGAATGTCAATTTGCTTTTATATTGAAAAACCACACAGTAATCACATCCCTTCAAAATGTGTAAATTGCAATGAAAGAAAATTAAACAAGTTTGAGAATTTTCAATTCACGGTACTTTGTATTGAAGTATTGATGGGTTTTTCGGAAAAAAAAAAAATTCTATACATTTAACTTAGAATAAATAATACTCTCTCAATCCTGTGAAAATAAACTTGTATTCTTTATTTGTCACTCCCAAATTATAGTCTACTTACCTTGTTAAGTGTGTATTTAATTTTCTCATTTCCTAATCCTTATTTAATGTGCTTTGCTATTAATCCAAATAAACTTATACCTTATCAAATATTGTGGGAAATTACATAAATTAATTATGCATTTTATTAAAGTAGAATGTGGTCAAAATAAAAGTTTAATGCGCCAATTAATTTTCCAAATTTCCCATCCACTATTAACTTCATTCTTGTCTAGAAATGTCTTAAGTCATAAATTTGGGTAAAATTTACATTTTCAATTGTCATTTCTTAATCTATGTGAAAATAGGAATATAGGAGCAAGCTTATATTCATGGGGATGTAGGGAGGGAGTACGGTCAGCTGCACATTGCACGCGCAACAGGGAAACAGAGCATTTGCATCCCCGCTTAGTAATCACCAACTTTGGAAAAAGATTGAGTTGTCATCCCAAGGCCGACCATTTGATTATTATTTACAAACAAACTATATATGAAAAAACGTTGACTTGTTGGGGGAGCAGAATAGCAGGGGAGCGTTTACCTTGAAGTTGATGGTGTGAGGTGCAAATGATAAGGCGTCGCCGGCGGCCTCGGAAAAGCAATTGAGGAAAGGAACGGTGGAATCTAAATCCACTATGTTGTGCGCATGGGCATCAACTAGCTCCACCGTCTCCACTGCCTCTTTCAGCTCTGCAAATTTCTCCATTCTCTCTCTCTCTCTCTCCCCCCCCGACTAGCGGGTGTGAATTTGATGCAACAGTTGAGAGAGGAGGGATCCATCGCGCTTTCTATTGTTGACTTCTAAGCCTCTGTTTGGCAAAAGCCAAAAAAATAAGTTTTTAAATAACACAATTTCCCAAATCATCTTTTAACTACACATATTTTCTCTCTCCAATTTTCAACCATACATCTTACCTAGAAAACATAAAAAAACATGTTTTTAAACACTAACATTTTAACAAACAGAGGCTAAATCTAAATATAGTAATAAATTTAGAGGTTTTTAATTAGTTACCAGTGGAGGTACCATACGAGACCCGCTTTATAGTCGAATTTATTAGAATTGTTCCAATATAATTTTAAGAGAAATTTTGCTTCTTTATACATAACATATTAACATGTAACCGATTTGATAAAGATTAAGAGTAAAAACATTTAGACAATGTGATAAAATCAGAAGTTCTAGGACAAATCTAGACTCGAGCTGTATGTATCCGTTCAATAAATTGTTTGTCAAACTACCTAGGCATATAAAAGCATTTACGTAATTTTTAGTCTTACATGAACTTGAAATCAGTAATTGCTTATCTTCTAAAGTCTTCATTAGAATCTATTAAAATATTAATTCTTACTTAAACCAAACATGGACTTAGATATATTAAAACCATCAATCCATTTTTCAGTGCTATTAAAAGGACCAGTGCAAGCCATCTTATCCACAAATTGTAAAGCATAAAAGGACTTCTCAAAAATTATAACCAAGAGATATTAAAGAGACCTATGATAGCAATCTTTTAAAAAATAATTAAAATATGCACATAAATATAATGTCACAGACCTAAAGTTTAGTTTCATAGACAAGAAGAGAGTTAGACTGTGTTTCAATGATATCTTCTTCATACGTGGACAATTCCTTTTTGTTCAGTGGTTTTGTCAACTGAAATGGTTTTCATAACATTGATTTCTTGCAGACCACGAGCTTTGTCAGTTTGTTGAATCTTTCCAAAGTATAGATTGAAGTTATCAAAGGTTCTTCCCTATGCAAAATGCATAGAGGTGTCATTACGCAGAACAAGAGTTGGCATCTAGTTTTCACATATAACAGGAAAAAAACTCTTGTAAACATAAAACATGCATTATTGTGCCTGTAGCTGGAATATAAGGAACATCCAAAAAACAATTAGTTGAATAGTTAGTTCTCTCTTGACTGATTAAATACAATTTTTCATTACACAAAGCTTTATAATAATTCACAAATTATGCTCACCACCTACTTGATTTAAAACCACAAATGTGGAAATAGCAACGAAAAACTAAGAATTAAACTCCGAATAAAATAAATTCAACCGTTCCAATGCACTAATAACAATCAACACTTCATTCCAAGCCAACCAACCTGATAAATTGAACAATAGAATTCAATCAACCACGTAAAATTGACATGCAATCACAAACTAATTAACCAAGTAAACATAGCGAGCAAAAAAACAAAAGATAGATAATTACACAGCACGTTCTTCATCCTTCCAGGTTTTCCATCAAGTATACGGCATAGTAGGCTGGTATAGATCCGTTAGCAGAGGTGTCACCATAGGATTGGTCAGCCATTTGATTCCCACAATTCCTTTTCCCTTCATTTGCTGGTCCATTAACCAATGAAAGCCCTCACTCAAATCTTTAAAAAAAATAAAATAAAATAATTGAGAAGTGACCTTAAATTCAAATATGGAAACGTCATAATTTTCATCTTGTAGCATCAGATTTCATAACACAACATTGTACATGAAGAGATAATTGGAAATTGCAAGAGGGTGATAAATAGAGGATGGAAAAAATACATCTAGAAAGAAGTGAACACTCTGGTGGATGGGGTAGGAGGAGACTCTAATAAATGGTAACAAACAACTTTCAAGTTTTACAATAATAATTGCTATCTAACCCTAGCATCTGTTTCCATCTAACTGGGGTTATCTTTCATGAAGATGATATAAAAGAACGATTAAATTAACTTCAGAAAGCATATCAAGAATCCAAACTATTTAGGTGGTTCATACCACATTCAGAATTTCTCGATCTCTATATAAGGCAGAAAATGAAGCAAATAAACATGTCTAGTATCTATATTAGCTAAAGTAACAATGTCATCTAACTTTTGTAAATCACACAAGTCAATAAGAAGTAATTTGTAGCGATCACTAAGCACCTCTCCTTTCTCTGCACAAATTTATGTGCTTCATTGTTATGGCCAAAACACTTATCCAAAACAAAATGTAATTTTCCAACTCATGTAATCAGATTATATCCTCAATAGGAATGAAGGTGAAACTCACAACCTGAATTAGAAGTAAGAAATATAGGAAGGATTCGAGGGAACCAAACATTAAAAGCCACAGAGAAAAAAATATTCGTTGTATGAAACTCAAAATGTAATATTAGCAGTCCAACAGTTAACAAATGAAAATTAAATTACAAAAGTAATTGCCATAACACGTTAGATACTTCAAAATTTACATTTTAAACTTCAACCAGCTGCATTAACAATTTCTGTAGACATGTCTACAAAATAGAAAACTTCTGACAATTAAAGTACTCACATCGGGAGAGCATTGATCGACTTCTATAATAACAATTATTTGAATGACTTTGTGAATTGATGAATTTCTAGGGCACATCCTAGATCAATCCTGTGCAGAAATTCTATTCCAGTAACTTGAAAAGGCAAGGATACACATGCACCATGTGAAAAATGAAGACATTGTAAGCCTTGGACAACAAACTAAAGCTAGTAATTCCAAATGTTGTTTAAGATAGAGTATGTACCAAGATGACTGCACTTATACTCTCATTGTAACTATACCCAAGTAAACAAGCAGTGCAAAGTTGGATAAAAAACTTACATAGATTAGAGGTTTATGTAAAACTTCACATATCTTAAACTCCACATACACTAAACCACCCATTAAATCAGTTTTTATAAAGTATATTAAGTTCTACAAAAGCAACCAGTGTCACTTGTCAGCACTTTGGGCTTTTAAAAGTATATAGTGGGAAAATGAGAAAAAGAAATGTTAGCCAATGGAAAAACATAAAATTATCCTTGCATACAAATTGATTCAGGTTGTGCTCATCATTAGGAAGTCTACAACCAGTTTCGAGGAATTAGAGAGCGATCGCGATGTTGAAGCATCTAATGCCACTTCCTCTAGATTTTAACAGTTAAGCCAAAATTAATCTAAGATACATCCAAGTCGTTAGAGAAAGCTTACCATAGGGAATCCATAATTAGAAATTACCTCCATTCTTACCTATCAAGCATGCACCTTAATTTCCCTTCTTTCTCAACAATCTCACACTAGCTTGTTCGCTAATGTCAGGTATTCACCCCATTTTTGTAATTTTTAACCATAAATAGAAGTAGGTTTAGTTAAGTAGACTAATCATATTTTGTCTCAATTTCTCAGGAATTTCTTTGTGTGCATGTTTGGCAAAGTTTGAATTGTAATTTAAGTGGGTCAAATACACTGTTTATCAACATATTCTATAAACCTACAATTTATTATCCACTTTTTATCCACGCATTGTGACGACCATGCTACTTAAATTTAAACATTTGCAAACAAGTGCTATCTCTCTCTCCTACTGTCCCTTATTATCTCTCCAATTATGCATCAATTTCATTTAGCAAAAATACTTTTTTTTTTTCAAATCATCATCACGATTATAGTTTTTTAGTCATTTGTAAATATCAAAGAAAATGGGGGAAGTTGTACACCAGTACAAGTCCGAGTCTCAGTAAATGTGACATAATTCTTACCTTGAGAAATTGATGAAGTTTCACCAACTTTATCCCTCAATTGACTGCAGGTTCCAATAAGAGTAGCTTTCTTACTGGCCACCTAACAAATTGAAACAAAGACAAATGAGAAAAGATTGATTTGCGAGATAAAACTAATCATTACAGGATTCCAATAAACGAGAAAAAGAATGGCATTATCAAAAAAAAAAAAAAGGAATGGTATAGAAGTTTGACTACTCAAATAATGTTTCATGAATCCATGTAAGTCACTAGATGCGATGATCTCCTAAAATATATAAGAAGCACGTAACAATATACTCGCACAATATTCCCAAGTTTTCTAAATTCATACCTCCATGAAATCTAGTTCCACATACAGGTAAGGCGCTTTCTCTTCATGCTATCAAAGAAGAAGACAGTTAAAGAACAAAAAATATTTTCATATTTGCAGAGTTCATCGTAACAAAAATTAATCATTACTCACATAAAACCTTGAGTACCTGCAACTGAAAATACGTTGTATCAAAGGTAGCTCCAAGTGACAGTATTTGCTTCTTGGTGTTGCCTTGCTCATCGGTGTTCCCTTTACAATTAAGAATTGATGAAGAAGCTTTCTAAATGCCCTGTGCCGAGCAAAATATCCTTGAGATTACAAGTAGAAAAAATGAATCAATATAACATAAAACAAGTAACTCGTAAGCTAGGTCCAGATAGGGAAAATAACAAAACTGTACCACGATTAATTATTGGGGATCGTCTCACTGGTCTTTTTACAAAGAAATGAATGTAGTCATCCTTCATGTATCCCTTTTTAACACAAGACCTATTTACAAAACACAAAAAGAGTTATTATCGCTTAGCAAAAACATAAATGCTGAGGAGGATAAGATAAATGTTAGAAAAAAGGAAAATAATTGATGAGCTAACATCTGGTCTAGAATGCAGAGCTTCAAGGAATCCTTACATAGATTAAACTAAAACCAAGAATGGGAATCATAAATGATGCCTAAAATTGGAACATATACAATAATCCAACTTCAAATTAAAATTACTTTGAAATCCGTCCACACATCTGCGATCATAATCCATTTTTTTTGGCACCTCATACGTATAATCATTTGAAACATACCGGCAACTGTGAAGCTATTGAAACCAGCTAAATGGTTTCCTGATTATGATCGTTGTCTGAGGCAAACAGAATCGTGACGGTGACGAGGGAGACGCAACCGATGACTGAAACGATGCGAGAATCTCGGTATGAGATGACGAATAATAACACCCACACGAGTACGACGACGGAATTAGATCGGCTAAGAAGATAAGTTTTATGTATGTGAGAAGATAAGGCCGAACTTTGTATGTATGGGTGAAGATAATCACTTAACATGAGTGTATATATCTGAACCTTCTTGAAGTAAAATCCAAGATTTTAAGGTGAAAAGTACGAAGCTTGATGTGAGAAAACAAGATATTGAAAATAATTCTTACATGTATCATTTTTGGGCGAAGAAGGAGCAGATTCATGGCACCAAATGGCCCATCCGATCATCGAACATAAAAAATGAACTCTCAAAAAGCTTTTGATTCAACTCAATCGATGAAGCCATTTTTGGGCGCAGGAGGTGCAGACCCATGACACAAAATGGCTCGTCGGATCATTGAACACCAAAAATGAATTGTCAAAAAGCACTTGACTGAACTCAATTGATGATGGGCGAACGAGGTGGGATACGTTTGCCTATAATCGATAGAGGATGTGATGCGAAAGTAAAAAGTAAATCATCTCTAAAACGTGAAAAAAATTACATAAAAAATGAAACCTCAGGCGACAGAGCAGAATTCTTGAACGGAGTTTGATTCGGTAGGACAATTGTTTGGGATGAAGACGCTATGTTTGTGGTTGAGCTTAGGAAGAATGAAGTTTGCGATGAGAAAAATTTCTTTGGGCTTGGGTTTCTAGAAGATATGTTTGTTGTATGTGTGCGTCCAGTTACGAAAGATATTTTCTTTAACTGGTTATGTGTGAACACGATGGGGACATATTTTGAATAGTAAATGGCCTCTACACTCTTTTAAGAGAGGGGGAAATAGGTTGGTCAAATAATAATTTGAATAATTATATTCACATTAAAATATTTGTTAATTATACCACATTTTATTTTTATTGAATATTCCTAAGTTTTCTTATTTTTACTTATGTTCCCAAGTTTTTTATATAAATATTTTATTATCAACTATCTATTAATTTTCATATCTTATCCTTAAAAATGATTTTTGTGGTGTGAATATAATTACCCTTTTAGTAAAATAGATCTCTTTATTGAAAGGTCAAAATTACCCTTAATGAATAAATTACAAGTTATATCACTTCTTTATTCTGGTTGATTTATTTCAGGATTGCTAACTATACAATATTCCTATAATCTTTTAAGTTGTTATAAATACTCCATATATTTCGATAATTTTTCAAAAGTTTTGAGATATATTTCTTAGTTATATATCCTAATATTATTCCTTCTAAAACTTCTTTTTCTATATCTTCGTATTCAAGGGTAATATCTCTAACTTTTTTTATTTCTTTATAAGTTTCTACTTGATCAAATCTTATATTATTTATGCAAGCGTAATCAATATTTTTATATATTTCTTCTAACTTAGATTGAGCAACATAATATATATGTTCAGATTTTTTGACAATAACTAATAAAAATGAAATATCTTTATCTCCTACATACAATTTAAGATCATAATAATTGGAAATGGACGCTTGTGAAGTGTTCATAAATTCAAACGATCAGGTTGATTAGGATTATATCTAACTATTTTGTTATCTTGGTCTAAGGTTCTTAAAACTAAACCTAGGAATCTAATTTCACTATTTTCTAGTAACCAAATTAGATGTTGTTGTTCGTACTGATAATATCTAATGGTATTTAATATTTTTCTCACTTTTCTTGATTATTTTCTTGTTTTAATTCTCCGAGAATTTTTCTATCTCCCTGGATCTTAAATCAAATGTATTTTCTTGGACTATTCTAAGCCTCTCAATATCTTCTCTACCATTATTGTTCATAATCAATAATTAAAGCATATAAAATTATAAACATATGAAAGCATATGATTAAAACCATGTAATCAAAAGCATGTAAATGAAAGTAAGCAAACTTACAATAATCAAATAGAAATAAATAGGTTTTCTCTCCAGTGTTGTTTTATAGTTGTCTTATATGTACTCAATTAATTTTTTGAATCATATGAATATATTTTTAATAAATAGGGTCCATAAATGCTTCTGTAAAAAATTTTATAATCAAGGTTGTACTTTTCACTCTAGAAAACTAGCCGTGTTTCCACAGACGCTATCTCACAGTATTGAGAGTCTGTTTTCAACCCTATCTTGACTCCTTTCAGAAAGACCTTACTTAGAACTTTTCCAAAACTATAGGTTTTTAAAACAAGTTTTAAAACTAAAATAAGGCTAAATAACATCCATAAATGCCTAGACTCATCAAACGGCTAACAGGATTTTTTGTTGAACAACAGATTCTTCAAAGAAGAAAACTCATTTTGTAAAATATCAATAGTGTCGGGGGTCTTGAAAAACTTAACAAAAACCTTTTAAGAAAGCTTTGATAAAAACTCAACCATCATCTTAATATTCATAAATTGAAATGGATCTAGAAAAATCTAAAGAAAAAACATTAGGAAAACTAAAAATTGGAAAAGAACAAAGTGATAAAAATGAATGAAGAATTAGATTTACTTATAGAGAATTTTGATCAATTAAGCCTAGATAATTTAAGTAATGAACATTGGAGGAGCACCTAATCTATCTTCAATAGGAAACTTAAAACAAGAATTACCATTTACCAGATTCAAATGAAAGTTATGCACCTTTATACAATAAATCATACATGCAATATTATGACAAGGTTAGGGATAGAAAACCACCTAAAGGAAATAAATACAGAGATAGTTTTGAACCAAATGATAACTATGATAAACATATTAATCATAGATGAACAAAATTAGATTTAGATTGTAAAATAGATACTAAAAAAACCTTATTAACTTGAGCAGATTCAATAATATTATTCTTTTTATATAATAAAGATGATGCGTGGAAAAACACTGAAAGAAAAATAAGCTTATGTCTGGCCCCGATTATTAACAATTTTTGGTACAGTTTTTTTGACTTCTCAGGGGTCCCACAGCAATTTTGCTCTCCAGCACCAACAATTATTGACCCTTTCACTGTACAAAACATCAAGTTTCTTGGGCAAAAAATCTGGGGCCAAACAGAGGCTAAGTTTCCTAATAGCATCTTTCGAAGGAAATGTTATGAATAAGTAATGTTACAAAAACATTAATAAAAAGGAATGTACAAACAGAAATAATAAAATCAGATAGAGAATGTATAGAAAAATTAGTAAAATATATTACAGATGATTTTTTAGGAGAAAATTGGTTAAGAAATGATGAAGAAGAAGCAATAAGAGAAAAAGATAATGCTAGAGTCAAATTAATAAATTTAACAATATGTGATATGTGTAAATTTAAAGAATACACTTTTGAATTTAAAGATTATTATTATATTTAATTTTACATCAATGAAAATCAAGAAGAATACAAAGATATGTATTATAATAAATTACCATGTTCATGGGGAATATATTTTAAAATATAATTTGAAAATTTTGTTAGAGACAACCCTGAAACACCTAGAAATTTAGGATCAAGAATAAAATTTCTATTTGAAAAACTTGCATATATATGTCAACAAAGACAATTATTGAAAAAAATAAAAATAAAAACTAGAATATGTCTTGAAGACATGGAGAAACTTATACAATGTGGATGTAAACCTGAAAGAAGAAATAATAAGAGAAAATATAAAACTAGAAATTTCAAAAAATTAGAAATTGAAATATCTGTTACTGAACGATATTATGATCAAGAAATTTATATAAGTGAAACAGATTCAGAAGATAATGGATCAGAATCTGAATAAAGAAATAGAAGAAATAGAAAATAATAATGTAGATGTACAAGAATATGAAGGAATAGATAGTTATGGATTAAAAGTAACATTTGACAATAATAAGTTTAAAATACAAAAATTATCCTTATATTTGAAAATAGGAAAGTGGGAAGTCTTAGATAAAATATGTAAAAGAGAAAGGATAGCAATAAGCAAATATCATAAAATTGAAAAAGCTATAGATGTTAGAACAATTCAAAGAACACATAAATTAAACATTTTAACAAAAAATACAGTTGCAGAATTATTAACAAAGATTAATAAAAAAATGAAAAAATCCAATATGTTTATTTAGAAGGATTACAGATAATGTTTAAATCCTTCTTTAAGGAAGGAATAGATTCATCCTTAAGTTTACATTATGGAAGAATAATAAATTTACAAGATAGCCATTTCGGAACTATAGAAGGAAACTTAGCATATCAGAAACTAATATTCACTTGTTACCCAAAATATTGTGTTTCATAAAGAATGTAAAGATATTAGAAAAATTGTATAATCAAATAAACAAATAAATTTAGTCCTAGAAGATTATGAACTTAACATAACAAAAAATAAACTAGAAATAACATAATTAAGAGAGAAGAATACCCTGATAATAAAATAACATTCAAAGATGGAAGATTAATAAAGAGATAAAAAAGCCTTAGAGTACCTAATAGAAAACAATTATGAGAAACTAGTAATTCAAGAGAAATAGAACTTCATAAAAATGTTGAAAATATGGAGATAGAAGGTGAATATTTTAATGGAAAATAACATATAAAATGATAAAAAATACTAATAGATACTGGAGCTAGTGAATGTCATATAGCTTCAAACAGAAATAAATGATTAATAGCTCATAGGACTGAACCATATAGATTTGTAAATTTTGATGGGCAATTACATACTATTGAACTAGAAGTTAAAGTACTAATAAAAGTATGAAGAATTAATCTTTTAGTACCATGTTATATAGATAGCAGTATGAATATAATCCCTCATATATTATTAGGAATGAGTTTTTTAAATGGATTAGAAAATTATAGTATAAAAAGAGAAGGATTATATATAACTCATAATGGTCAAACTATATATTATGTAAAAAAGCTGAATGAATAATTAAATAAATTTTTCATTAGCTATTTATATACAAGTTACAATTGTAGAAACGAATATAATAACCTGTGCATTAATTGATAAAGGAAGTGATATAACAATATTTAAAAGTTTCTTAATAAAGTCATGGAATATTGATAGTAGGATAAAAATAACAGGAGTAATAGGAGAAAATATATAAATTATCAATATTGTTGACAAAATAAATATAATACTTCTAAGTAAATAAATAGTAATAAATAAAATATATAATTATGACAAATTAGAATGTGATATATTACTAGGAAACGACTTTATACAATAATTTCAATATTATGAACAAAATAATTACATGATAATGTTACATACACCTTGTGCACATTTATTAAAAATTTAAAGAGAATTTAGATCTTATAGAGTTCAGTTAGCCTAACATGGTGATAAATGGGAGAAAAAATCAATCACGCGAAATAAGATTAAAAAAAATAAAAGAATACTTTACAAAAAAGTTCTAAAGGAAGAATAGAAACAAGTATAGAAAAAATCAATGAACAAATAAAAAAAAAATTATGGAGAAAATCTATTATTATTTTGGAAACCACATCAACCCAAGAGCCAAAATAGAACTAAAAAAAAAATGTTATTATAAGAGTAAGACCAATGATGTATATACCATACAAGATACACAAGAATTCAAAACTCAAATAAATAAATTACTAAAACAAAAACTTATTAGATCTAGTAATGGACCACATAGTAGTCCAACTTTTATGGTTATGAAACATGTTGAACAAATTAGAGGAAAAACTAGAATGATAATAAATTATAAAGAACTGAATAAATATACTAAATTTGATGGTTACTTTTTACCAGATAAAGAAGTATTAATAAACCTTGCAAAAGGAAAATAATATTATTCTAAATTTGACAGTAAATCAGGATTTTGGCAAGTCAAAATGGAAGAAGATAGTATACAATATGCATCATTTAGTAAACCTCAAGGTTAATATGAATGGATAGTAATGTCTTTGATTTAAAAAATACACCATAAATATATCAAAGAAAAATGGATAATATATTTAGAAAATTTAATGGATTTTTGATAGTATATGTAGATGATATATTGATATATTCTAATAATAAAGAAGAACATATAAACAATCTAATACAATTCATAAATGAATGTAAAAAAGAAGGAATTGCTCTTTCTAAAAAGAAAGTTATAATAGAAAAACAAAAAATTGACTATCTTGAATTAATAAAATTACAAGCTCATATATCTAAAAAGATAGAAAATCTCCCAGATAAGTTAGGGTCAAAAGAATATACACAAAAGTTTTTAGGATGATAAAATTATTCAGAATGATTTATTAAAAATCTTTTAAAAAAGAGAAATAAATCCAAGTTTTGCTTAAAAAATCAAATATTAAAGGATGGAGTGAAGAACATACAGAAATAGTTAATCACTCAAAAAAGAATGTAAAAATTTACGAGAATTAAGATTACCAGATGAAAAAAGACAATTTAATAGTTAATACTGATGCTTCAGATAAATACTGAACAACAATATTAAAAACAGATTTAAATGAAATATGTAGATATTCCAATGAAACTTATAATTAAGCAGAAATAAACTATACTACTCATGCAAAAGAATTATTGACAATTATTAGAGGAATAAAAAAGTTCTCACTATTTTTATTATCTAAAAAATTCATTGTTGAAACTGACAATTCTCAAGTTGCAGGATTAGTCAAGAATAAATTACCACCAGAACCTCAATATAAGAGACTCTATAGATGACAGGCTTATTTAGCATTTTACAATTTTGATATAATTCATATTAAAGTAATTAATAATTATCTTGCAGATTTCCTTAGTTGAAACATAAAATTTGCTGATGGATAAATTCAAGGTCATGGAATTATATCAATATGTCCTTCATATACAAAAAAGGATTGACTTCCTCAGAGGAAACTGAAGACATAAATATCGGTGCGATACAGGTCTCAGAAATGTTCAACTCAAATATAAAAGTATTGTTGAAAATGCCATAGAACTTAAAAATCAAGTTGATGCTTTGCAGCACAACAAAAAAAATATATTGTCTGATACAGAAATACTAAAGACCTCAGAAATGAGTTTTCTAAATCAATACCAAATAGGTACAGCTGGAAGCAGACGTGACACCATACCAACTCATACAAAAGAAGATGTCAATGCAGTAACATCAACTAAAAATGTGATAATACATGCAAATTCAAATAGAAGTGATTCAAAAACTATTAACATCATGGACTAGGATGATATGATCCATTTAAATACAAAAGAAGAAGAATCTAGCAAAATAGTTCAAATTGTCTATGAAATAAAAACCAGTGACTCATACTTCATCTCTCCGGAAATAATGTTTACCCTAGAGTTACAACCATGGAAGGAGGAGACCATTCATTCATAAAAATCATTGCAGATTATGGATTCTTGGATTTAATATATTCAAGAAAAAGCCTTATCGAAATATCAAAATTTGACGATATGTTCATAAAAGAAGTATCAAAATTTGCCAAAGGACGAAGAATATATCTAAAATTCCACTCAATAAGTCCTGAATATGATGAAGTCATTTACTATCCAGTTGAACATATAATATCAATTGGATATGTGGCATCAAATTTCTGTATAGATGTGAATGAAAATGATAAAAAAAAAAAAAGCTCCAAAAGTCACCAGGTCGTGGATCAAGCATAAAAGAGCACTTGGGATAAAGAAATAAACAACATTGCCAAAATTTGTATGATAAAAAATTTATATGCCTATGCCAATATGACAACTGGATGTTGATCACCAATGGAGGAATGAGAAATGAGAAATCTGAAATCATAAAGGAATACTTCACAAGATTTGATATACATCAATTTCCGGGATGTCCTATCACTATCAAAGAATCTTGATAGAAAAGGGAATGCCCAACTGCATGTGAAGACCATGTAGCGTAGGACCAATAGGACAATAATAGAGGGACAAATGTCCTTATGATATGATGTAAAAATTCAAATGATTGAATCAATGATGTAAGTAGTGATGTAAGAGGCTTAATAATTGTGCATCATGTAGTTGTATAAATAGAGGCATTCGGGCCAGTTGAAAGGCATAACGAATTGAGCACTCTGTTCGGTAGAAACACACCGCAAGTGCACGTATTGCATACAAGTAATAGTGGACTAAATGAGTCCGATTTATCGATCCTACAAGGATTTTCTATTTCAATTACATTCTAGTTCAATCAATTTTAACAAGAAACACACACAATAAAGTTTGGATTGGGAAAGTCCTAGTACTAGAATTAAAATTACAATTATAAATAAACACTAGAAAAATGGTGATGACTTGATGATGAAGGAGTGTTGGGATTCTTGATTCCACTTGACCATTACCTAATTGAATTATCAACAAGCAAATAGAAATGCAATTCATTAATCATGTTAGACCCGATTTTCCAAGCTTAGTCAATTACCTCTCTCGAGTGAAATTAACCCTAATTAGAGTAATTAACATAATATATCTCTATGTCGATTAAAAACACACCAATTGCATTAAACCTTTGAGAAAATAACTCAATGGATCATCTAGGGTTTTATGTATATCTCTATCATAAACAAGAACTTAGAGCAAATATTGTATTGATCTAGAATACACAACAATTTCTCAATAATTGCACATCCCATGAATTCCAAGCATAAATGTGGCCACAATAAATGCAAGTCAATAAATACAACAATAAATGCACAAGATAACAAATACCCTAAATTCTTAATACAAGCATTAAAATCAACTAAGCTAGGTCAAGCTTCATCAATCATCCCAACACAAAATAGTTTAGCTCATGATGAAATAACAATAAAATTCAAGAATTAAATACATCATTTCAACAATGGATTAAAGTAAATAGAGAAATATAAGGATTAAGCAATAACTACTTCCCTTAACCAATGATTCTTGCTTCAAAATATCAATATTCTTCCACAATGGCATGGGTATTTCTCTCCTCAATCAACATTCATCAACTATACTAACTAATTACAAGAGAAAATGACAAGAGATTAGCAAGCAAATGAAGAACAAAATGAGAGAAAATGAGTTTTGGGGTGAAAAATGGAGTAAAAAGTGTTAAATCACTCCCAAAATAGTCAAAAATCTAGTAGATCCGCGTTCTACAGCGTTTGGACCGAACCGGGTCGCACCGGTTGGCCCAAAATATTTTTCAAATTATGACCACGCGATCGCGTGGCTGAATGCCTCGCGATAGCGTGGTTGGGCTGAAAACTCTCTGGTTGGATTTTTGGCCTGATTCGCGAACGGGACCTGGTCGAGACACGCAATCGCGTGGTTCACCTGGCAGCTCCGTCCTTCAATGATTTGTAATTGGATTCTCCAACTTTCAATGTAGATCAACTTGGTCCCCAAAGTTTTCGATTTCTTTCAATTGAGCCCTTCCAAAAGTGCATTTGAGTCTGTCAATCTTTTGGAAACTTGCAATTTAGTCATTTGATCAATTGCCTATGCGATCCACAACTTTTCGGAAGTGACAATTTGGTCCCCAAACTTTGACTCTTTGAAGGATTTGACTATTTTCTCCTCAATTTCTTCAATTATTCATCCATTTAGCTCCTATCTTGTACTTTTTCCATGTATTTGAATGTTGAACCTATTTAACCACAAAATATGCACTATTCAGTAGGTATTTGTCCAAATTACTCAAAAAGTTCCACAAAAAATATATGAGATATGCATGTAAAATGCACTCAACACACTCAACTTGTGAGATAGCAAACTCTTCTGTCCTTAGGATTTCTCATTCCAATCTTGTATCAATCTTGAATAATCAATAATATTCCGATCCTTTCAAAAAAATACGAGTTTCTAAACTCTTCTTCCCATAGATTCTTGAAAGTTCTAATAAGAAATTTCTTTCTTATTTTATCATAAAGAAATGTTTTCTTTAATCAAAATCTAGAGTTTTGATCTTTAGAAGCAATACAGTAAGAGCAAGAAGCTGGAATATATCTTGTGAAGACAAGATGTCGTTTAAGAGAATAATTTGCAGATCCAGAGCTCAAAGATCACTTGGTTCAAAGATTAAAAATCCAAATCAAAATTAAGGTAAAATCATTATTTTTGTTAAACTTAGAAAGAATTCTCCTAAGATCTTAGAGAATTGCAGGGATTATAAAAATGATTGAAAATGATTATATCATGATATTTGTGTTAGTAATTATGCATGTACAATTTGATTCCAATATGAATATAAAATGTCAGGATATACAATTAAAGGATTAGATAACCCATTAGAAAAATATTAGAAGAAATAAAAGATATTGAGTATTAATTAGAAAATGGAAATATATCATTTGAAGAATATGATAGACTTTTAGAAAAATATCAACAATATGTTACAAAATATTCTAATTTACTGGATCATAGAATGGATTTATATAATAAAACAAGAAGAAATACATGATAAAAACTAGTATATTATTAGTAAAAATTATTGTTTTTACCAACTATTAAAAGAGAAATTGAAATTATTAAAAAAAAAATTAGAAGAAATAATTCTTATAATTGAAAAATAATAGAATATATCCAGAAGATATAAAAAGTCTCCATGAAAAAATAGACTTATTAGATTCCAAAGTTTAGAATTTGATTAATCGGATTAGAAGAAGGACATTAAACTACAATAAGTTGAAATTCATTTATTAAGGGTAATCTTGATCTTTCAATAAAAATAAGGCTATTTACCAAAACACATTTTAAGGAAGTGTCTTTTACATATACTAGGATTTATCCCGTGCAATGCACGAAAATTATTTTCTGCAATATCTATTTCGATAAGTATTTATAAAATATTAATACTTTTACATAATCAAAATAAATAAAAAATGCATAAAATAACAATATTCTACTACAATCATCAACATCAAAATCAACAATATATTAAAAGTGTGCATATGTGGGAAACTTTTACCCTTATGTATTTAATTATATATCTAATATACCCTTACCCCTTATTTAGTAACATTAAATATGAATTTATTTTTTAAAAAATTACAATGCTGTAATATAATTTCATATTATTATAGTTTTTCAATTATCTAGCATTAAATTAATTTATTATCTAGCAATTTATATTTTTTATTCTATTTTTATTTAATTATCCTTATTATTGTTATATTTTTTTCATTTATTAGTATTAAAAAAAGAATAAAATTATGTCATTATTTAATAAATATATTATCATAACTACAAAAAATGTTTATTGATAAGTTTTTCAATATTTTACCACATTCTAATTCAATACTTATGTTATTACAATTCTTAAAATTGAATCATTACAAACTTAAATCAACTAATATTTGTACTGATTAATTATATTTAATGATTAAAAATAAACTATCTATAAATTTTCTAATGAAATTGGTACTGAAAGTTTATGTTCTTATTTTTCTAACTTATTTTTCAGTCATTGCTTCAATAACTCATTTAAACATAGACGCGTCATTTTTATCAATATGAGATTGTGAAAATATTATAGCTGAATTAAGAAACCCGACAACAGAAAATAGTATAGACTAGATTAAAATAATCAATATGATCAATAATTGATAGATTATGAGTTGAATTAAAATGAATACCTTTTAAAATCACTATCTTTTTGAATAATCAAAATAATAAATAAAGTTAATTTTTATTTGGACGCTAATATGAGTGACATTTCAAAGAAAAATATTTTTTTACTTAAGCGCAATAAGAGGTAAGTTATGAAAACATAATAATAGATAAATACGTATTCAATCTTTACTTATATGATGAACGTAATTAAATGAAAAAAAGAGAACATCTGGGAGGTTCGAATCTGACCAAAAAAGAATTTATTTTTATGATTGAAACATAGTTTTAACATCTTCTAGAACTTTTGTTTGCTATATGAATTTTGTTTTAAAATTTCCCTCATTAAAAAAAAAAAGTTATTTGGGAAAAATTGAAAATGCCTATTATAAATTTACTCACAGGTTAATAAATAAATAAGTAAATGAGTAATTATCATATAAATAACTATTTTTATTTAGTAATAATATTTCTAATCTACCTTAATACTATTAATACTATCTATTGTAAATAAAAAGTATCTTTATAATCAATGACTTATAATCATATATGTATAAATCTATAATTTAATAATTTTCATTTTATACTTTATTACATAGAAGACAAAAAAATATAAATTATATTATCGCGTACATAAGACATGCAAAGCACGTAGAAAAAACTAGTAATTATTAAAATTTAAAAAACAATGCCCCTATTTGGTAGGGAATAAAATCAGGTTTTTATTATTATATTGACAAAAGTTGAGAGAATGTGTGGTTGAAAATAATATTACCTACGAAATGCGTTGTTAAAATTAATTGTTAACTTTGAGTTGAATTTTAATCAAAAGTTTTAGAATTATCAAATATGAAAAATATAATTAATCCAAATTATTAAAAACTTATTTGAACAGTAAATGCTAATTTATATATTTAAATAATAAAAACGTCAATTTCTATATTTAAATAATAAATTATCGTAGGTTTCAATAATTTTATGAAATATTGTTAACTTCATTGAAAATGCAAATTTATATGATTTCTGTATTTGCCTCTTGTATTTAACATTTTTTTAACTTTCATTCACAAAATTATCAAAATAATTATAAATGCGTGTTTATTCTCAAACAAGCAAATATTTATAAATATTTAATTAATAAAATTATTCTTTTATTTACAAAATCAAGAAGTTAAAATAATAAGCATGAAAAATCTTCAATTATCAAGATATAACAATTGGACAATATGGGAGATCAAGAAATTATATTGAAAACCTTATACCATGTAATTTTTACACAATTATTAAAATTAAGAACGATTACAAATATTAGCATTCATTCGATAACTTTGTTTTAAAATTTATTTACAAACAACATATTTTTTTAATAACTTTTTAACTATACACATTTTTTTGCAACCATTTTTAACCACATATTTTATCTCGAAAACAACAATATTTTTGTTTGTTTATAACTAAAAATAAAGCATTTGAACGGATGTTTTAATTTATTAAATAATTAATAATATATATAATAAAAATTTTGAAAAATATGATTTATTATTTTAAGGATAATAAATATTATATACACGATTTTTTTTTCTATATTTATTTTAAGTTATTTATTTTCCAAATGAATAAGCTATTCACATGATGAACTATGAATATCATTACCCATTCCAACGACTAACTAGAGTCATCTAGGTGTCATGTATATTTTTCTTCTCTTTAAATTATTAAAAATGATCAATTAATGGCAAATGAACAATTGAACAATTAATAAATGACAATTAGGATGATCATCGATAATTGTTAACTATGAATAGCATTACTCATTTCGAATAATGTTATTCATAATTGTGACTACCCATAATCATCATGGGTTTCATGTATTAATTGTCCATTTATTTTTCCCTCTTCTTTAAATTATTAAAAATGAGCAATTAATGTGCAAGCGTGCCTCCCTTAATTGAATCCTTGGAGGAGAAGACAACTTTAAAAAAGATGATGCTGCAAGAAAGAGAACAAATTTAAAGAGATAGAGCATGGAATGAGGAAAGAGAAGAGAAAATAGAGGGTAGAAGAAAATTAAATTTGAGCATGGAATGAGGAAAGAGAAGAGAAAATAGAGGATAGAAATAAACACAAAATGTTATATTTATTGTGAAATGTATCTAACAAATTGTCTATAAGAGCATCTTCAATTGTGCATTTTATTTTGAATGTCCGACTTACATGGCGTGTGACAACGTTTATTGTTTAAGAACGTCTAACATTATGTATATCTGTAGACAGTGTGCTGGACTTCATCAATAATGAATGTTGTATTTTTTTTTTATCGATCTCTTTTATCCATTTTCCTCTCTTTTCTCCTTCTACACTCTTTCACCAATTTTCTCTTTCTTGTCACATCATCTTTTTGAAAGGTATGAAGGAAAGAAAGAGAGGAAAAAAAGAGAGAGATAGAAACAAAATTACAACATTTATTTTGGAAGGTGTCTAGCACACCTTCTACAAATGAACATCATGTTAAAGTATCTTAAACGCTAGACATCTTCCAAAATATGATGTGGCAAGAGAGGAAAAAGAAGATAAGAGATAGATAGTATGGAATGAAGAAATAGAATAAAAAATATATGAGCGAGATAGACACAAATCTCAACATTTATTGTAAAAAGTGTTTAGAAAACGTCTAGAAATTGATATCCTCTTAGACATCCTTCTATAATAAATGATGCCCCATATGTTTTGTCCCATCTACATCATCGTCAAGTCAACTAAACATCCAAAATAGAAGGTAGCATTGGAAATGCTCTGAAACATCATTGGAGATACTCTTAGACATCATTCAATAATAAATGCTGTCACATTATTTTTATCTCATCCACCTTATGATCATGTCAATTTGAATTGAAAGTATTATTGGAGATGCTCTAAATGCACATCATGTTAGACATCATTCTATAATAAATGTTGTCACATCATTTTTGTCATTTCCACATCATCCCAACGTTAGTTAGACATTCAAAATAGAAGATACCATTGGAAATCCTCTTAATACATGACACCTAGAATACTAAAGATAATAGCTGATTATGAATATCATTATTTGAAAGCCCGCCTTTTTCCCCCTTTTATTTTAATATACATGATACTTAAGATGAATATCGATAATCGTCGATTGTGAATATCATTACTCATTTCAAATCAGTCGATAATTTATCTTATTGGGCTTATGTTTAGTGTAGATTAAAATCATATTTTAAATAAATTTAGATGAAAGTAGATGAAATGAATGGTTGAAAAGTTGTTATCATCAGAAAATGAGAGGTTAAAAATTATTTATTCTTTAACATAAATTTTTAATATATTATTTTAACCTACATCAAACTAATAATCGGAATTTATAATAGTTTCAAAATAATCATACAAGTAGAAAACTAATGTGAATCCTAGGAACTATCATTAAATGCTATAATGAACTAATAACAATCATATCGTACATCACGAAAAAACTATTGTCGGGGTTTTTTAATTAAAAAATGTTGGAAATGTGCTACTCACTTACAAGGTCAAAACACGTTTTATACAACTTGGGCCTAAAATGGGAATTTGTCTCACATAACTTGAACTCTTTATATTGGCTCCATTACTTCGGTTTTTCACAACACTCCAACACAGATTAGGGATTCTCCTCTTTTGCTCTCAATTTGGGGGGTATTTTTAGGTCAGAGATTTGGACTAGATTTCTTGGTGAGATCTAATTGTAGTTCCTCCTTTCATTATCTCTTTTCTTGGTGATTAGAATGATTTTGCAATAGGTGTAAAACATAGAAGCGAGAGTCTACTCTTGGTGACATCAGACTGTTGTTTGGTAGTGTGTAGGATTCGTTTTGGGGGGGGGGGGGGGGTCTTTAGGTGTTCTTGGTGTTGATCTTGTAATATGAGATGAACTTCTTAATGTTCCTAGTGGAATTTGAGCGTGAATCCAAATTTAATGGATTTCTCATCAGAGGAGTAGTGACTTTTGAATTACCAAACCTCTGTGGCCTTTAACCAAAAAATCTTGATGTTCTTGCATTTTTACATTTGATCATATTCGTTATATTTTTCATATCGATCCTTTAGTAGCATGAGAGCAGGATCGTTTGAACGTTACGTTGTTGGAGTGGCAGACCAATGACGTATGTTCCTATGAGATCAATTTCGGGGTCATTAAAGGCGTGACTTTGCCATGAGCAAAATGGGAAAATGGTGCTATTAAGATAATTATCGATGGAGGAAAACTTTGGTTGGTGGAAAGAAAAAAGACATGGTTGGTGCAGACGTGCTGCACATTTGTTTCGTTGAGCATGGCAAAGTATTGAGGGGAATCCACCAAACGAGGGCAGTACACTAGGGACTCTTCGACATGTGTGGGAAGCCACGACCAAGAGGAGAGCCGTCCAACCGAGGGACTAATGTAGGGGGTACAGGATGAAGGTTGGTGTCGAAGGCGGAAAGTGTAGTGGCACAATGAGACGAGGTACGGGGGCACTGTGGACTCTCATCTGCTACGAGAGGATTGGGCAGTACTGTGAGGAGAAGATTTGGCAAGACCTTTGAAGTGGATGATTTGAAGATGAAGGCCGCTAGTGGTCATGAGGCAAGCACATCGCTGTGAGGACGGTAGCCGATTGGGTGGGGGAGAATGTCACGGCCTGGTTTTTCCCCTTTTCATGTGGCACAACAAGGATCCTATATTGTCTGGATTATTCGGGATGTGCACTAACATGACCTATGCAATTGTAGGTACTGTCAATAAGTCCCCTCCCAAAGTTATGTTGTACATGCATTATAGCTTGTCGACCCGTGTGTTGGGGAAGGCTGAGCCATATTCCTGTGAGCATCGCTGGTGCAGAAGACAGGTCAATTTCAAGTTGTATCAAAGCCTTGTTGAATTTTTTGGGATTGGAAATATTCTCAAAAGATTGAAAGAAATTGAAAAATTCAAAAGAAACCAGGACTTTCCAAAAGGGGAAAGTAGTAGAGACAACCGACACATCTAGAAAGAACAGAGAGCATGATGATGATTTGGGTGGTTTTACTACTCAAAAAGGCTAGTACGGAATCTGATTAGAAGAAGTTAAAACTGGCAAGAAGCTCCACCACAAATGCTGACTAAGAATTGGTCGGAATTCCAAGAAGACGTGATCGGAATAAAAACTACAAAATCAAGATTCTCACCGAAAAGTCAATTAGTTCCGGCAAGTAAATCAATGAAGTAAGATCTTCATAGGAGTTGCACCGTCGAGAAGGAATTTGTGAAAATCGAAATTTTTCCATTGGCAGAAGTTCTGGCCGAAGCTGAGATTTGAAAATCGAAAGAGGAAGTACTGACCAAGGAAAAAGAAGTTTGTCGAAATCCGACCTTCATCTCTGACCAACCAAACGTCTACGTGAATCCATCAAAAGCACCACACAGTCCAAGTGAACACTCGACTAGAAGGACAGAAGCTTCAGGCGTCGGCAGTGCAAGATCTGACTGAAAATCTAAAAACAAAACCGGAGCTACAATATGAAATTCTGCCTTATCTAGAGATCCGATCAAGAAACGGTGACCACAAATGGCTTCGCGAGGTCGAGGAGAATCTTCAATTGCATTTCCTATTTTCTGGTGAAGCTCCGACGGCAGCGCAACAGCAATTCGACAGCGGTCCGATGAGCACTTTTTGGGCAGTTTCATGTACAAGACCTGTTGAGTCCAGTTCCGAAGCTTGTTTTGCAAAATTCCATTTGCATCTCTCCGGTATACGAACATGCATTGTTCGCTCGGTGATATCTACAAACCTTAACCTTTTTCCTGCTTTACAGAATTGCTACATTGCGGGGAGCAAACTGTTTGGTTGGTTTTATGTGTTGAGATTAGCTACCTTTTCGGTATCAACCAGTTTAGGTTAATTAGTATTTGAGAATATTCACCTTACCGGTGGAAACTTGTTTTGCTGAGCTGTGTTCGATATTGAATTGTTATAATTGCTTTGGACCTGAAATTGTTGATTTTTTGTTGGTAAAATTGGATAATTCTTCGTGTCTTCTCGTTGATCACTTTATTGAAATCCGTAGATTAAAGGACTTGAAATTAGACCTATCTAGTATATAGTGACCTAGAATTAAGGAATAATATTTTCTTTTGTGATTTTGCTTGTTTCTTGATTTAGGTTTTACTTGATTGTGTCATTGTGTCATAATATGTGTTATACTTAAAATACTTGATTGAGTAGTTTCTTGGTGTATTTTTGGTGTTAAGTCTTGTTCCAAATATGATTACACATTCGTTGATTTAAAGGTTTTTTATGGGGCTAACTAGTCGAATTGAGCATATGATCATGATAATAATTATGGGTGTTCTATTAACTTGTAAGGGTGTCATAAGAAATGTGTATTTTTTTACCACTGCTTATGTGATTAGAAATGTTGATTTCTCTATTTCTTTTACTAACACAAATAATATGCTTCTTTGTGATGAAAATATTGGAGACTGTGTATCTTATGTACCTTTCTGTGATAAATGCGGTTATATGTAGACTGTAGGTCTTATATGCATTTATGTGGTCATTGTGTATATGGTAAGTTTCATAAAGGCGTGTTTGGAAAAGACTATATGTCTAATGTGTTTTTATGTGATCATCGTGTGCTTAGTGAGGAATGTCATGTTTCTTTTTCTTCAGGTATTTGTGATATTACTCATGATAGATTGCATGATAAATGTTAATCATTATATGCTTTAAATCTTTTGGTTGTGCTTATTTTTCACCTCTTGAGAATGAGGGAAATGCTGAACTTATTGATAGATATGTGTTCTAGGATATCCTTTGGGGATTGATGATTATAGGTTATTTTTGTAGAAGCCAAAAAAGGTGGTTAGATCATGGATTAGTGTGATCACGGTTAATGAGTCTGATATTACATGTTTAGGAAATGGTTGTTGGTGCAATTGAAAGAAAAACACCAAGGTATTGCTAGTTATCAATTACAGGTAGAGTTAGACATAGTGATAGTACTATTCCGGCCTGGGGTACCTCGAGTGAGGTGGAAACTCCATATTCAGCTCATCGTCCTGAAGTTAAAGGTAATGATGAGATAGTGTTAGGAAAACACCAGTTATAACATATTCTTGTATTGACTAGTAGTTTACTAGTATAGTAGAGTAAGGAGACTGTGTGGATGAATAATCGATGGAGTGGATAAGTAATAGAAGTAGACATGAGTTATCTTGTTATGAATCAAAAGAGGATACCACTAGGAATGAACTTTTTAGATTACTAGATAAATGGATACACACTTAGAAGGAGGTGTTGGTTATATGAAAAATTTCGTTGGTTGTTTAGTTAATTATGACAACTTAAACAATTTGATGTGAAAATACATCTTTTATAAAAAAAAAATTATGTTTCAACCTTTTGTTTTTGTTTTTTTGGAAATAAAGAGAAACCTGTGCATGTGTGGTTTTTTATCTTAAAAGGTTCTGGCATGGCTTACAAGTTGTCTTAGTTGTGGTATAAAAGACTTGAGTCGTTTGTTCTTATTATTGGCTTTTGAAGCAATAAGTTTGATCATTACTTATATATCATTACTGATGTGAACCCCCTTGGTGATTAAACCAAAAATTCCCACAGTAATTTTTGTATCAACCCAAGAAAGCTAAAAATTGTAAAAATGGAGAATCTTGACCCAAGTTTAACCCAACCAAAATTCTAAGGGAAGTGAACCCTAGCCCAATGGAAAGATTAAGTCAAATACCAAGATTTGTGGAATAAATAACAACAAATATACAAGATAAATTCTCAATATAGAAGTTGAAGAAAATTCCGAAGATAGTTACAAGTTAAGAAAGGATGTTACCTCTCTAAATGCTCTTCAAGGAGTGTTCTTAATGCCAAGACTAAACTAGGGTTTGAGCCATTTACAATATGTATACAAAAAGGTGAAAGCAAAAAGTTTGAAAAATTGCACAAAAAATCCCGCTTTTTGAATTCGGGAACTTTCGGTCGACCGAAATGGAACTTTCGGTCATACATCGCTTAGTTGAACCTGACTGAGGTTACCTCTAAAATCTCTGCAGAGTTTCGGTCGACCGAAATTTCCTGAGCTTCCAAAATTAAGCAATTGACCTCCATCTTGCTCTCTTCCACGTGAACTTGATTTCGGAGCTTGAAAATGAATCCCACCATCGACTCTTGGACCTCTTTGGCCTTGGATCTTGTCATAGGCCCCACCGGTAGTCTTATCGAGGGTTGACTTGTTTGACTTTGACTTGGATGACTCCCTTGATTCTCATCATCCTCTCCCTCTTGAAAAGGATTCGACCTCGAATCTTCACCTGCATCAAAAGGGGATAAGTCAGAAACATTAAAAGAAGTCGATACAATAAACTCACCTAGGAGGTCAAACTTGTAGGCATTGTCATTAATTTTCTCGATGATTTGAAAGGGGCCATCACTACGTGGTTGCAGTTTTGACTTTCTTTAATTCGGGAACCGCTCCTTCCTCAAATGTAACCACACCCAATCACTGGGGCTCGAATGACACTCGCTTTCTACCTTTGTTGGCATTGGAGGCATACTGTTCATTCTTCTTCTCAATTTGGAGTTTGACCTTCTAGTGGAGAGATTTGACTAACTCCGCCTTCCTCTTCCCATCTAAACTACCTCTTTCATCAATAGGAAAAGAAATTCAATTCAAAGGAGTCAATGGGTTAAAACCATAAACAATCTCAAATGGAGAAAAAGAAGTAGTAGAATGAACACTTCGATTATACGCAAATTCAACAAAAGGTAGACACTCTTCCCAATTCGTTAAATTGCCCTTAAGGATAGTGCGAAGAAGTTGTGTTAATGTTCTATTAACCACTTCGGTTTAGCCATCGGTTTGAGGTGACACGTTGTGGAAAATAAAAGTTTAGTTCCCAATTTTCCCCACAAAACCTTCCAAAAGTGGCTAAGAAATTTGACATCTCTATCCGACACAATGCTCCTAGGGATCCCATGGAGTCTCACTACTTCCTTAAAGAATAGGTCGGCTATGTGAGTGTTATCATCTATTTTATGACAAGTAAGGAAGTGTGCCATTTTACTAAATCGGTCAACTATCACAAAGATGGAATTGCTCCCCTTCTTAGACCTAGGTAAACCTAAAATAACGTCCATAAAAATGTTGGTCCATGGTTCACTAGGAACGGGTAGGGGTGTATATAACCCATAACCTTGGACTTGGCCTTCCTACTACATTCTCCTTACCTTGTTTGTATTTGATGACATAGGGAAATGTTTCCAAGTACTCCACCCATTTGGCATCCCTATTTCTCAACTTCCCTTGCCCCTTCAAGTGCTTCAACGACTTATGGTCGGTGTGGATAACGAACTCCCTAGGCAACAAGTAGTGGTGTCATGTCTCTAATGCTCTCACCAACGCATAGAGCTCCTTGTCATAGGTGGGGTAGTTCAAGGAGGCTCCATTGAGCTTCTCGCTAAAGTAGGCAACCGGCCTTTTTTCCTGCATCAAAACTGCTCCAATACCTGTGCCTGAAGCATCACATTCAATCTCAAAAGTTTTATCAAAGTTAAGCAAAGATAAAACTGGGGCAGTGCACAATCTTTCCTTTATCTCATTAAATGCTTTTTCTTGTGCCTCCCCTCATTTAAACCCAACATGCTTTTTGACAACCTCAGTAAGTGGTGAAGCTAGTGTGTTAAAATCCTTGACAAAACAATGGAAAAAACTAGCTAACCCATGAAAACTTCTTACCTCGGTAACACTTGTGGGAGTGGGCTATTCCTTAATGGCTTTGATCTTCTCCTCATCGACCTCTATCCCCTTAGTACTAACTACAAATCCAAGAAAGACAACAATCTCCATGCAAAAATTATACTTTTTGAGATTAGCATACAATATTTCTTCTTTTAAAACCAAAACTACACTTCTCAAGTGTTCAATATGGTCATTCAAATTCTTGCTATAAATCAAAATATCATGGAAGTAAACTACCACAAATTTTCCAATGAATGCACTCAAAACATAGTTCATTAATCTCATAAAAGTGCTTGGTACATTAGTGAGACCGAAGGGCATAACCAACCACTCATATAACCTATATTTAGTTTTAAAATCGATTTTCCATTCATCTCCTTCTCTCATCCTAATTTGATGGTATCCACTCCTCAAATCAATTTTTCTAAAAATGCAAGAACCATGCAATTCATCTAGCATATCATCTAACCTAGGAATGGGGTGTCGATACTTTACCGTTATGTTATTGATGGCTCGGCAATCGACGCACATTCTATATGTTCCATCCTTCTTGGGCATTAGTAGAACGGGAACGACACAAGGACTCATGCTCTCACGAACATATCATTTGCTCATCAACTCCTCGACTTGCTTTTGGAGTTCCTTGGTCTCTTCCGGGTTGCTTCGGTATGCCGGTCTATTTGGAATGACGGCTCCGGGAATGAAGTCAATTTGATGCTCGATGCCCCTAATGGGTGGAAGTCCACTAGACATCTCCTCTGGGAAGACATCTTCAAACTCCTGCAACAAAGAAGTAGCTAAAGTGGGGAGGGAAGTGTTAGGGTCATCAAGTGTATGGAGAGACTTCTTATACACCATCAAAAGAATGTGATGATTTTCTTTTAACGCTCTCTCCACATCAACTTTACTAGCATAAAAATTCATTTTTTTCTCGACATCTTTTGCCCTCTTTCTTTTCTCTTTCACCCCCTCATTTTTTTCACTACTTTTCTCCCCTCTTTTTTTTTCACTCTCTTTTTGTGCCCCACTCAACTCCATCTTTTTTTTCTTCTTTCTTTTTCCTCTTCCTCCTCCTTTTTGAGTTTCAATTGGTCTTTATAAACTTCTTCCGGACTCAAAGGTAGTAGTGTTACGGGCTTCCCATTCATTTGGACGATATACCTATTTTTCCTCCCATCATGCAATACTCTCCTATCATATTGTCATGGCCTACCCAATAATATATGTGTAGCTTGCATGGGAACCACATCACAAAGTACTTGATTCTCATAAGTCTCAATGTTGAAAGTAAGAAGTACTTGCTTGCTTACCTTCAACTCACCATAATCACTCAATCATTGTAAACTTAAGACTAGGATTTGGCATTAAGGGTAATCCCAACCTCTCTACCATACTAGTGCTAGCTACATTGGTGCAACTTCTCCCATCAATGATGAGACTACAACCTTTGTCCCTCACAAGACACCTCGTGTGGAAAATATTTTCTCTTTGCTTAGCCGTCTCATCCACCTTGGTTTTGGTGTTGAGAGATCTAATGGTGACCAAGGACTTGGGTGGACTAACAACTCCCTCCACATCTTCTTCCTCGCCATCACTATCATCCCTACCTTGCACTCTCTTCGTCCTCTTCATCTTCCGAGTACCACTCCCCATTCTTGATAAACATCACCCTATTGTTAGGGCACTCTTGAGAATAATGCCCCCGTCCCCTACATTTGAAGCATTCAATATCCCGACTCCTAGAAGCGGTAGGAACAACCTTGGACTTATCCTTGATGAAGCCAACTTCCTTCCCCTTGGAGGTTTCAATGTTGTCTTTAAATGGCGTTTTATCAACCTTATTGCTCCCCCACTTAGACTTCCAAGTGGAACTAGGACCCCCCAAAAAAAATTTTTGTCCCTTTCTTTTAAATTGCTCCTTCTTCTTCAATTGAGCCTCTACTTTAATAGCCATGTGCACCAACTCCTCCATCTCCACATAATGGTATAACTCCACCACATTGGCTATCTCCCTATTCAACCCACTCATAAATCGAGCCATGGTGGCCTCTCTATCCTCTTCTATATTAGCCCTCATCAAGGCCTTCTCTAACTCCTTGTAACAATCTTCAACTCCCCTAGATCCTTGAGTAAGAGTTTGTAATCTTTGATAAAGCCTCCTATAGTAGTGACTAGGTACAAACCTTCTCCTCCTAAGACTCTTCAATTCATCCCAAGTATCCACACCACCCTCTAGATTCCTTCTCCTAGTGAGCAATAAATTATCCCACTAAGCTAAGGCATAGTCGGCAAACTCTACTACCGCTAACTTAACCTTCTTATCCTCGGAGTACCTATGACATTCAAAAATCAATTCCATTTTCCTTTCTCATTCTAAGTAGGAATCCGGATCACTCTTCCCATGGAAAGAAGGAATTTTCATCTTTATGCTTCCAAGATTACCATCCACTCCATCTCTACCTCTATGGTTCCTCCCATGGCCTTAACCAACTCCCCTCACATTCCTACCTCCTCTATTCCTTCCCATGTTCCAATTTTGGTCACTACCCCCTTAACTCTCCAATTCATCATCATCAACATCATCATCATCATCCTCATACTCATCTCTACCCCTTCTCCTATCACCCCTCCTAACATTATCATCCCTTGGGGGTGGAACTTCCCTCCTAGTCTCCAACCTCGCTAATCTCCCCTCCAATCTTCCTCCCATATCCGCCATGGTAACCGTGAAAGCTTGTATCATATTCCTCAACTCTTGAGTTTGTGCATTGGAATTTTGTCCACTTGAAGTATGTGTATTAGCCATGAAGTGTAAGTGTACAAGTGTCCTCACAAAATATTTTCGGTCGTGATTCACTCAATTAGGCTTTTCCCTCTAATGAGCTCACCACTCTTGTCTTTTACCACTCCCAACTTTCTTATCCAAACTCTTCAAGGAACGTAATTCAACTAAATTGAGAATTCAATTCTTGTGTAGCACAAATTCCACAAACAATAAGGAAGCAAAGGAAGGATTGACACAATAGCTAGTAGAATTCATTTGCTTGCTATTATACAAGAAGGTAAGGAATTGAACTTGATTAACAAGGTTTTCAAGGATATAATCACAATAAGATTGATATAAGACACAAGGAATTCAATTAGGAATGTGTTTGGTAAATGAAAGGTATAATTCAATATGGAAACACTCTTTGAGACATTTTGTCAAACACTTATGATGCAAACTTGAATATTTTATAATTTCCAAGTGTTTGTTCAAATGTAACCCTCAACAAATTTTCAAATTGATAATAACAACAATGCCCAATATGTAGAAATTAAGAAATATTCATGGGCTTCGAATTTTCCCTAATTGTTTTTGAAATTTTCTTTTTTTTTATATGGAGAATAACATGAACAACAAGAATTTAAAGATAGGACTACCAATTTTTAGAGCCAAGCTTTGATATTAAATGATGTGAACCCCCTTAGTGATTAAACCAAAAATTCTCACAACAATTTTTGTATCAACCCAAGAAAGCTAAAAATGGTAAAAATGGAGAATCTTGACCCAAGTTTAACCCAACCAAAATTCTAAGGGAAGTGAACCCTAGCCTAATGGAAAGATTAAGACAAATACCAAGATTTGTGGAATAAACAACAACAAATACACAAGATAAATTCTCAATATATAAGTTGAAGAAAATTTCAAAGATAGTTACAAGTTAACAAAGGATGTTACCTCTCTAAATGCTCTCCAAGGAGTGTTCTTAAAGCCAAGACTAAACTAGGTTTTGAGCCATTTACAATATGTATACAAAATGGTGAAAGCAAAAAGTTTGAAAAATTGCACAAAAAATCCCGCTTTTTGAATTCGGGAACTTTTGGTCGACCACCTGGTCGACCGAAATGGAACTTTCGATCGTACATCACTCAGCCGAACCCAACTGAGGCTACCTCTAAAATCTCTGCAGAGTTTCAGTCGACCGAAGGGACTTTCGATCAACCGAAATTTCTTGACTTCCAAAATTAAGCAATTGACCTCCATCATGCTATCTTCCACGTGGACTTGATTTCGGAGCTTAAAAATGAATCCCGCCATCGACTCTTGGACCTCTTTGGCCTTGGATCTTGTCATAGGCCCCACCGGTAGTCTTATCGAGGGTTGACTTATTTGACTTTGACTTGGTTGACTCCCTTGATTCTCATCAATTACGTTGAAATAAAAATGACTTAGTGTTCTTGTTATTATACATTGATGGTATTGCTCTTGATTGATTCATTGTCGATACTTATAAATGAGATTTATTGATATGTGTACATTGGATCGGAGGGGATCCTATGATATGGGTCTTATGATTAAATGCTATACATAATGTAATATTGTGGGGATTTATAGATGTATGTTATGTTAGATATATTGGTAATTGGATGTTGATTTCCTCTTATGTATTTTCACCTTGTATGCTTGTTATGCTAGTTGCAAATCACAGTTTTTTGCACATAATTCTATTATCCATGATCGAGTCTGAGTATATTAACACAATACGAGTCATTAAAGGATCTTTGATATTTAATGATTTTCTAAATAAACATTGTGATTTTGTTGTTTATATGATATACTCTAATTGTTAGCATGTTATACATTATATGGAACAATCCAATTTTCCAGTGTTGTACTATACATTGAGACAATTTGATGAATTTTATTTGGGTACATAGTGAAGGAAATCTTGAATAAATGTTTTTATCAATCATTTCCTCGAATATGGTATTAAAGTCATAACATGTTTTTTCAGGTGTGTGAGAGCAAGATGATATTAAATTGATTGCTCAAATCCACTACTAGTACACTCAAGTTTGTAGCAAGGTGGAGAATATTGGAAATGTGCTACTCACTTACAAGACCAAAACACGTTTTATAAAACTTGGGCCTAAAATGGGAATTTGGCCCACATTACTTGGACTCTTTATATTGGCTCCATTACTTAAGTTTTTCACAAAACTCCAAGACAGATTTTTCATTATCTCTTTTTTCTGTGATTAGAGTGGTTTTGCAATAGGTGTAAAACATAGAAGCACAAATTTATTCTTGGTGAAATCCAACTATTGTTTGGTAGTGTGTATGATTCGCTTTTGGAGATCTTTTGAATGTTCTTGGTATTAATCCGGTAATATGCAGTGAACTTCTTGATGTGCCCAGTGGAATTTGAGCTTGAATCCAAATTTAATGGGTTACTCAACGGTGGATATGTGATTCTTGAATTACCGAATCTAAGGAGCTTTTGACCGAAAAATCTTGGTGTTCTTGCATTTTTACATTTAATTATATTCTTTATATTATTAATATCGATCCTTAAAAAAAAGCATGCATGTCAAACACTATTTAAGGTCGTGAATGGAAGTATTTTTCTTACGGCTTACTGTTAATTAAATTATTTGATTATGGTAGCGTATTTTATTAAATTAAAAATAAATAAAGTAAAAAGAAGGGTCAAGTCTAAATTCTAAAATAGTAAAAAAGAATAAACTCATGGAATCATATCAGGTTTCGTGCCATCATCGCCTAGTTAGATAATTAGTAAGTTAATGACCGTTGTTTGAATTAGACTCCCATTATCCAAGGTCAATCATATTTCAGATTTGGATAGTACCTAGGGCATTTATTTCCCACTAGTAACAAAAAGATCTTGACATATTCTTGTTTCGAATACACGAATAGAAAGACATGTCTGACTATAACCTACACATCCATCTCCATTAGGCTCTTAACTAGGTAATTTCCTATAATGGGAGATCCACTTGATTTAATTGTATATTTTTTAACTCCATATCACTCCTGTCTCTCTTTTTTTTTTTTTGGTAGTTCTCTTGCTTGTATAAAAGTGAAAAAAATAAAGATTAAAAAAAAAAAAAAACAACCACTCGTGAGAAACCCAACTTAATATCGTCTTTACTCCCGAACTTCATGCGATTTTATTTCATCTTTCCCTTATCATCTACCTAAACCTATTGTTGCTTATATTCTTACGTTTCTCTCCATTCCCATTTTTCCCCGAGTAGAGGAATGCTTGGTGGAGAATTCTTCTTTTTTTCCTTTTTCTTTTCTTTTTATTCAGTTCAAAATAAGAGCTGGACGGTGTTTCACGCGAAATAGAATCGAATTTAGTAAGACCAAGGCCTCCATTGATGAGCACTTTCGCATAAAGTTGTTAGAATGAAGCCAAACTCGATTGTCTATACCGGTTATCTTTTCTACATATAAAAGAAATCGGATTAGGGTTGGAAGAATCCAATTTTAATTTACTTAGAAACATTAGAGGACAAAATTATTCATCAAAAGTCGAAAATGGTAATCAGAAGAGAGATTTCAAGAACAAATTCTAAATAATCCACAGATTAGCGCCTCTAGTGTTAATATTATCCATTCCCTCGGTGGAAGGATTTTCAACCCATTGTGGTTGGAATTCGACGCTGAAAAAAATGTTATTTTATTAACATAATGGACTTGCACAATTTGGATACACACATCAAGGCCACTAATCAATATAATATTCACTCAATGATACACACCAGCACAGCATTCTACCTCAACAATACCACTCAAGTCTCACTCATGACTTTTTCATTATTACAAAACTAATTATTATCTTCTATTTATACCAATGTTAAGAAAATTGGACCGGGCACCTGCCTGAAAAAGACAATGAGTCAAGAATCAGATAGTCAAATCCAGTCGAACCAATTTTAATTAAAAAAATAAATAATTATTTTAAAAATCACAAAATTTTCTAAAAAATAAGTTATTTTACAAATAAACCAACATTTACTTGTTTAGCATAGAACCATACACAAAAGTTAATTCATTCTATTAATACCCTCACCGTTAAAGGTATTGCTGCAATAAAGGTAAGTGTAGCAAACTTTACCATCACTACCATGAGTAGAATTGAAGTGCTCCCATGCCGGATCACCCTTCCCACAAACACAAAAGGTAGAGCAACTTGATTTTCCCTCTGATGCTGGTGGAGTGCTCATCCTACATAATGAAAATTTGGAAAAATCAAATGCATATGGAGTAGATTCTATTTTAGAAGTATACAAATCAAGAAAGCATAAATCAATACACGGTGAAAATTGAAACCTCGTATGCACTGAGCCAGAAATCGTAGCTTGATTCAGTCTGAAATTGGAAGAAAGAATCAAAGAACTGAAGAAGATGTTGTTGTTCTTTTTTTGTATTTTAATTTTAATTATTATTATTTTTTTTTTGTTATCGTTATATTATTGTTGTTGTTTTCGCGCATGATAATATTACAATTAATATTAGTAACAATAATGTTAGTTCGAATACTTATAATTGAAAGGACTGAAATTTAATTTCCGACCAGCAGTACAAACACTATAATTTTCGAGAAGGTAATTGAAAACGAACATACTACCATGAAACAACATAAGGACAAGTGCATGAACCAACTACCATGAAAACAGCATATGATTATCGAGGATGAGTGTGATGTTGATATCCCAATTAAAGATTGGAATGAAGCACCTCCCCTAAAAGTTGAGATTGTTCGAGATGAAAATGTTTGCTTTCAAAGTTTTCTTACTCGTCACAGACAAATCAAGAATGTCGATGCCTTAATTGAACATTTGTGAGAGCAATTTGTTAATTCTGAAAATCAAGGCGAAATTTTTTAATTTATCTATTGTGATGTATGCTTTTGTAGACATGTCTTCATTTGTTTTCGAATATAAGCCTTCAATATAGTTGTTCAAGATGAATAATTTAATAATTTAGTTTTTTACATCCACAATTATGGCATTTTATTAGACACTTTCAAATATTTAACTACTAACTTAAAATAAAATTAAACCAATTAAATAGAAAATAAATATATAAATAATTTGTAGAATTAGAAATAATAATAAGAAAAATAAATAAAAAACAGTTTATCCTAAATTTGGGATAAACTATTGGAGAAGAAAAAAGGGGTTGGACCAAATTTGGGACAAAGTCCGAACCAAAATTTGTCTAAACCCTTGGAGATGCTCTTAGGTAGCCCATGTTTGATTATTGTTTAGAAATTAATACACTAACAATCAACCTCCATTTGTTGTAAAAAAGTCGACAAGCCCCTTTTTGTTTCTTGCTTTTGAATTAGCCTTCCGTTCTCGACCCTTGTGTTCTTTTTTAAGTCATTTAGCCTCTGTTCAGTAAACCCTTTTTTTGGGGGGGTTTTTTGGTTTTTAAACCAATTTTTAAACTACACAATTCTCCAAATCAATCTCTAACCCTACACATTTTCTCTCTCCAATTTTTAATCATCCATTTACCTAAAAAACAACAAAAAAAACTGTTTTTTTTTTCTTGTAAGCCGCCGAACAGTGGCTTAGTTTGTTTCATTTGTGGAATAGTTGTGAGTCATCTTAGACTTGATTTCTAGCCCAATTTTTGGCATTGCCTACATGGAGACGACCATTAATTAAGCCTTTAATCACACAGAATGCAACTAGGTTGAATTAATGATTTCTTCTTTATTCTTTGCATTTGTATTCATTGATTTTGATTCTTAATTGTTTAACTCAAGATTTCTTTGTAGTTTTGCGAGGTTCAATTTTAACAGTTGGTATCAAAGCGAGGTTGATACAAATCAGTGAAGGAATAAGCAGAAATCGGACCTAAGTGGAAGAAAGTGTTGTTTCATGTTAATTCCATTGAATCGAATTTGAAAATTAATGTTTCAGGATAATACAAAGACCAACAAATAGATTAGAGACCATATTCGAACTTAGAACATCGAGATGGAGTTGAAAGAGCGACGGAGCAGTTGAGGCGTGAACCCCACTCTGAGAGGCGGTGGTGGTGCATGGCGATGCGTGGAGTGAAATTCGACGATGGTGTCTTCAAACAAATTGTTCCTTACTTGATTTCTGAAAATTTGGTGCTTTTAGTTTTATGTTTCAGATACTGTAGTGAGAGTTAGACGATTTTCCCCTTTGTTGTTCTGTTTTCGAACTGTATGTTGGACTGTCTACATTTACTGAATCACTTTAAGGTTGATACCTGTCCTAAGACAGTAAATTCACATCTTTCCTATATTATGGACTTGCATATTAGGTCCGCTCTGGTAAATCGAATGATCACTTTTAAATTTCAGTTCCAATAGGTCATTGTGTGGGGGTGACCATTAGGCTTTTGACTTGCCCATTACTAGATTATAGGAACAGATTGTCATTTGCTGTGATTTTATAGCTATTTATCTTTTGATATCTTTTGTGATGATTTTCTCTGTTGTGTTATAAATATCTTTCAGAACTGTCACTTAAATCTTACCCATGTTAACAATTTCCTTGATCTGAGATCTTTGAGTCTCACGAAATCCTAGGAATCTAGATCGTGTATATTGCGACCCTTTAGGATTACGTAATTCTTTGTGAGTTGTTTATTTTTAGGGTGTGTTTCTTATATGTTAGGTTGTATGCTCACCATTTTGACTTGATTGTCTTCAATAGAAAATGTGATGTTTCTATATGGCAACAGAAAATGAAAGGTATTTTGGTACATTAAAAGGTTTCTAAAGTAATTAACATTTTTTTCTCAAATACTATACCTAGTGACCATAAAAAAGATTTTGATGGACTTGCATACACTTCTATCATTTTACATTTACGTGACTCTGTTTTGTGTAAAGTTGTAAACATGATTTCAATGTAAAACTCTGCAAAAGATTGGAAGAACTTTATTTGACACAATCTATACCTAATAAACTTTTTTTTGCATGATTTTTTTTTTTTCAATTTCAAAACTGACCCCTCTAAGGAATTGGATGACAACCTTGATGTCTTTAATAAACTTGTACAAGATATTATTAATTTTGGTGATAAAATATCTAAATAATATAAAGCCATAATTTTGTTGAATGTTATTCCTGATATGTATAAAGAGGTCAAGTTGATTCCCAAACTAAAAGAAGAGAGAGGGGTAGTGGTAAGGTCTACGTGATGAGAGGTGGGCGTGGTAAAAATAGAAATGACTCGAATGATAAGGGAGACAGGTGGAAGGGTGGAAGTAGTTGTAGGTCACAGGGAAAGGTAAAGGGAAAAAAATGCTACGGTTGTTGTAGGTCTAGATATTTCAAGAGAGACTGTCATTTAGAGAAAAAACAAAATGAGAGAGTGATTGAAATGAAGCCAATGTTGTTAGTCCCTCAGATTATTATCCGAGTGGGATTTATTGATATTTTGTCTCTCTTGTTGTTACTCTTTAATTGTGTGGATCTGATTGTTTTACCTCTTTTGCATGTCTGATCACTTGATTCAGTTTTACCTCTTATGTTGCATTTCATTTGTTTGATTTAAACATTTGCATGAATTTGACAGTGATTATATTATTTTTATAACTTGGTTACATGTATGATGGTTGGAGTTTATTTGAGTTTTTTACACTATTTTTTCTCACTATAGTTATCAGATGTGTTTCCTTGGTGAATACTATTAACATATATGATTCGAACTTGAAGCATTGGTACATGTCAGAGAGTTCTAATTTGTTTGAAACTATTTTGTGCGACTAATGAACAATGCATTTTTGTGTTGCTTGTTTGCTGGGAACCAATGTGGAGATTTTTTTGGATTTTTGGTCCAGAACAAATCAAAAGGCTATGATGTTAATCGGTCGGATTACACTTCATAGGCATTTTGTAGTTGAAGATTGAATATTATTTATTTAGCTCATCTTCACGTATTGGTAACCCAATTGCAAAGATATGTTAGAAATTTAAATAGTCAAGTTGGAGAAAATAATGAGCTTGTCTCGTTACTCATTGTGCTAGTTTAAGAGGTCCACTTACCCTTTAGGTTATTTACCCTAACATAAGTTATCTATTTAAGTAGAGTCAAACCTTGTTAGGGTTGTGAAATTAATCGATGAAAGTTGAGCCTCCTTCTTACTAGAACAAATTAGCAGCCTACAAAGTGATGGAATCAATTTAGGGACGATTTTAGGGGCACTGGACTGGGCTGTAGTCAGACCCAGATCCATTAACTATGAAGAAAAATATTTTTGGTTATAGATCCATTCAGGCATATATGTTTATCCAGTCAGGTATCACTCAACCCATTTTAATTTTGCAACCCAAATACAAATTCCCAAGCCCAAACTCCCACATATGATATACTACCCATTTGGATCCCTCTCTCAACCCATTTTAATTTTGCAACCCAAATACAAATTCCCAAGCCCAAACTCCCACATATGATATACTACCCATTTGGATCCCTCTCTCAACCCATTTTAATTTTGCAACCCAAATACAAATTCCCAAGCCCAAACTCCCACATATGATATACTACCCATTTGGATCCCTCTCTGTTAGTCTAAATTAAAATGCAGCTAAACTGAATCCAAAACCTAGCCATTGCGTCATTGCCTTTGTCACTCAGTCCCTGACTACAGACTGCCTTGAACTTCCTTCGATAGTTCGATCGTCCGTCGTTATCGTGTCTCCTTCAGCACCGTTTCATGAGGTAATTTTTTCATTCGTCCCTTGGTCCCTGTTTTGCTTTCAAGTTTTAAATTTCAATTTTGATTTTCATATGTTTGTTGTTTTGTGATTTTTTCAAATGTCAATATTTATTTTATGTTTATGATTCATTGATTTTATCCGTGCCTGGCTGCCTGAGTTTCTTAGAGCATTGGATTTGAGTTTGGGGGATTTTTATACTTTTATATCTATTTTACTTTTTTAATTTTGTGATTGTTGTCTGAATTTTTTAAGCATTTTATTTTATGACTTATGTTTTGGTTATGTAAATTTCAATGAATTTGTTAGAGCATTTGGTTTTATGTCTTATTTTTTGGTTCTGTGATTCGGTGATTGTCAATGAATTCGTTAAAGCATTTGGTTTTATTTCTGAATTCTTATGAGTTGGTTCTGTGACTGTTCAAGAATTTGTTTGAGGTATAGGCTATTGTAGCACTGGAATTTTGCAAAGCTTTACCCCCTTAATGTTGGTTGAATTGTTCCTCATTTTGATTCATTTTTGTTTGCATTTTTTAGAATTTAAAAATGAAAGGCCAGTCATTTTCTAAGAGAGAAAAGACATTGCTTTCATTTTTTCCAAAGGAAGCAATCAAGAGAAAGCACACTTTATGCTGGATTGACCAAAGATCAACCTTCAATTCCTATACCACAACATCCTCCAACTCCTACATCACTAGAAATTGGACATTAGATAGTGTATCAACTCCTGAACTATCATGTGCTAGCATTGAACAAGATCCAGGAAAAAGAAAGCATATGTTTGATCATCCTATCAATACACGAGATGAGGTTAGAATCGCATATTTAAAAGTTGGGCCTTATCAACCAAAGCTTACGGTATATACAAGGATAGAAGAGAAAACCTAATCTCGTAGCTTTCAGAAAAAATGGTTCACAGAATTTCCTTGGCTGGAGTATTTGTCACGTACGGCCAATTTTTTCTTTTAATTTCAAACTACGTGGCGCACTGTAATTTGCGGAAATACTTTTAATTTTCTTTTCATAAGTCAGTGACGTAACGACGTCACTTGACTGAGATTATATAATTACTTTACTTTAAAACAAAATCCATTTATATAAAAAGTAACGATAAAACATTTAAATAAAGTCTTGACTTTAAAATCTTTTAGATAAACAGTAACAATAATAAAATAGCGAGCTTGACAGTTCAAATATAAGACCTTATTCAGTGAGTCCACAACTCATAGGTCATCACCTAGTGCAGCACTATCAGTCTCGCTATCTGAAGATCTACGCCAATCTCTTTTCATTTCTATTATTACTTGAAATATTAGATATGTCGTGGAATGAGCATACACTTGTGCAGTGAGTGGAGTATGGTGCACATGTGCTATTGCACGTTGACAAGTTAACCTTATATGTTCAAGATTCGTGCAAGTTTTACTTATTAAATCAATCAAGTCTATATTCACATCAAGTCATATACTCAAGTCAAGTCCAGTCACAAATCAAGTCATTTTAGATTATATGTATTTCAAGTTATATTCTCCAGTCAAGTCAATTTCATATATTCAAATCAAGTTAAATTAACATATTCTAGTCAACTCAAACTCATATATTTAAGATCATGTCTCGCATATTTAAACCACCAAATTCTTATACTCAAGTCATATAATCAAGAGAAGACAAGACCAATACATATCAAGTTTAATGTAAGATATTCAAGTATCCAAGTTAAGATATTCAAGTATTCCAGTCCAGTGCAAGTTATTCAAGTATCCAAATCTAGTGCAAGATATTCAAAACTAATGTCAATGCATGTATTTTCAAGAAAACACTAATGTGGCCCATATTACAAATCAACTACTATCCCGAGCGTGCACAAGTAGGGCATGTAATCCCGAGTTCAAGTATGGAGTTTATTCAAAGAATTCTTTTACAAGCATGGTTTCTATACCACGATTTCAAACAAGGAGTAGAGATCCCTGAAATTCATTAACAAGCGCAATCACATCATGATCCAATTACTGGAATCCGTGATACATATATCAAGACAAGCGCTATAGGGTATTAACAAGTGGGATAGAGTATGACTGTAATGCAAGAAGTTTCTTTCTATGCAATACATAAAGAAAAACATGAAAATCTCTTTTAATGCAATGCGTAATGGACACATGTCACGAAGTAGCATTTTAAATCACGTACAAGTCAAGTCAAGTCAAGACAAGTTCATATAGACGAATTAATCTTACATATTCAAGATCAAGATAATATTCAAGTGGCGTCAAATTCATATAATCATGTACTATGTCTTTAAACAAGTAGATAACATATTATTATCTGTCAAGACCAGATTATCATCTTTATTATGTTAACAAGTTTAGGATCACATAAACAAGAATAAGGATTCATTTAAATATTAAGATAGTACTGATCAGTGTATTATGAATCGATATATAAAATGAGGATATATACTGTTTGATATATTCAATGTATCGATACATGATATTAATATTTTACAAGTATGATATTGATATCAAGATAGTGATAATAACCTAGTTAATTATCTTCTTTATGTTAAACATATGGATGTCAAGATAATGTTAATAATGACACTCACATATTAAATTGGGAATGCTTATAACAAGATTACATAAATACTAATATAAGATCACGATAACGTCACGATGATAATAATATTGGACTTATAAGAAGATCACGATAATATCATATTAAATATGGAATTATAATGAGATGACGTAATCAAGTAAATAATTAAACATATTCCACTCGCCTCGATTGAGAAATGTCCAAAAGAAGTTCTTTACTTTGCAGAGGTATTGATACATGCTGTCTGTCCTGAGGTATTGATACATGTTTTTAATATCGATACTTGTTGGAATTTCAGCATTTCTAGACTTATTTGTCTGGGGCTTTCTTCAAGATTTTACTTACTCATTTGAGCAGAGTTTCCTTTAGGATTTCAAGATCATGTTCTTAGATTAGCATATCTTGAGCCTAACAAAGGATTTAAACATAAATCCAAACTTCAAAATTCTATAACATTGAAGAAATAATATCACTTTACCACCTACGTTTTTTCTTGGTTAATATTGGTGTGAGAATTCAATTAAATTAGATGGATGTTTATAGGCAATAAGAGAGCAAGAGGTGGACATATATATGTAGGAGGTGGTGAGTTTAGGTTGGATGACTAATTGTGCTACAAGGAGGAGGTGGAGATGCAAGCATGAGGTGGGGAGCTGTGGTTTGTCAAACACATGCAAGGATGATCTGTTCATTGGATGACTAATAAAACCTACAAGTTGGTGGTGGCAAAGCTAGAGTTCCACCTCACACTTAATAAGTTTGCAAAAATCAATTTTATGAGGCATAGTTTGAGCTCAGATTTGAGGTATCAAATGGAGTTGAAATATTATGTTCTTGGTACCATTTTAAAGTACTCATGGCATACTTTATTATGCAATTTACCACGTAAGAAACAGATAACTGAGGAGGAAGTTATGTCCTTCCAAAGTAGGTCACTTAAAATAATTTTCGGGTTAACTAGTTTTTACCCTCTTAACTTTAAAAATTCACCGAGGGCCGTTGGTTGGAATGACAAACCGTTTTCATTTTCTTGAAGTTCACTCCGAGAACTTGCTTGTACATATATCACATGTAATCAGATGAGGTCAAGATTCCTAAAAAAAGTCTCGAGAAAGGGACACTTAAATATTATTTTTACGTAACTTCGTTTTCTTTCTTTAATCAAATAAACTCTACAAATACTTTTATGACATCGTAATGGACTATTAATGAAGTCAAAATCCTCAGGTTATTACAGTATCCCCCCTCAATGGAGAAGGCCTATTGTTTCCACTGCTTTCTTTTTTAGAAAAATGACAATTCATCCAAGAGTTCAAAATTGGTTAGAGATGGATTTAACCATTGGAAGTGGGTTAAAGATGGAAAGAAATGTGTGTTTCTTACTCATGCCAGTTCAAGAGATCATAATATGTGAGACAAGATGTGAAGATTTAATGAGACATTTTCAACATATTGACTAGGAGATACATACCGTATCAGAAGAGGAACTTCAGAAAATTTCATTTGTGTCTAATGACTTCTGTTAGAAGTGTTCTATGGCTAGCACTTCAAGGTTGTTCCTACAGAGGTAGAGATGAATCTCCATATTCACTAATTCGTGGCAATTTTCTACATCTTTTAAGGTATGCAGCGAATTTAAATCTAGCTATTGATAAGGTTATATTGGAAAATGCTCCAAAGAATAATCAATATATTTCTCCTGTCGTTCAAAAAGAGAATTTGCACATTACGGCCACTAGAGTACATCGGATGATTCGTGAGGAAGTTGGGGATGAATACTTTTGTATTCTTGTTGATGAAGCACAAAATACATCTAAACGAGAGCAAATGACCCTCATCTTGAGCTACGTAGACAATCATGGTATTTTGAAAGAACGCTTCTTTGCTATCAAAAGAGTTAGAGACACCACTTCATTGAATCTAAAAAACGAGAGCAATCTCCCCTCAAAAGAGTTTAGAGCTACACCATAAATAAAATTTGTTCAGAACTTAATCGTAAATTACTCGTATAAATTTTAGCATTCTCTAAAACGCGATTCTAGTGATGATGTACCTACATTTGGCTATGGTTGTTGGAATTTGAGCTGTAGATTCATAATTCACTGACAAAACTCATACGGTCCAATTTACAAGGAATCTAATGTTGCATGTTTTACGTTGTTCAATATTTAAAAATAAATAAATAACTAATAATAACTTGGTTTATTTTCGCGAGACACGTTCATTGACCCTTGAATTGATAAACAAATGCATGTGGTAGTGGTATATATTTCAACATAAAGTTTCGGCTAATATGTTCACATTAGCAAAAATCAAATTAACATAATTCGTGACATTCAACTTGTATGACTTGAAATTCAAACATCTTTGTCTCCACATGTTGACGAGTTCTAAATTCACACGACCATTTCAAATAAAATAATAGGGTCTTGGATAGACCTCATGCATAATATCTATATAAAATGAATAGTATTTTTCAATTATATTCTTAACATCAGTCTATGTGATAGTAATGTCATTATCATACCATTACATGCACTATTACTAAGCATCAATGAATCTGAATAACATTATTCGTAGAAAGTAGGTTTTAAGACATAATAATCAACGTCCCCACTACCAATCTATTTAGACTTGTATATCGAGTCGAGTCGAATCAAGTTGAGTCAAGTTCACGGGGAACAAGAATAAGTGGATGGGAAAAATGGGATATGCCACTAAGTTTTAGTCATCAACCAACATATCCATCCCCACAAGACTTGTTCCACATATCAATTACCGTTTTTGTTGGGCTTGAAATTTTTGTACTCCATACAAAATAAAAGACACGGTCTTTAGCCACTAGTCATTTTTTTTTTTTAATTCATATTGATGAGTATATTTTTTTCTCACCCGTCATCATTCATCAAGAAGTTCTTCACCAATAAGCTCAACATTACAAATTTGCAACACATATTCCTCTCCCCCCCCCCCCCCCCCCAAAAAAAAAAAAAAACCATACAAGAGTTTGTTATCATAACAAAAAAATTTATTGAACCGTATAGTGTGTACAAATATCTGTACTTACATACAGATGTCTCACTGTAGTAAAGAAAAGCGAGACATCTGTAAGTACATGTATACACATAGTATAAATCAAACTTATTAGATATCATTGACCCGATCTCTAATAAATTACGTCTGAATCAGTGAAATCATGAAAACCGGGCAACTGGTCACAAAATTTGTGCAGATAATTCTAGAGATTTCATCCCAGCTTGTAAGTTTGAATTGACTCAATCAAACTCAGTCGATATATGCAGTCAAATCGCAGCAAAGTGCACGAGCATATTTAGAACCAGTCAACCAAGCTAATTTGATGACACACATAAAATAGATCACAAAATGGATCATGCTACACATACAAAATAAATTACAAAATGGATGACGCACCCCTCACATGTCGCGTCATCCATTTTGTGATCTATTTTATTTTATGTGTGTATCATGATTCTTATCCACTTTAAATAGACTTCCAAGGGACTCTTTCAATGCAAAAGTCATAGGTCTTCCCGTCTCTGTCAAGTATACATACATACATATATATATATATATATATATATATATATATATGAATATATATTATTTTTCTCTACACCCCGTCTAGAAAATTATCCCAGAAAAATATCCGAAATCATGGCAGCTAATCCACGGAGACTTCACTTCGTGTTCGTCCCTTTATTGGCTCAAGGCCACATGATCCCCATGATAGACATGGCCAGGTTAATAGCCGAGCATGGAGTGGTCACGAGCTTAGTCACCACCCCACACAACGCGCACAGGTTCGCCAGTAGCATTCACCGTGCTCAAGCTACAGGGTTGCAGATTAATCTAATAGAAATCCCATTTCCCTGTGAAGAAGTAGGATTACCATTGGGGTGTGAGAATCTCGATAGCGTCCCCTCGAGGGACCTCATAAGGAATTTCTTCCGTGGGCTGGATAAGCTACGACATCCGTTGGAGCAGTACTTACAGAAACATGATCTTCCTCCAAGTTGCATAATTTCTGATAAGTCACTTTCTTGGACATCTCCAATGGCCAATAAGTTTAAGGTCCCGCACCTCGTTTTTCATGGGATGTCCTGTTTTTCACTCCTGAGTTCTCATTATGTGAGATTGTACAAACCTCATCTTTCCGTAAAATCTGATTTAGAACTTTTCCTGATTCCTGGGATTCCCATGCGGGTTGAAATAGCAAGAGCTCAGTTGCCGGGAGCATTTGTCACTTTGCCTGATCTGGATGACATTAGGGACGAAATGCAAGAGGCTGAGTCGAGTGCTTACGGGGTGGTGGTGAATACTTTCCAAGAATTGGAGCATGGTTGTGTGGAAGAATACGGTAAGGCTATTAACAAAAAGGTATGGTGTATCGGCCCGGTTTCGCTATGCAATAGGGATATTTTGGACAAAATTGAGAGAGGGAACAAAGCTTCAACCGATGAAACAAAGTTGTTGGAATGGCTCGATTCCAAGAAAACAGAGTCGGTTCTTTACGTTTGCCTTGGCAGTCAGTGTCGTCTGGTTCCATCGCAACTAATAGAACTCGGGCGAGGTTTGGAAGCATCAAAGCATCCATTTGTTTGGGCAATAAAAACAGGAGAAAGATTTCCAGAGTTGGAGAAATGGTTATTGGAGGAGAAATTTGAGGAGAGGGTTCAAGGGAGGGGACTTTTAATCAAAGGTTGGGCCCCTCAACTTCTTATTTTATCCCATCCTGCAGTGAAAGGGTTCATAACACACTGTGGTTGGAACTCAACAATAGAAGGGGTGTGCTCCGGAGTGCCAATGGTAACATGGCCAATGTTCGCAGAACAATTCTTCAATGAGAAACTCATTGTGGAAATTCTAAGGATTGGGGTTCGAGTAGGAGTCGAGCTCCCAGTTAGATGGGGAGACGAGAAGAAAGTCGGAGTACTCGTGAAGAAAGACCAAGTTAAAAGTGCTATAGCAAAGCTAATGGATGAAGGGGAAGAAGGTGAAAAGAGAAGAAACAGAGTAAGAGAGCTGAAGACAATCTCACAGAGGGCAATGGAATCTGGCGGAGCTGCACACTCCAATATATCGGTTCTAATTCAGGACATTTTAGAGCAATCCTACCACAATGGGGATTAAGTTCTAGTAACATGTACGCCCACCCACCAATGAGAATGCGCCAAGTATCTTGGTGGATGGACAAGCCCATTTTTGACAACATAGCAATTTCGAACATGTACAACCTCTTTTCATGGATCAGATGCTATAAAATCTAAGCCCCTGTTTTCTTTGCTGTTTTGAGGTCGTTTTCTGTACATTACAAAAAAAAAATTAAGTGAGAATTCTTATTATATTTCAAAAAATGCACTGCTAAATGGACTCTGGTGGTTTTGAAAGAACTTGAATTTTCTGAATTTTAATAGTAAAATTTTCTCAAATCTCGAACATGATCAAACTGTGTTAATATAGACTTTTAATGCTCACATTATTTTGTTGCATGTAACCATATTTTTAGTGTATTATGAAAGGAAATTTGAGTTTGAATTAGTAGTATTCTACAAGCAAATTAATTAAAAATAGTTTAAATAGTATTCTGCAAAATTTCAAACAGAACGTATTTTCCAGCTTTTCATTTTCAAAAATAATTTTCAAAAATGACAAACCAAATGCATTTTCAGCAAATTTGAAAACAAAAATGAAAACAGGAAAAATAAAGTATTTTCGAAAATAAAAATACAAACAGAACGCCACCTAATTGTTTCCTCTAATGGGAAAAGTATCTGTTTGTAAATTTACAAGCGCATTCAGACAAAATCATTTACAAAGTGTTTAGAACCAGACAGTATGGACCTTGGTATGTGTAACAGATAAATTATACCGCAGAAATCTGCTTTTTCAGGTCCCACATCAAGACTCGTATGCAAAATAGGGCCCTTCTTCTTGTACCGCAGGGGTACCGTCCCCTCACAATAGGGGCGGTTTTGGGGGCCCCACGCCCCCTCTTGTGAGGGGGCAGTACCCCCCGCAGTACGGCGGGGGGTACAAGAAGAATTTTTCTACAAAACATCATGCGGTCTGAGTTAATATATCTATCTTATATAGCATATACAATTTCAAGTTCAAAAGAAAATACAAGAGTAAACTAGTACCTCACAAACAGAAGTGGGCTTCTTCAAAATAATTATTTACAAGAAAAATAAATACCGAAAATGGAAAATAATAGATTGAAAACCTTGCCCTAAATTATGTCAATAATAATCTACTTAACTTTTTACAATTCACAACCATTTTCCAGAAATATGAAAAACCTCAAGGTGTTCCCTGTTCCTTTTCTGCTACCATCTACTTGCTACCACTAATCCGCAACTTCCGATTCAGCCCTGAAAGCTTGTACAGATGTAAATAAATACAAAAACCCATTTACATCACCCTATAAAGCCGCAGAGAAAATGGCTTCATTTGGCTAATCTGCTTCATCTTTAATACTAAGACATTTTGGAACTGATTTTTCTAACATAGATGTTCCCTTGAAGCTTATCATTTGCCAACAGATCCTTCTATAATTGAAAAGCTGCAAGACAAAATGATAATCACGGATAACAGGTCAATTATGTGAAAACTGCTTTAATTATTGTTGTGCTTTTATTTTCCCCTTCTTCTTTTGAAAGTGAAAGGGGCAAGGGGCAGGACAGGTTGCTGTTTTAGTATTCCAATTTCACACACCTGTTCTGGTGATATATTTTTGAATCCGAACTTCTCTGTCCATATTGACTTTGCCTCGTCTGCAGCCGGGAGAACAAAGCTTCTCACGTTCAAAAAAGAGAGCAAATTCTGGATGCAGGAGAACAGGGTTTGGAAGTATCCCTGCACAAATGGGTAAGAATGATGCAAAACGGATGCTTTGCAGATGGAAGAAGCATAACAAAGGGCACAATATTAGCAAGAATGGGGAGGCTGACATATATTATTAACACAGCTTTTTCAAAGATATTTACCATTTCTTCACATTTTATCAGCTAAATTTTCAACACAGTATTATCCAATTTCAAGTTCAACCTACTCTTAATTGCAGCCGGCGCTCCACAAACAGTACATTTTAATGTGAATCAACATCATATTTCCAAGAAGAGGCCTTCCACGTGTAGGAAGAGCACACAAAGGAAAAATGTGAATTTAGTCCGCTCTCATACTTGCCAGGTAGGTAACAGGGGGCATAGAAAAATACAGAAGAAAGTCAGAAAGATGTGGACTTATTAATTTTTTTCCACAGCCTTTCTACTCTATTATGAAATTAATAATAAAAAGGTATCAGGCTTTCTTTTATTCTTCAGTTGTAATATGGAGAAGAAGACATCAAATAGCTTCATGAGGTAAAATAAACTCAATTTGAGACCAATAAAAATGTTGAGAGAACATCAATATTCAAGGTAGGGAAGAACGAATGCTTTGTTGAAGGTGGCCAGCAAGCACTGATCTTTGATAGATGCTCATAATCTTTAAATCAGTTGCACAAGTAAAAAATCAGTCACATCAAAAATCTAGAAAGCTCTTGAGATTTCATAAATAAAGAAGCTATTAAGAACCGCATAAGGGAAAAAAGCCGAAGAAAATAAACACAAATTCCCAGATAACTAACTCCATCGAAGAGAAAAAAATGAGCACCCTTATCAGGAAAAAAAACCTCCTTGGAAAATCATATTGCACCTTTTTCAGGGGAATAAATAATTCCATATCATATAAACTAGACTTCCATTCTTCATCATTTAGAGGAACTGTGAATTAGCCAAATAATTATTAAGAAAACATGCAGTCTGTAATCTTCTCATAAAGCAGTGATTGCTTGACCCTTTGATTAATTTGGTTTTAGTTTCTATTTCAAAAGTGAAGAACCTCATATAATTTAATTACATTATCCTTGATGAGCCACAAAATAACTTACTTTTCCTTGATTACCAAGGCGCGTTGCAACTAATGGGAGTTCAGCTATTTCTTGACCAAAAATCCGAAGGATTCCCGCTGATACAACTATTGAGCTACAAGATCAGAAAAATAAACTGGTTAACAGAGCAAAATCAGCAACATACAAATTATATAGCATGGTTTGAAAAATGTTTCTTACTTCACTGTCAATATTGCACAATACATTCCACTAAAGTCTTGTCCCCTTATATTCCTTCTGAGAGAGAATAAGAAATCGTGATGGAATAACATAGGCAAGAAAACCAACCATGCTTGACAAAGGGCAGCAGAATTCATGCTTACCCATAAACCATAGATGGAATGAAGTCACGTCCAGTTTCTGAGTCAACAATTGGGTCAAAACAATCCTGAAAGACAAGTCAAATAATTCAATAATGCCAACTTCACTTGAGAAATTCCCGAGTAAAAAAATAGGCTCATTAGGATGAATTCCAAGCTAGAACTACAATGTAAGTAAGGTCAAGTCAAAATTAACAATATCAACTTAAATCAGCAAAATATGTTAAAAATACATGGATGTAAAAGCAGTCGGGTTCCAATGATAGGAAAATCAATTCAAAACCATGGGAAAGAAATTTATGGGAAGTTGGGAACAACTAGAACGATTTTGAACCCCATTTGACAGCTGAAAAGATATCTAGAACATATGTATCAACATCTGTGAAGTTGGGAATAACTAGAACCATTTTGAACCCCATTGACATCTGAAAAGATATCTTGTACATATGCATCAACATCTGAACAAGTGACTTCTCATACATACGTACCAACATCCTGAATATGTGCAATATTAGTGCTGCCTCCATTTGATATGTGCAAGTTTTATTTAATTTAACAAAATAATTGGACAAGCTCATAAAAATGAATGCATATAAAGAACAAACATCCTGCAAACTTGAGAGCTCTGAGTGAGATACCCATTACCCACTAAACCCAAAAGTGAGTCAATTATCATAATTTGTAGCCCAAAAATAAACAATAAACAAAAAACAATAAAAAAAATGAGAGAATAAACATCAAGATCTAGCGTGTCAATGCTTACATGAAATATAGCTACAGCCTGTGACAGCAATACTCTGGTTTCCCGAGAAGCAATTTTCCCATTCAAAAGCCTCCATCTCACATCAAATTCATCACCAGCATCAGAACATTTTCCCTCATGCTTCATCTTTATAACATCCAAGGAAGGGTCGGGGAGTTTCTCTTCCCCAGCATTCAGCAAATCCTGCAATGCAGAATAAATCTTCTTGCAATCCACAGAACAGAACCATTTTCCTTTTGGAAGTTCCTGTTGCAAAGGTGCATAAATTTCAGATCTATAAAGATGACAAGTAGCTCATCTATTTTATAAACAAGGAAAAGTTACTTTAATTGCACACTAGCACACCTTCAGATCAGCCATCTTGCATTTTTTCAGACAGCCCACGTGATATTCCTTCTCACACTAGAAAAAGGTGGTGAGTATTTAGTGTGGTTCTCCAACTCTATGCCACCACTTCGTTAAAAAAGAAAAGTTACAATGAAAAAAGGAGGAAAACCTGATCACATAGTATAACAGTGCGTGGACCAAAACCAGATTTACTGAAGTCGTAGCCTCTGCATAGAAAACAAGTTCACGTAATAACATACAACAATATTAACTAGGTAGATATCTATCAAATTTTAATCTAAATAACATCGCAGATAGATGCAAACAACAATTTTTTTTATAATTTTTTAAAATAATACCTGCAAATTACACATGCTATGACTTCAGCTTCTTCTGGGTTCTTAACAATACGGATGCAACGGTTCGTTATCTGCTCTATCGGATTGATACCTGATACTCTTCCAGCTGCAACAGCATTGGCATTGTGCTCAACAAATTTCTCCCTCAGGAACATATTCTGGCAGTACGTGCAGTACCATTTGCCACGAGGGATACTTGGGAGGGATGCACATTCTGCATGGTGAGATGACATGGGCAATAAATCAATCACAGCATTGCAAAGTGGCTAGTATATGCAGCTCACTCATCATTGCAATTTTGAACCCCGAATAAGGAAAGAGATGAGAAGCATGGATTCTTTTAAAAGCGTATCCGTATCCGAAACATATCCAAGCTTGGATAAATACGTGCTGGATACAAGTTTTTAAATATTTTATATATATTTATTTTATATTTTTAAATTTTCGATACATATTGGACACCTTATATCACATGAAGAATAAGAGTTTTATTAATTTTAAACTCTTTTAAAACTCATTATTATTGACAATAAATGACAAAAGTGTTTTTATTTGATAGATCTTACTGAAAATATATAATATTTATTATACTTTGTGGTATTTAAACATTACATTTCCGCAGACCACTTATTAAGTACGCACATTTTTCAAAATCACTTTTCAACTATATACTTTACCTCAAAAAACTCAAATTCCTAATTTATAAACAAAAATTAGCCGCCAAACACAAGTTTAATTAACAATTTCTCAGGAAGTAAACATATTTTAAGATAATATATAACTATGCATTTTTTAACCTATTGTAAATATATCAAAGTCAAAGTCAACAAGTGATTTTAACCACATATATAATTGGACTCACAACTTTCAACCACACACTTCATCAACTTTGATCAAAATCTAATTTTAGCCTCCGTTTGGTAAACTTATTTATGAACAAGTTTATAAATAACACATTTCTCCTAATTCACCTTTTAATCACACACATTTCCTCAAATCACTTTTCAACCACATTTTACATAAAAAAAAATAAAAAAATCACATTGTTCGTTTATAATATAAACAAAAAATTTCTACCAAACAGAGTATTAACCTACACCAAACTGGGGCATGGTATTAAATAATCGAAAACTAGAATTTTAAATTAATTGACAATTATAGTTTTATTTTTGGAAATAAAATATAGTATTAAACCTTTTATAATACATATAAAATTGTAAACCATTTATAAAATGGTTGTTTATAAATATGTTTATAAGCCCCTATTTCGCCCCCATTTTTTCAAAACCAAATTTATTCAACACTCAATCTCAACCATCCATTTAATCAAGCCTACCATTTTTTTACTTTTCAAACATTTTCTAACCACACATTCTTCCAAAAATACTATTCAAAACCACATTATTCACGAACTTTTTCATAAAATGGGGCTCAAACAAGGGCTAAATAGCAACGTGACAACATTCTGTTGATCCATTTTTTGAAAATTCAAAAACAGTAGGCAAAAATTTTTGATCAATTGAAATTGTTGACTTCTAAAAAAAAAAGATGTCCAACGATCACATGACCGTTTATAAACAAAATTTATAAACAAATTTTACCAAACAGAGGCTTATTATTGAAAACGGATAATGATATTAAAACTTCTAATACACATATCCACATCCCCATTCTTTTTAAAAAGTTGTACTGAAGCATTTGTATCGTATCTATTCGAATTACATTCCGAATCCATGCTTCTTAGGGAAATAGTGCTAGAAGAAATTTCCAAGTACTAATAATGCAAGATATTAGAAATTTCCAGATACCAACAATGCAAGATACTAATTTAATTAGTTCATAGAAAGTATTGCCTACTTGAGAAGGAGCACTTAAACCAAGAACAAAGATAACAGTTCAATCATTATTTGCACACACTATATTCTTCCACAGCTTAAACCCCCATCACCTAAACATGCACACTCGACATAGGAGCAAGAGTGCTAGTATGTCAAATAGTAGCAAGCATATCATCATTACAATGTAAACACAAATCTCCCTACACCCATTAAACTTAATTCATGTAACAGGCAGTGACGGATGTAGAGGGGGGCTGGGCACGGCTACAGCCCATCCAGTCCCCAGTCCATTTCAATTTTTAGGTGTTCAGGAATAAAATTATTATGTACAAAATAAAAACTTAAAAAAATAAAAAATAGATAAATAAATTACGTGTAAATTTTTATTTTTCTAACATATTAGCCTGCCTTGAAAGTAACAGGTTGACGTGGAACAATTATTTAAGGAAAGAAAAAGGGATGCCCAGAGAGGAGGGTGAAGAAAATAGATCACTCAAAATCCACCATGAAGATATGGCACGGCAATCAATTATCAAAATTGCCAAAATATGACAAAACAAATTGGTCTAACACTGTTTGACAAAGCAATCAAACCAAATGGCGTAAGTAGTTAATGAAAACAGTATAAACACAGAAGCAGATGCTGAAGAGATCAAAAAGATAATAAAAAGGAAAAGTAAGAATCTCAAGAGACGCGAAAAGGTATAATTGGAAAGGTTGTCCAGGAAAAAAAATCTACATCAACCTTCATACAAATTTAAAATTCACCTTTGTGAAAGGCTCTCGGACATCCATCACAAAGCACAAGTTTCCCACCATCTGCGCATATGATGCACAAGTCGTCATTATCTTTTGCTGAATATTTCCGACCTTTCAATAGAGAAATGGCAAATTCATGTAGAGAGACCCCATTCGATGTGTAGATGTACATATAACTGCATCAAACACATGCATCAGGTTTTTACATGTATGCAAAAAAATGCTGTTCAAAACTGCCAATGTTTGAGAGATATACGGTTTCCTACGAGAGGCCCAACCAGCATGAGCTTCAAACTGAGATGGACTGACCTGCTCATAACAGATGAACAAAGTAAATACTTCTACTTGAACTAATCTGAACCTAAGAATGAAGAATTATACCAGGATGTTGCAGCAGTGGCAAACAATTCCCGATCCCATTTTATAACCATCGCGCAATTTCTATCAATGGACAGCAGAGAATTATATAACTGAAACTGAGGGGAAAAAAAAAGTATTGCATGTAGAATTATGTGAACTACCTTCCCATGAGAGTAGTAAGCTACTTCAGTACCATCAGGCAATCCACCATCTTCAAAAACCAGCTTGTGCATCCTCTGGTCTCTGTGTAAAAGCATACCAGAAAATATATTCATAATGGGTCGAAGTAAAAGAAAATAAATATTACATGAAGTATTGTATAAAGTAACATCTGAGTAAATTGCACCAACTTTTTTGTTATCTTCCATGAAGCCTTAGATTGTGCCGAGACAGATGGCGATGTACTTTTCAGAGGGTTGGAGTGCAAGACGGAATCCGACGACCTAAAATAGGAAATCAATTAAATGACAAGAATAAACAAAATTTAATCAAAGTGCGATAGAAATGTATCGAGACCAGACACATACACCAACTTCAACATCTTCCTTGTCGTCTTAATTTTTAGTGATCTGTGCAAGGAAGTACTACTATTTGAATTTAGATCATCAGTTGGTTCCAAATTCCTTACTGAAGCACTTCCTGCTGGATTTAGGGTAGAAGCTGATTGTGACGACCTTAACAAGCCAAACAGAAACATATCAGAAGAGGGAAAAGACTCTACAGACTACAGGCAAAAATGGTCAGATTTACTGGTGCACGTAGGGGCTGTTAAGTCTCGGTAAACAGTAAAAGAAATTAAGCAAAATAACCAACTTCTTTTTTAACTTCAAATGGTTCGCATTTCTTGATGAAAGACGCACTGAAGATCTTCCCGGAGACTTTACATTAGATGTCAATTCTGAATGCCTGAGAAAGGGAAACAATGTCACAATCTTAGTTTCCTTGGTACTCCAGTTGCAGGGATATGTGATCAAGCAGCAAGAGTAACAGAAAATAAGATACAAACTTTCTCTTTTTCCTTCCTCGGCGACCTTTTTTCCTGGGAGCGATACGCACTTCACCACTTACAGGTGATATTAAGCCCAGAAGTGGTTCCAAAGGCCTGAAAGATGCCAAAAAAATAAATAAATAAATAAAAATAAAAAATAAAATCTAAATTGTTCAAGAAGTAAAAATATGTAACATAATTACAATTTATAACCTTATACGCCTCATAAGAACTCAAATGGTAGACTGTAGAAGTTGGTATGTGATGTAAAGACTGTGTCTATGTTATGATACAGATAAAATTAAGTTGAAGTTAACTCTGCGTTGAGATCTCAACAATAAACTGGGAAGTTAGTACATAGTCCTCTAGCAGATTCTAGAATCCAAAGAACAAAAATCACTGGGAATCATCATTTTCACAAGGAGGACTTATGTATAATCTATCACATGGAAGTATCAGTGAAGCTTTGAAAGATAAGTACTAAAATCAGCTAAATCTGTGTAAAATATTTTAGCCATTCACAAATAAGTGGACCAAGCTGTTCATGAGCCAAACAACAAGAGTTCAAATCAGGAACATGAGACACTGTTCAAGCAATTATTAAAGAAATACCTAGATTTCACACATTCTGTATCAGCTTCTGAGTTCAGGATAATCATACACGAATCACAGAGTTGCTCCATCTTTCCAGCTGATGTTGCAAGAAATAACCCTAGAAATTGATGACATCAAGCTGTCTTCTAAATGTGATTCTCGTAAAACATTCAAGAAGATCAAGTAAATAAAAGCAAGCTCACCCGAACAATTCTGACACGTGACAGATTCCTTCTCAGGCATAGGTCCTATAAAGTTCTGAATTGTTTCCTCTAGCGTCTTTAAAGAAGATTTACGACATTCCTTCACCACATCAAGGAGACTTTTACCATTCTCTAAGCAAATATACTGTGATGCTCGCCTATATGATTTACAAGCATGGATCTCAAATTGACAAGGCGGGACTACCTATAATTACCAAGATGCAGGAAACTTATGCACTCGATATTAATACAGTATATATGTGGGAAAACCTTGATGGGTTGACAAAATCAACTCATTAAGAATCAAAACTTACCTTATCTCCCCTGCACAAACTGCAAGAACATAGAATTCCAGCGTCTTTTATAGTTCCCCGTAGTGGAAATCCCTAAAATGAAAGTAATGAGTTAAAACTTAAGCTTAAAATGAAAATTTTTAATTGAACGATAATGATTGAATAGTTTCATCAATAACAGTATGATAAAAACAAACAAGCAAACATATACAAATGAAAATTAACTAAAATCAAACTCCCATTCCAAGACTCTCTTACAATCTCACACAAGTATGCAGCACTTTCAAACAAATCCCTCTTCCCCTGATGTCTGAATCTGCACACGATAATGTCCATCTTCCATGTTTTATCAAACAAATGGCACATAAGCATGCAGAAGTTTCAAGCAAATCATTCTTCCCCTGATTTCTTAATTTATACTCGATAATGAACAGTTTCCATGTTTTATCAAACAAAAAATAGCACCTTCTACTTGTATATGCACATAATCAACAGCAGATATATAGTTCCATATATGTTCTAGGATTTTATTCTGCTGGTACTATTAAACCTCTGTTTATATTTGCACGGAGGCTATGTAACTAAGCTGTTATGCATGCTCTAGTGTAAAAATTTGATTCATCATAAAGTCAATAACTTAAACCAGAGTGAGTGGACAAAAGGTTTTGGTAGCAAATCAAATGTTCGAAGGCTTCTTTCATGACTAGCATCAGGGCGGAAAATTTCTTTTTGCTTATTCTGTTAGCAACTGGATGGGGAACTCACTCTGTCCAGGCACATGCAGACGCATATTTGTCACTCATTATTTTCCAGTTAAAGCTATCATATGAATTGCAACAATTATATGTTAATTCCAGAATGTATCATGAAATCACAAAATGGTTTCCAAAATGCTGAAAATATACTTAAACGATGTCTCGTATTTCTTTTTTCAAAAAATAATAAGCATACCCTCTTGCCACCGTTGTAGAAAACTGGATACCCTTCCAGCAATCCAGTCTCAAAAAGCTCCCTGACAGTTGTCGGCCTCCCTTTTACTGCAATTTTCTTAGACATCTTCATTTCCATCTTCCTAGACGAAGTGCCCAACCCACTCAAGTCCCCGTTCTCTAATCTTTCAGAGTCCAAAACCACTGCATCCTGTAATTCTCCCAAATTTTCACTTTCCGTTTCTGAACTATCAGCATTCAATTTCAAGGCCGACCGTGTAAATCTTCTAGGCAAGTCACTCCTTGCGATTTCTGACATAGGTTCCTCTTTCACTTCAATCTCCAACATGTCGTTCTCATCATCGCCTCTATCGTCACCTCCACCTGCATTCACTAAATCACCTCCAAGTCCTACAACTCCACCATTTGAACTTACAGCTTCTACGTCTCTATACGAATTTCCAAAACGTCCCTGGATTTTATCGAAATACCCAATCCTCCCCTCGCTTTTGCTTCCACTGCTCTTCAACCTCTTATTCCTAGCATAAACAGCATATCCGTTCTCTTCGCTAGGCCGAACCCTACGCACATAGCACTGATCCGACCCGTTCGAATCGGGCCAGGCCTCGTCCGACTGAACACTAACATCCTTGAATCCAGATTCAGGTACAGATTCATCAATTTGAGCCGAGAATTCTACTTCAGAATCCATTTCGGGCTTCACCGAGAATTCTACTTCAGAATCCATTTCGGGCTTCATCGCTGATTGTTGTTCCTCGACTTAGTTCTCTAAATTCACTGTTGCAATCTTAAAAAATAAAGCAACAAATGAAAAGAGAAAACAAGGGTAGAATATGGATCTGTGAACGAAATGGAATTAAGAGGGTTTAATATTATTTTGGGTACCGATAGATAGAGTAAACCCTCAACAGTGAGGGAGAAAGGAAACAAGATAAAGAGAGAATCTTTCACTGGAAATATTATTTTAGGGTTGAGATGCAGTCCTACTGTAGAACGGCTCGGCTCCTGGTTCCGGAGTCGGGAATATGTACTGCACTGAAGGACCGTTCTCTTTGTTTTTCGATTTTGAATTTTGAGTTTTAAATTTTATTTTGAATTTTAGTTGTTTATTTTGTGATTGCTAAAAAATATGTTCTCTTTGTGATTTTGAAAAACTATTTTCAAAAATAGAAAATTGAAAAATTCGTTTACTTTATAATTTTCTGATATATTTATTTTGTTATATTTTATATGTAAAAAATGATTACTTTGTTGAATTACATTAATTTTAATATCAATAAATCAGTTAATTCTCTATGTCAATAAATTCATCATTAATATTGTTTCTGCTAAACAAATATTCAACCACATACCAACAAAATCTTAACATGGATCTATATATAATGGCAAAATAATATAAGAGTTTCAAGTGAAGGAAGTGTCTCACATTTATCAAAAAAAAAATTACAAAAAAAAAATCTAATATGAATATATATATAATGGCAAAATAACATAAGAACTTCAAGTGAAGGAAGTGTCTCACATTTAAAAATAAAAAATAAAAAAAAATAAAAAAATCTTAACATAAGATATATATATAATGTCAAAAGAACATAAGAGCTTCAAATGAAGGTAGTGTCTCACATTTACTTTAAAAAAAAAGTCAAAAACGCTTGTTTTGGACTTTTTAACCCAAAATATCCAAAACGCAATAAACTCGTTTTGAGTTTCCTTTGTATTTTTTTTTTTTTTTTATATTTTGGAAAACACATTTTTGAAAATAGGCAAAGTGAACGCATTTTTGATATTTCCAAAAATCCAAAACTCAAAACGGGCTGAAAACAATAAAGAGAACAGGGCCTCAGTTTCTATCCAATTACAACTGAAAGCGCATTAGTTGTTCTATAAATCGACAATAATAGATTCGAAGCCAAAGCGTGTGAATCGGAAAGTCCAATGTCCATATACAAAAGTATAGGACACGGATTTGATTTTTGGCTCTGCGTTGCACATCTACTATTTACCTCCTCCACAAGACCTCAGGGCAGGAGCTGAGGGAGCTCGTGATGGGGGTGTTGCTCAAAAAAGAAAGAAAAGAAGCATCGGTCATACTAGTCATGGTTGAAGGGCTATGCATATTAATTTTGTCTTGTTATTGGAAGACATTGAATATTTTGTATAATTAATCATTAAATTTCTTCTAAGAAGTTAAGAAAACTTGTCAATTAGAAATCAACTATTGTTATTTTTTTGTCAATGGTCTCGAATTAATCAATTGAACAACGATTAACACACAATTGTTGAAACACTATTTGAAAACAATATTAACTTTTTTCATTATATATTAAGGATGCATTTGTAAATGATGTGAAACAATATCCCACAGTTGATGATCGATTGTTTGAAGGTAGAAATTTATGATTGAATCAACCTTATCCTCTCCAAAATCTTCATATATATTTCATATCCTTGGTTCATTTCAATTGAAATATTCTACACATCAATTTCGAGAATAGTAGGTGAAGAATCAAATAAGATTGGTGATAGTTAAAGAAATGGGGCTTTAGTTTTTTATTTTATAGTGTGTTTATTAACTTTTAAGCCCCCATTCGGTAAATTTTGTTTAACGTTTATAAAATGGAGTGATTTTCATTGTTTTAGAGATAACTTGTATACACAAAAAACACTTTCTCTAGATTTTATATTATAGTATTTTGAGAACTTGAAAAAACTCATCCTTCATCTCCTTGTGACCATGTTCATAAAAGTAGAATCGATTGTAATCTATGAGTTTTATCTTTATCTACACACTCGTTTTTCCCTGACACCAACCTAATTCAAAGTACATTATAAATTGTGGAAATTAAACATACCCTTACTTTTAAAGATCCAAATTTATAAATAAGATCAAACTTAAATAACTTCAAAAATCAGGTCATTATTATAAATTTTAATTTTAATAATTATTAAATTAAATTAAACTATCCTATCCGTAATACTAATTTCCTAATATTACATCACTTTTCCACAGCCGTTCATATCAATACCTTCTGGTTCCTCTCCATCTACAAATCAAACGACGATAGCTTCATCATCGGATTGAGCAACCACCTGCCTCTCCACAACAGGCATCGAATTGCGGTGCGCACGCACTAGATCCTGTGATGACTGCAGTCTGATGTGTAGCAATGTAGAAGAAACAGTTGTCGGTCGCAGCTCTTGTTTGTGGTACTGCGGAGTGTTACTTTCATCGTTAATGAAGTCCGTAGGTACAACGGTGTTGCATGGTGTTGTTGTCACCGGTGAAGGTTGCAGTAGTTTTGTTTTGGTGGTGGTGGCAGCAGCAATGACTGGTGGTGTCAGAGGCGAGGTTAAATGTAGGAGGCTCTCATTGTGGTGGTGGTGGTGGTGGTGGTGGTGGTAGCGGCACTGGCAGTGGATGGTGGTGGCGCAGTGTTGAGCGTAGTGGTGAGGTGCTGGTGGTGTGGTTTGGGTTGGAGGTGGAGGTGGAGGTGGAGGTGGAGGTGGATGTTGGAGTTGGGGAAAGTTTCAGTGTCGGTGGAATGTGATGGGGGTAGTGGTGAGTTGTTGGTTCGGTGTTGTTGATTGTGCGAGTGATGGGACCTTGACAAATTTGAGGGGTGAGGCTATGTTGTAGATCGTGAGTTCGCTTCATGGTGGAGGTTTGTTGGTGGCTCGTTTGAGGTGATGGTGATGGGGTGATGGCTATGTTAAGACAGTGATAGCTGTAGAAGACAATTGTGACCTCATCAACATTCATGTTTTTTGTGTTGGGACGGTTGTGGTGGTGACAGGGTTGAGACGATGTGATGGCAGCGACGACAACGACCTTGTTGTAAATTTGTTACCTATAAGTTTTTATCGGGTGGCCTTAAAAATGGTGGTGAGATGTTGGTGGCTGCAGGTGGTGGTGTGGGTGGCGATTATCTGATGTTTTGACCTAATAATTAGATAAATGTGATTTAAAAAAAATGTGTTACCTAATAATTGATAAGTTGTGACCTATGATAAGTTGTGACCTAGAAATCAAATAATTGTACCATAAATTTTGATAATTGGAACTTGAAAGATTTGTGACCTAATAATTTATAAGTTGTGACCTTAAAATTTTGATTTATAATATGAAATAAATCTGTGATCTAAAAGATTTGTCATTTGTGACCTGAAATTATATAATGTTGTGACCTTAATGTATCTATTTTTAAAATATTTTTATTTCTTTAATTAAATTAATCATTTTTTTAATTATAACTTGATTTTTGAAATTATAGAAGTTTGACCTCATTTTTGAATTTTGTATTTTAAAACACCTCATTTATGTATTTTTCCCTTATAAATTTCACATTTTAGGAGTTATCTAATGAAGAGAAAAGAATACTATTTTTCCCTTTTAATTTCACATTATAGGAGTCATCTAATGAAGAGAAAGGAATACAGCCCTTACAAGATATGGTCGACCATCAAACTATAATTTGGACTCTTGATTTCAACAAGTAGAATTCCATTTTGAGGTAAATTACAAGCAGCCTACTTTTGGATAATATAGCTACAACCATGATGTGAGATTATTCACTCGGCATAAGTTATATAAGAACATATCCAATGGGACATTGTTATTTGTTCAAGCTAAAAAAAAAGGTGCCATTTGGCAACAAATAATTGGAATTCTAATGAATGTCTAATAAATAGACAAAAAAAAAAAAAAAAAAGATCTCCAATGTATTATGTCTACAACCCAATAATAATGTCTATGCGGCATTTATTTATTTAAAATAAAACTATTAAATTATCATTTTCTTAATAGATGCACTAACGCATGTTAGACTGGTCATCTAGAGTTGAACATTAACCTAGACAATGTCTAACTTTATTTTTGCTATCTTAGCATGACATGGGGTACATTGGAGTCGAAAAATATGTAATATGAGTGTTAAATCGAGTATTTCAACGAGAAGTTTAATACAAACTAATAAGTGAGAGCAAACTGAAAATATATTGTCCGTAAAATCGTTCGAAGATCAAATGTAAAAATTTTACTTTTTTCTCAATATCTCATTCATTTTAAATTATATCATTTAAGTTCTATAATACTATATTTTTTTTTTTTTTTGTTGAAACCAAACTTTCAATAGATTGATAAATGTCTATCCTAACTAAGGCAGATAATAAATGTGAAATACGATCAGACCAAGAAAAAGAACTAGACCAATTTGCACCATAGGCTGCTAGAGCATAGGTTACCTTATTACCACTCCTAGGAACAAAAGAACCCGGGCTTTTTATGATGACCCCATGAAAATTGTCCACCCCCGCACTTGGTTGGTGGGCCCACTGGTGGGCACCATAAGTCCACTGGTGGCCTATATAATTTCTAACGAAAGAACAAGAATAATTAAAAGATTGAAAGATTGAAGTAAGGAACTAATATCTAACAAAATTTCAGCATTGAGATTAAAGCAAAGATCGTTCTCAAGAGCCCGTATGTCACGAATGGCCAAAATTTTCATTTATTTTCGATTTTCGAGGCCAACACATGGCGCACGGTAATTTACAGAAAATACTTTTATCTTTCTTTTCAATAGTTATTGACGTAAACGATGTCACTAGATTGAGATTTCAAAATAACTTTTAAAATAAAGTCCATTCATTTAAAAATTAACGATAAAACATTTAATATAAGATATTGACTTTAAAATCTTTTAGATAAAGAGTAACAATAATAAAATAATGAGTTTGACAGTTCAAACACAAGACCTTATTCGGTGAGTCCAGAACTCAAAGGTCGTCACCTAGTGAAGCACTATCTGTCACTTCGTTTGAAGATCCGCGCTAATCCCCTTTCTCATTTTTATTATTACCTGAAATATTAGATATGTCGTGGAAAGAGCATGCACTTGCTCAGTGAGTAAAGTATGGTGCACATGTACTATTGCACGTAGACAAGTTAACCTCACATATTCAAGATTCGTGCAAACTTTACTTATTAACCAGTCAACCTTATATTCAAGTTGCGTCAAGTTCAAATTGAGTTCTATATTCACATCAAGCCATATATCCAAATCAATTCTAGTCCCAAGTCAAGTTAATTTCATGTATTCAAATCAAGTAAAAATTAACATATTCTAGTTAAGTCAAACTTCATATATTTAAGATCACATCTTACATATTTTTAAACTAGTAAATTCTAGTACTCAAGTCATATAGTCTAGACAAGTAAAGTCGAGGCAAGACATTTATTCAAGTCGAGTCAAGATAATATATTCAAGATCATATGCATTTGCATATTAATCAAATCGAGTTAAGTACATATAATCATGACCAGTGCAAATGCATGTCTTTTCAAGAGAGCATGACTTTTAATGGGGCACATATTACAAATCAACTACTAACCCGAGTGCGCACAAGCAGGGAATGTAATCCCGAGTTCAAACGTGGAGTTTATTCCATGAGTTCTTTTACAAGAGTGGTTTCTACACCATGGGTTTCAAATAAAGAGTCGAGATCCCTGAAATTCATTGACAAGCGTAACCACATCGTGATCCAATTACTGGCCTCCGTGGCACATATATCAAGACAAGCGCCATAGGCATATTAACAAGCTGGATAGAATGATTGTAATACTAAGAAGTTTCTTTTTATGCAATGCTTAATAAAAGTATGAAAATCCTTTTTATGCCATGAAATGCATTTAATATCATATTAACAAGTACAAGTGTGATATAAAGTACAAATACCATTCACAATTTCTATAAATAATCGGAACAAAGATTACTCATGATGTATCACACTATTCAAACAATACTGGTTCAGTTATCATGTATCAATACCTAATTTCAATGTATTGATACTTAACAAAGAACATAAACTTTTCATGATTTCAATGTATTGATACATAAGGTTAATATTGTATAAGCAAGTGGCAAGTGAACTGTTTAAAGTCAACTTATCATTTTAATACATGTTAAAAAAGATCAAAAATTATTCAAGAAATCCAAATAATACAGTTAGTGATGATAACTTTGATTATCCCTTTTAAACAAGTCAATTCTTTTATAAGTGGATTAATAAGAGTTAACGAGAATAAACTCGGTTAACCAACTAAATATCTATTAGTGTTAAACTAACATTAGCGAAAACAATACCAAGATTAAATATGAAAAAGCTTATAAAGAGATCATATTAAACTTGTATCAAGTAAAACATATTCCTACAACAAGATCATATACTTTATATATTCAATGTACAACAAGTAAACAATTAAACATATCCCACTCACCTCGATCCAGAATGGTCGGAAAGAAATTTTTTACTTTGTAGAGATATTGATATTGTCACATGTATTGATACATGCCATCTGTCATGATTTTTACTATACATGTATCGATACTTGCAGGAATTTCAGCATTTCTGGACTTATTTTTTGGGTTTTCTTCAAGGTTTTAACTATCTGTTCAAACATAATTTTATTTAGGATATCAAGAACATGTTATTAGATTAACATGTCTTAATCCTAAAAAAAGATTCAAGCATAATCCTAACTTTGAAATTCTATAATCTTCGAAAGGAAGAAAACCAATATATATCTCTCACGATTTTCTTGTTAAGTTACTTTGTATAAACTCTCTTCAAAGCTCATCTCTATTTATACTAATAGTAGGCTGCACAACGAGATAAAAGTCTCGCCATAGTAGAGTTTAGCTTTCAAATTAGTTGGAGGTGGCAAGTTTAATTCATGCAAATATAGAGGTCGAAGGTTGAGCGCATGCAAGCATGAGGTGGAGGACAAAATACATGCAAGTTGGGGCTGAAGCCTTATGGTTGAATGAGTCATCAAGGCTATGAAGGAGGCGGTGGCGTTAGACTTGGACACCTCATGCTTAAATATTTGGGAAATTCAATTTTGTGCAGCCGAGTTTGAGCTCAAATTTGAGGTATCAAACGAATTCGAAATCTTAGTTTCATGGTAACATTTCGAAGTACTCGTGGAGTACTTTAATATGCAATTTACGACGCAAGAAATGGATAATCGAGGAGAAAGTTATAGCCTTCCAAAATAGGCCACTTAAAATAGCTTTTGGGTTAACCGTTATCGTCTTAACTTTAAAAATTCACTGAGGGCTATTCGTTGGTCGGAATGACAAACCGTTTTCATATTCACGAAATTCACTCCGGGAACTTGTCTGTGCACAGTGGCGGATACAGGACTAAAGTCCAGCTAAAGCGATCGACAGTTGATCGTTGACTGATGACGGAGCAATAGCTAAATTTTTTATTTAATATTTAATTAAATAATATTTTACAACCTTTAATCACAATTCACAAATCAAATCAAACAATCACTAAATCTCAATTCACGATCTTTAATCAATAATTACAATTCACAAATCAAATCAAATATTCGTCAAATCTCATTTCACAATTCAAGCAAGGGGAATATGAATCTCACAAGTGATCATCACAAAAGTAAAATACAATGAAAACTTAAAAAATAACACATCTATGCAAAATTTCTCATAACACTTCAAAAAATAATGTATTACACAACATAATCATACTATGCAACAAGCAAGAAAATCATTCAATTAGAGAATGAACAAATAATACAACAAACTAGGAAACAAATTACCTTGTTCAAGGATTATGCAAAATAAGAAAGAAAGCTAATCAAGCCAGAAGTACCATTATTAATCCTGGATTTTGGAGCTAAGCAAAAGCAAATTACCTGGGTTTCAGGCTTTCAGCCAAAAAAGGAGCCATTGCCAGAGAAGATGAGCGGCTGCTGTGCTGGCTGCATAACCTTTTTCTGTGAAAGGTAATAGAAGTAAACTCAGCTATTTTTAGACTTTATTTGGATCAATTCATGGGCAATTTTAAGTGGCCCAAATAATTAAAAATATGCCCAAAATTAGCATCTTCTAAGTTCTACTCCACCTACAGCAACTCGACAAGACAGATCGGAGACGAACCACGGACGGCAACTTGAACTCAGCAAGGTTTGTGAAATTTGAATCCTTCCATTTCCGATGCGGCGACTTCTGCGAAGCCAACCTGGTAATGGATCAACAGTATTAGACTCTGAGAAATTCAGATTCAAAAAAAAAAAGATGGCCGGAATCCAGTTATCGCGGTCGCGCCACCTCGCCACCGGCTAGCTCCGCCACTGTCTGTGCATATATGATATATAATCAAATGAGGTCGAGAGTACTAGAAAAAGTCTCGAACAAAGGGACACTTAAATATATTTTTGACGTAACTTTTCTTTATTTTATATTTTTGTTTCTCTTTCGTTTAAACATGTTTTTCTTTCTTTACATTCCAAAATCATTACATAAATTATAAAATACTTTTATTATGTCATAAGGAACAATAAAGGACATCAAAATTTTTAGATCGTTACATCGTACCACCCAACTGGAATCTATCTCTACTAAACATTGTGTGTAACATAATTTATGTGCAAAGAGGATGCCTTCTTTTACTGCATGGGCTTCGACCACCTCCACTGAAAGAGCACTGGTACACTGTTTAACTTGAGCCCCCACTACCACACCAAAATTCATCCCTAAGGACTGCAGCAACATAGAAGATGGTCGTCCCAATCATGAAAGTTGCATCGGTGTTAAGTTTAATCCGCCTGGATGGAAGCAACATGCCAATAGTCTTCCATACTTGACGAGCAATTGGGCAAAAGAAAATGACATGTATCCCGTTCTCCTCCCATCACAAGCACAACACCGAGATTTTCCTTTAGGTAGAATGCATATCCTAACCAGATTATGTCTAGTAGGAAGGGAGTCCAAGAATAGTCTCCAAACAAATACCAGAACCTTTGGAGGATTCAGGAGGTGCCATAATAGCTTCCACCAACCGTCTTCACTCAACTTCTCTTCCGTCTCCCGATGTTCTCCAGCCCCCACCTTATAACCACTTTTGACATAGTACTTTCTGTTAGATTCATGATGCCAAATAATTTATCCGGTCGATTACCAGAACTAAGGGGGAAGGAAGTGATAAGATCTACATCAATTGGCCAAAAAAAAAATGAACAAGCTCCTGATCCTAATCACCTAAGGCCATTCTTAAATCAGCCACATGAGTAACCCTCTTTGACCAAGGAGTACAATGCAAGAAAGTTCCCAATCGGGGCAACCAAAGATCCGAAAAAATTCGAACACGCTTACCATCCTCTACTCTCCATCTCAGCCCTCTTTCCAAATGCTCTCATCCCCACAATATACATTTTCGAGCACACGGCCGAAGCTCCACTATGTTTTTGGGCACTAAGAAAGTCCACCCCTCTAAAGTATTTAAATTTCAATAGGCTGCTAATAAGAGAATCAGTGTAATGATCCACTTTTTCCGACTTAATTAATTAAATGAATTTTTGAATCATGTATCGATACATAGAGAAACAAAAACAATTGAACTATGTATCGATACATGTATCAATACTTACAGAAACTCACGAAGGGTTTACACGAGTATAAACGTGGATTGCTGAGGTTTTGCTGGGCTTAACAGGTTCTAACACATGTCAAACATGTAGAGGAAGCTTACATGTATACTAACACCTCAAGCTTCTAGCTTCCCTTATTCTTCTATGCTAGTTTAGGGTAATAATGACCTAAGAACATTAAATTAAGCAAGAAATCTGAACCTAGGTGCTTGAATTCAAGTATAAATAGAGGAACTCAAGCTACTAGGGATCACTCCAGCTAAAAACGTGAGAGAAAGAGAGGAAGAAAGGAAAACTTTGCTTTTACAAGAATTCCAAAGGTAGTTTTAATTTTGAATCATAAATTTTGTAGGAAATGGATGTGATCATGGAAAAGCTTCTGCACGAATTCTGGATCAATAACAAAGGAATTTTGTTTAGATCAGAATTCAAAACTGCATAATCCATTCAACATGTATCGATACATGAAGAACCAGGACCTGAATATGTATCGATACTTCCATTTAATTCAGTGTAATACGAGTTTGATAAAATTTGTTTCTTCTTGATTTTTAGGTTCTAAACAAGGCAAGTAACACCGCAATAGTCTTAATGCTACTTCGTGCAAAATTATTGATATTTTATCTTGTTCTTGTTCTCTTGAAATCTTTACTTGCATTATTACATTTCATTTTGTTATCCCACTTGATTTATGCCTTATGGCCCTTGATTTGATGGAATCACGGGAATTTCTTTCCGGCTTGAAATAAATGATCAGGATGGTAAGTCCTGCTGGAATTATTGCGCGCACGGGATAACATGTGTTTTGTAATATGGGCCATCTCGAAAACTCATATTTTAGGAAAACCAAAAATCTGGTTACATGATGAATACCATTGTATTCATATTTTTCATGTTTTATTTCAGATGCTTGATCGCGAATATTTTAAATCAACTTCTCGAGGGTGGAAAGCTTCAAAAGATGGCCTGACTTATATGTACATCACGAAAACTGAGATTTGGAGCTATCCTCCAAATAATCCTTTTTTATATCTTTATGAATACACAAGAATGAAGGTCAAATATTATGATATTGATACGTTTGGACTAATCTACACTGATGTTTTTAATTTCACTAATATGTAGTACGTGATTTATTTTGGAATAATGTAAAAACCTCGATAGCGGCTTTAAAATAAAATACATTTGTAAATTATGCATGTTTTTATAAAAGTTATGTTTTATGTATCGATACTTGTTACCGTGTTTGTCTATCTAACTAACTAACTATATAAATTTAACGATTTCTTTATACCTGTCATGTATCGATACATGCAGATGGATACTGAACAGCTTGTATGCTCGTAATTGAATTATGTGAAGTTCTTTCCATTTATATACACTCTAAATTAATTAAATTGTTTATCATGCCCAAATTTAAACAAAAAAATTACAAATCCTTATCTTTGATAAGATATCATTACCTCTAACTTCTGAGATGAAAGATTTTGATACTATCCATTTTTATATGTTATAACGCTAGAGATATTTGATTCCTAAACCTTAATCAGATTCTCATACTAAGACAAGTAAATTCATTATAACATTTCAGTTTTACAATTTAGCTATCCTTCTTACATGTATCGATACTTACATAAAAATAGCAGTTCTGGTTTTGTCAAAACAATTGCACATGTTTTGTCAAAATGCGAAAAAATTTCACTGAATTTTTATGAATTTTGTGCGTCACAATTAGAATGTTGGATCAAATGCCAGTCTTGTTTGGATACCGTGGCTTGATTGAAGGCCTCAAGATCTCGAAAGTCAAGTCCACATTTCACCTTATGTTCACACACTTTTGATCATCCAATCCAAGGAACCTTCCTTCAAGAACTCGAACCATCCCACCAAAAGTTACGGATCTTAGTTTGAAGACCTGAATCCTTAACGACTCAAATGTCACAAAACATGCATAAACCCTTATGATTGAGAAATAGATAAAAACAAATTATTTCATAAGGTTTAAGTCGTCTTAAAAAAATACTGAAATTAAACATAAAGATTTGCAAAACATTCGATAATAATTAATTAAACATGTCTGGAAAATTAAAAGTAAGGACTATAAATGAAAGCTTGATTTATTTTCTGTTCCGCTATCACCCGCCATCACCACATTGACCATCTCAAACCAATTAATTATCTGGAAAGGGAAAACATAGATGCATGATAAAATCCCAATAAGTATACACATTTTTATCATAAATGGAATTATGGAGACACGAAAACTATATCAAATATAAGTGGTATGAGTATGCGTGTGTAGCGCTACTAAAACTCTGATCTGAATCTTAAAACATACATATGGACCATATCATATTATTTCAAAAGGCATAACATAGAATTACACGTATATACTTACTGTCTTGTGGGAAGAAGTGAGGATTAAACTCTTACTTTAAGTTGCATCGAACTCTGTGTGTGCTAAAATCTCTTGCTTTTAATATATAAAACTCGTGTATATGTGTTTGTGTATGTGTGTGATTGATTGATGTATGAAAGGTTGGTTGATGGGAGAGAGAGAAAGGGGAGACAGTGCAAAATTGTGTGTGAAGGAAAAAACGTGATGGAGTGTACCTATATATATAGGTTTCCACTAGGTTTAAGCCCCATTTTCTTATTTTGTTAAAATGCCATTACCCTAATTTGTCTTGTAAGATTTTTGTGAAATACATAAACAATTAGCCTAATTATGGTAGATGTTCACTTAAATTGCGACAATCAAGGTGTGTACAGGTATGTATATGTTTGTGTCTCTGTGTGTGTGTGTATTCTAATTCTTAATCAAATCAACTTCTTCACAACATAACTAGTTACACCCGTGTGATGCACGGACATATTCCATCGACAAAATATAATGTAATGACACTAAACAATGTAAGAGAAATCAATAAAAAGTAACAACAGGAAGTGCCAATAATAATAATAATAATAATAATAATAATAATAATAATATCAAGAGTATTACGATAATTGTCAACTTGAATACATAATTGATCATCAATGGTATTGAACCTGGAAATAGTACAAACCACCCTTTTATTTGAAGTTCAATGCCATCACATTTTAGAAAGTAAGTCAAGAATCAATAGGAAACATCAAGCAGAATGTCAGTAATAAACATCACTGCCATGGGTTGTAAATCCTCAATTTTACAAAATTAAATCATTCTTGAATGGAAGTATGAGATTTCTTTCTTCAATGCCAATAAAACTCTATACCCACTTAAGCACTCCTAAATTCCTCAACAAAATCTAAATTCAGAAAGTCCAAAACAATTCAAATGCAAAAATACAGATGCAAAAACAATTCATTGTTCATAGTTCTAGTTCCACGTGCGTATAAATATGCTAATCAAGTCAAATATCATCAGAGAATTAATGAATAAAATGCAAAAAATAGTTGAACGGCATAATCAGATACTCTCTTTAAATCAGGAAGTGCTACAAAAATAATCGGTTCATCTTTTTCCCTTGAGTAAGAGGAAGCTGTACAACTAGATGCATAGTAATAACTCCTCCAAGAAGGTCATCAACATGAATTTTAGAATCAGCAAGCATCTTCCAATACTACAAAACTTTTCCAACATGTATCATTTTCATATCATTCACGGACTTATGTACAACTGATTTACTTGTAATGCAAATGCTTAATCAGGATTTCATATAAAAGTCGGGATCACAATCTACATAAATTAAAAACGATAATATAAATGTGTAAATCTATATCCCTTTTAACCAATTTCTCGATAGCATGTACCTCACAAAATAACATTCCACGCATAGGAATTACTTGAGCCACCAAATCCTCAAGATTTAAGAGTTTCATTATATCACAATTCCACGTATCTTTAATTAATAAAACATAGAAAGACGTATGCAGGAACATGACTCCATGAAACATCAGTTGACTATAGTTGTCTATTTATAATTATATATAAGTGATAAAATATTCTTAAAAAATGATTTGGAATCCTTGGAAGTGATAACTTATAACCATGGCAGCCTAATAAAGAATGAGTTCAACCTTGAGGCCACTAAAAAAAATGCATTTGCTTAAGAGTAGCAAAGGTCAATGATAATGAGTAGGTTCGATGACCTATATCTATCTCATCAATGATTCTGAAATTAAGGTCAACGTTCTCGTCTCCTTCAGCCGTAGTAACCCCTCTCTATTATATTTGCAATCCAAAATAGTGATAAAATTCGAGTTAAACTCAATTTGCCACAATTTACCTGCCATTAATACCAGACAAAAAAATAGTTCATGTATCTTATGTAGCTAATAAACAAATAATTATTGAAAGAAAAATATAATCCTCATTTCAAGTTCAAATGGATAACAGACTTTCACGAACATCGGACAATCCAAAAAAAAATTTCAAGTAACTGCAACAGCCATACATCACGTCTCAGAGAATCAAATAACCACTTCATATGATCCAATCTCTCTCAAAACCTCTCATAATCTCCTGTATCAAATCCCAATAAAATGGACTACATAAATTTTTGAACCACTATCTAAAAATATTCTCAAACAATATTTCGTTCAGTCGAAATAACTTATAAAAATCACTGTGAATTCAATCAATCTAGACCTCAATAAATAACTTCCATTCAATAAAGATCAAACCCAAATAAAATTCGGACTTAAATTTCTCAATCACTACCTAAGAAAGAATTCTCAAACACCATTCAGAGTTAAATAAAGAAACCCATAATATCACTCGAAAGACAATTTACAATCAGGAAAAGATCTAAAACTAAGATAAGTCAAAATCTTGAATCTCTAAATAATATAATGATTGACTTTCAGCAATAAAATACTTGGAATTTCGATTCAATGGAGAAATTATTCCTTCTCAAAATTACATTAAATAAATATCAGAAGTTAATTAAAAAAGAAGACAAAAATGGTATACTGGAGTTTTCCACCCACTGTGTTAATATAATTTCCCACTCAATAAGGATATGTAAAACGTTATGGTAAATGGCAAAAAATTCAAAATAAAATTACTTAAAACTTGCTCAATTATAAATTTATAAATAACACAATTTCTCAAAGCATTTTTTAAATACACACGTTTTCTCTCTCCACTTTTCAACGATACATTTTACCTCAAAAATATAAATAAAATAATTTACAATAACTACAATGTTATCAGACAGAGCTTAAAAAACAAAATTTCAAGTAAGTTTGTCGTGTGTTAATTCATACAAAAGTATAAAGTACAAACCTAAGGTAACATGCCTAACCATATCCAAAAATGCATTTGAGTTGTATTCAAATTTCACAAAAACTACTACTTATATAATGGCAATCTGGAATATTCCCTTCATTCTGAATTTCAATAAACACCAACATGAAACTATATAGACAAATTTAAAATCACATAACACAGAAAAAATAATACGGGCTATTTAATTTTCAAGAATGATGGAAAAATAATCAATAAAAATACATGTAATATACACCTTATAGACATCAATGGGTTGATTGAGTTCGCTAGGGGTGATGTTCTGGAAGGAAACCTGATCCTTGGTAAGTTGTAAGTATGCGCCATCTACCATTTATAACCTCCACACATTAAATTCACATAAAATACACATCACACTCGAAATTATAATTACAATTCAATTTTATATAGTTGGACCTATAATAAAGGCATTCAAATTACTAGTTAGTAGAGAAGAGAATCGTTAAAAAATGCGGGAAGATCAAATGCAAGTGGTGAGAGAGGGTTGACAATTACAGACTGTTTGGATTTTTCTTCTCGAAACAAAGAAAAGAAGAAAAAATGAATTTCAGTTATTTCATGAAACTGAAAGCAAACAAAAAATAAATTTCAAAGAGTCCATAAACAAAATATCTATCTATAATCTATTAATAGACATATAAAATATGGATGTTCAATCATGTCTAAAAATGTAAAAATATTCTACAAAGTCTAGAAAAGTAATCTTGGAATAGTACTTTTCAATAACTCGAGCCTTCTTAAGAAACATACCAAAAGTTGTGCGGACTTCACTTTCTATGCTCTTCCCAGAATCCTTGCCTGCTATTGACTTCTCGAGATTATCCTTAGCTTGCTCATCCAGGTTCAATCAGACATATAACAAACAAATGAAAATCACATCCTTCCTTCCCCTCCTCACTGTTATGAATTAATTAACAACTATATAACTTACTAATGTAGAAGAAATGTAAAAAAACCCTCTTACCAAGAGTCCAGCTACATTAAATATTCATACAAAGTTCAATTGACCCCACCCCATTCGTCAATTTCCTACATTTCCTTTTTTCATTAAATCTAATAAATCACAAGTTCACAATCGACAACTAATTAACGATGTATATGTATATAGGAAAAGAAAAAAGAGCTAACCAGAGGGATAAGATGATCACACTCCTTAGAGCCGGTTGCTGGACTTCCCCAAGGTCTTACTGCTACAGTCATTCTCCGACATGTAGTACCCGGGTCCTCCTCCTACATCAATTATAGTGGGGAACATGTTTGTTTCTTATTCTTTTTCTTCTTATCCATGGAGAGTGGTAATGAAGAGGTCAATCAAAAACCATGAACACACAGGCAGCCATTTGACGCAATCAACCGACCACGAGAAGAACACCCTTCAATATCCCAAATCGTGATGAGTAGACTCAACAAAGGCAGAGTGATAAATAAAGTTAGTAAATGAGGGAGAAAATCAACTCCAAACACTAACCTGGGTCACAAAATCATAAATTCAGCACAAACCCCATCGTGCGATGAATGACTACTCCACCTCGAATCAGAGCTATGTGAGGTGTAAAACTTTTAATAAATCTGAATCTAGTAAAGGGGAGGATGACCCATCACCTAAGTCTAAGTTTAGAACAAAGATTTCCTCATCCAGATCGTGTATAACCCCCACCGTGACCATTGCACCTTGTTCTCAAATTTTGAGTATTTTTTGATATCCTGCTGGAAGGAGAGGAATGGGACAAAAAAATCAAAATCAAGAACTCACAAAAGGAAAGTGATTTTTTAATCGCCCACTAATACAACTGTAACGACCAGGTCCTATTTAACGGGTTATTCTTGTCATTAGATTAGATAACGACGTACTGTCCCTACTGTACCGACATGAATCTTTTCAGCATGCTTTATCCTCAGTCGTAGCTTCCCGAAAAAACTTCCCAAGAGGTCACCCATCATAGAATTGCTCCAAGTTATACACGCTTAACTGTAGAGTTTTTAACTCCGGACTTCTAAAAAATAAGTTGCACCTTGTTAGTATGAGTAGCACCTATCAAATCTTTTAAGCTTTCCTGGCCTGGGTGTTACAATCACCCCCAGTAAGACTCGTGATGTCCTTGTCACGCTTAATCCATCTGAGGATCCTTTGCCAGGTGTTGAGATTCTAGAGGCGGCTTCTACGGGTTCAAGAGGTGGCTCCCGCCCTATGATGTAGCACTTTGTCCAGCATATCACTTAGTTCTCGATTTTCGGCTAGCGGTCGACTTTGATACCATTTGTAACGCACACGGGTCCCACTTATTGGTTGTCCCGGTCGTTAGATCGATGACGTAATGTTCCCACTGTAACAACATGAGTCTTTGCAGCTTGCTTTGTCCTCACTAAAACCTTCCCCGAGAAAACTTTTCATAAAATTGCTTCAAATTAAGCATGCTTAACTGTGGAGTTTCCAATGATGAATTTCAAGAAAAGAAGGTACACCTTGTTAATATGAGTAGTACCTATCAAATATTTTATACTTTGGGTGTTACAACAACCCAATTTCATTAACCTATAAAATGGCCGTCACTTTGATGATTTGATACCCACTAACTCAGTAACCGTGGTATACTTGTAAACTTTAGAAGACATGGATGCTCAAGCCGTAGAGAGAAATGGTAGAAGCTTGTTTGGCAGTGGCCATCGCAGAGACTGACGTGAAACATGTTAAAAGACAGAGCAGCCTTAAAACGACACATATGACGTCAATTATCCGGTTACCAATTCTCCTACGATTTGGAGTCTGACCATTCATTATGCCGCTTTCCTCAGTTACTGCCACCTTTGTCTCTCCAGAAGCTGAATGCCCACTTCTGCCAGCCCATTCTTTTGCTCATTCGTCGGCTTCTGTTAATGATTTTTCAACTTCTTTAGGCTTTAGATTGTAGGATTTCAGAGGTTTTTTTGATAGTCGAAGACTGGAAGGGTACTTTCAAAATGAAGTGGGGGAATGAAGACACGTGGCTGAGAAATAGGTGGGGCTTATGTGTGTACTCAAGCAACCAAAAACTGCCCAATGTAAGCGGGTGGATTAATAAAATTGTATAAAAAACTAAAAATCTAAATAACTTACTGATAAATGTTTAAATTCATGGGAAAGTGGGAAGTGGCCAATTATTATGCCAACAGTGATTCTTGGAGGAAAAAAAATTCCAGGATCAACATTAAATATATATAGAATAGATTAATTTAAACCCAATCAAATAAAAATAAGGCCAATATAAAAAAAGTCAAATCATGTTTTTGTGCTAGAGGAAAAATTTGGGTTTCCACCAAGTTTCTAAACTATTGGTCAATATTTAATTAGGTCCATAGACTTAAATCTTTAGGTTTACCCAAATATGTGAGGTGTTATAATCTACCCTCCTAAAATAAATTTCGTCCTCGAAATTTACCTTGAGATTCGTCAAAGAGTTGCGAGTACTTGGCTTGTATCTCCACCTCTCGTTCCCACGTGGATTCTTCGATTGAATGATTCCGCCACTGAACTTTCACAAGTAGAATCACTTTATTCTGAAGGGCTTGAAATTTTTTATTAACTATCCTTAAGGGAACTTTTCATAACATAAGCCCCGTTGTAACTCAATAGGCTAGTGGTTGACCACATGACTTGGATCAGAGACATATTTTCTAAGCATGGAAGCATGGAACACGTCATGCACTGCCAAAAGTTCTGGAGGTAAGGCTAGTTGATATGCAACATTCCAACACGTTGCAAGATTTCGAACTGGCCAATATACCTTGGTCATAACTTACCCTTTTTGCCAAAACTAAGGATGACAATAATACCTATGAACCCGCAACCCGTTGGGTACCCGGCACAAATGGGTAGAAATTATCCAACCCAATGGGTTTGTGGGTAGGGTATGAGTGTAGATTTAGAAACCTGACATGGATATGAGTAGGATATGAGTATTGTAGAAAAATCCATACTCAACCCATATACCCATTAATTTTTTTTTAAAAAAATATTTTATTTAAATTTTAACACTATATAATTTTGAACAAGTGGATTCTTTGATATTTGCTTATTTTTTGACAATTGAGTCTATTTATTTTTAGACAATGGATGTTGTTATACTTTTACTTCATTCTGATAATTTTATGTTACGCAAGGATTGTTAATTAGTATATTACATGTGAAATTCATGAAAAATTTATAATTAGATACTTATATTATTGTTGAACACACACACACACACACATTACTAATGCCAAATTTTTTTTTTTTATTAAAATTAAAATATGTAACGGATTTTAAATGGGTATAAAAGTGTACCCGCACTCTACTCGTACCCTACCCGCACCTGACCCGCCACTCTTGAGTGGGTATATGGGTAGGGCATGTGTATTATAAATATCTAGTGGATAGGGTATGAGTTTTCTAAACCCGACCCATTGTCATTTCTTCCCAAAACGTAACACCCCTTTCACTGGTGCACTGTTTGTTCGATGATCTCGAGACCCAAAATATTGCGTTCCCCGACTTCATCCCAGTGTACTGGTGATCTACACTTTCTTTTGTATAATGCTTCATATAGTGCCATGCCAATGGAAGCATGATAGCTATTGTTGTAAGCGAACTCAACCAATGGTAAATGTTTCTCCCATTGTCCTCCAAACTCTAGAACGTATATTCGAAGCATGTCCTCCAATGCCTGAATGGTTGGTTCAGATTGTTCATCTCTTTGAGGGTGAAATATTGTGCTAAACTTCAGCTTAGTACCCAATGCTCGGTGTAAACTCTTCCAAAAGTTCAAAGTGAACATTGGATCTTTGTCTGACACAATTGAGACTGGAACCCTGTGTAACCTTATTGTTTTATTTACATATAGCTGTGCAAATTGGTCCATCTTGAAAGTCATCCGAACTGGTAGAAAGTGGGCTGATTTGGTGAGTTTATCCACAATGACCTATATAGCCTCATGACCTTTTGTCGACTTCAAAAAGTCGACAACAAAGTCCATCGTTACAGGTTCCCACTTCCATTCAGGAACTTCTAATGGTTCGAGTAGTCCAGATCGTCTCTGGTGTTCAACTTTTACTTGTTGGCATACTAGACACTTCTCAACATATTCAGCAATTTCTTTCTTCATGTTTCTCCACCAAATTACTGCCTTGAGGTCTCGGTACATCTTTGTGCCCCCCGGATGTACTGAATAAGGAGAGGAGTGAGCCTCTTCTAAAATCTTCTTTTTCAAATCCTCGAAGTCCGGTACGCAGTCCTTGGTAGTACAATGTTTTATCTTTGTCCATGGTGAAGTCTTTTCGTTTCTCCATATCGATTTCTACTTTGATTAATCCAAATGACTGATCCACCTTCTGATGATTCCTGATCCTATCACGGAGTGTTGGCTGAATTAAAAGAGCTGTCATTCGAGTTACAGCGCTTGGAGGTGTTGTAACCACTTCAAGGCTTAACTTCTCAAACTCCTTTCACAATGGCTCTTACATGGTCAAATCGCCATTTGACTTGGCACTTTTCGAATCAAGGAGTTTGCTACAACATTCGCCTTTCCTAGGTGATAATGTATTTCACAGTCATAATCCTTCAATAGCTCGAACTATCTTCTCTGCCTCATATTTGACTCCTTCTTAGTGAAGATGTACTTGAGACTTTTGTGGTCGGTGCAAATGTAACATTTACCCCCGTAAAGGTAGTGTCTCCATATCTTTAAGACATGAACAACTACAACTAACTCCAAATCATGTGTAGGATAGTTCTTCTCATGTGCCTTCAATTGTTGTGATGCATAAGCGACTACTCTGCCCTGTTGCATCAACACACAACCTAAATCTTGTTTCGACGCATCACTATAGATGACGAAACCATCTACACCTTTAGGTATGGTTAGGACCGAAGCATTTTCTAGTTTATGCTTTAAAATCTCAAAGCTTTGTTCACATTTTTATGTTCAATTAAACTTTTCACCCTTACGTGTTAACTGCGTCAGAAGTCTAGATATCTTTGAGAATCCTTCAATAAACCTCCTATAATATCCCGCTAACCCCAAGAAGCTACGAACTTCTCCTACATTCGTTATCCTTGACCTATTTGATACAGCTCAACTTTACTTGGATCCACTTCTATCCCTTTGGATGTGACAACATGTCCAAGAAATACTACTTGTTCCAACCAAAACTCATATTTCTTGAATTTAGCTTAGAGCTTCTCCTTCTTCAAGACTCCTAATATGATCCTTGGGTGTTCCTTATGTTCCTCATGACTCCTTAAGTAGATCAAGATATCATCAATAAACACGATGACAAACCGATCAAGAAATTGTGGAAGACATAATTCATCAAATTCATAAAGACTCCAGGAGCGTTAGCTAGGCCAAATAGCATAACTAAGAACTTGTAGTGGCCATACCGAGTTTTGAAAGCTGTCTTTGAGACGTCGCTAGCTTTAATTTTCAACTGATGGTAACCAGATCTCAGGTCAATCTTGGAAAATACAATTGCACCACGGATTTAGTCAAACAAGTCCTCAATCCTAGGGAGAGGATACTTGTTCTTGATAGTGATTCTATTCAATTCTAGTCGATGCACATTCTCATAGAACCATCTTTCTTCTTAACAAATAGTACAGGTGCACCCCAAGGAGATACACTAGCTCATATGAAACTCATATCCAAGAGTTCCTCTATTTATGCCTTCAATTCTTGCAGTTCTTTAGGTGCTATTCTTTAAGGAGCTTTAGAAATATGTGCGGACCCGGGAATTAGGTCTATGGAAAACTCTACCTCCCGTTCTGGAGGCATTCTAGGCAACTCTTCTAGGAAGACTTTTGGAAAGTCTCTAACTACGTTTACGTCACAAACTATCAAACCCATTTTCTCCTCCTGGGCTACTACTGACATCAAAAATCCTGCACCTTCACCTGATTATAGGATTTGTTGGGCTTTCAAAGCCGAGATAATGCATGGTAGTGATCTCCTTTTCGTTACTAGTAGTTGAAGTTCCTCCTCTCCTGAAATTTGGAAGACTACTTCCTTCTCGAAACAACAAATTGTGGCATAATTATTTGATAACCAGTCCATTCCTAGAATCACGTCAAATTCATGCATGTCTAACACATATAATTCCATTCCTAAGTGTCTACCATCAACCTCTATTCTTGTTGTCTTAACTGTATGAATTGTATTTAACACATCTCCAGATGTAATGCATACTTCTAAAGGAAATAATATAGGTTCGATTTTCATGCCTAGACCACACACACACTTAGAAGATATGAATAAATGTGTGGCATCAGAATCTATTAGTACACAAGCAGAAAATCCACACTCAGATTTACTTGCCAAGATATTCCAATCGTGGTCCTCCTCATGTCCCATCAAAGCATATACCTTTGCCTACCCCTTGGGTGCATTCTCTTGCCTCTGCTAATTGTTTCCATATTTCTGTTGTAAATTACCTTTTTGTTGGTTCTTTGGGAAATACTTGGATATGCGTCCTTGTTCACCACATCGGAAACAAGCATTCGTTCCAATGAGGCATTGTCCCAAATGATGTTTCTAGTATTTGTTACAAAGTGTGAGGTCCTTTATGATTGTTGGAGTCGGGTCACTTATATTTTTCTTTGTAAAGTGTTGCTTCTTGTTGTCCTCTCACTTACGCTTCTCAGGTGTTCCGAATTGATGTTGCATAGAATCACTATAGAAATTCTCCCTGAAATTGGCTAGTTGGACCTTAGCTAGTACTTCATGGTATGAGGCAATTTAAACGTGACCATCGCCTGTCTAAGATCATCCCTCAAGCCTTGTTAGAAATGCCTTGCTTATTTGTTCTCATTGTCAACCAGTTCAGGGGCATAGTGCGACAACTCGTCAAACTTTTCTTTCATAGTCTGTTAAGGTCATTGCACCATGTTTCAACATAAAAAATTCTGCTTCCTTTTGGCTCTGGATACTCGATGGGTAGTACTTTTGAAAAATAGCCCTTTGTAGTGATCCCATGTCCATATGTGATCACGAGCTCTGGACCTAGCAGTTGAGTCCCACCAATGTCTGGCTTCCTTTTCGAAACATAAATGCTGCACAAGTCACCTTCTTCGGGTCTAGACATTCGATGAGATCAAATATCATTTCAATGTTAGCTATCCAATCTTCAGCTACCAACAGGTCGGACCACCCTCAAAAGTTGGTGGTTGAAGCCTTTTGAATTGCTCAACAATAGCAGAGGTATTCCTTTGGCCCTCTATCGAAGATACCGGAGCTGGTGACGGTACTGCCCGTTTGAAATTTCACATAAGTTCCATGAACTGTTGAGAAAATTGTACGTCATTAGTACTACCCGTAGTGGCATTCTTATTGTTCGTATTTCTACTGCGAGTATCCATATCCTCAAATAAAATGGTAAAACTATTTAGAGTTGAAATGAATTAAGGAAAGGAAACATAACACAATAACATGTTTTATAAAAAAAAGATTCATAAGTTCGCATAGATAACGTATCGCCAAGCATACATGATGTCCAAACAAACTAAAACTTCAACAAAGAAAAAGAAAACTAGAGGACATAAGTTCAACATAAAATTATAATGGCTATCTAATAATTCTTCTCGGTTTCCTCTCTACGACCCGCCTCTTGAACATCCATGGGTGCTCGTGTTGGTTCAATCGAGGAATAAGAAGCTGGACTGTAATCCTAACTTGGGTCATATTCTACATAATTTCCTTGAATATCAACCTTGGGTATAGTTAGTACGTTGCTTGGATTGGGGTCGTAGCATAGCACCTTCTCAGTATCCTTAAGGTCTTCGTGATTTACCCTCCGCTTTTTCCTCGGGCATTGGAGTAGCATCTCTGGGGAGGTCCTGTAGTCAAATGTTTCTTCGATTTTTTTGATTAATTGTCTCCAATAAGGAGAGAGGGTTCGGTCAAGTTGATACACGATCTCATCCCTATGAAATTTATGTTCATTCGCCCTTGAACCTCGGTAAATCTTTTCCATGACATCCAGGTGTAACATTAAATCGTGATTAGGATTTCTTTTATAATTCCTATGCAGTTAAAATGATTGTGCCTCTCCGTCCGGGTGGTTTGTCCTCGTCTACTCACCATCTATAAGAAAGGGAAATGAATATAATTACTTTTCTTTCAAGAGTGGAAGTTTTTCAAAAGTTTCATAAATGGATGTTGCTATCATCGAAATTTCATAGGTGTTTCTTGAAATGAGAGTTTTTAAAGTTTATCCATAAAGTTTTGAGAGTAGGAATTACTTTCTAGTATTACTATTGTTTTTGTTTTATTAATTTGGATATCACTATTAAAAGGCTTCGAAGAAATCGGAGGGGCCTACTTAAAACCCAATTTCTTTCGGCATGTTAATAGCCTGGTGACTAAGCCCTCTAATACCGTGAACATGCCAATCAAGAAAACTTGAAAAAAAGTAGAAATAATTTTTCCATAGTTTTTACCTTGCTTTTTACGCAAAGGTAGTGATAAAGGGATAAATCATTACACTAGGATTTGGAATTTTTTAGAGGAGATACAAATAATCATTCATAGTTTTTCCTTGTTTTTATACAAAGGTAATGATAAATGGATGAATTATTGTACGGGAATTTATTGTCATCTTATTGTTTATTATGCAATTGTTTATACCTGGCTAAAATTCCTGTACTAGGCATACATGCAAGCTCATATAACTACTACAATATCTCTTTAGTAAAACTTAAAATTAATTATTATCATATAAAACATTTGTAACATTTGAGATTTTATAACATTATTAATTTTGTAGACGTGCTACTCATTTCTTAAAAGCCAAATCACGTTTTTACTATTTGGGCCTAAAATGGGTATGTGACCCATATACTTGGGCTGGCTCAGTTTGGACCATAAAAGGGACCCCCAAGCTTCATTTTTTCGTAGTTGAAGACACAACAGAATAGATAGAAAACACACTACTCCTTCTAGCTTTTAGAGAGGCGATTTAGGGCTTTGGGTCTTCGTCATTTCTTAGATCTCTTCTTCAATCAGATTTAATCCTTCTAGTTTTCTTTTCTTGGTGATTAGAAATATCTACAACGGGTGTTAATCATTGGTTTAGGATTATATTCTTGATGAAGTTTCGATTGGAGAAGAGACCATGGTTTTGGTTCGGTTTGGGGGTTATTTTGAGATTTCTTGGTGAATGATTGTAATGCTATGAATGTGTTTGTTCCAAGTGAAATTGAGCATAAATCCAATTTAATAGATTTCTCAACGGAGAATCAAGTGGGTCTCTGAATCATCGAACCTCTGGGGTCTTCAAACCGAAAAGTTCCTGTGTTCTTGTGCAGCTTACTTTCTCTTTATTCGTTTATTGTTCGACACGATCCTACAAATTTTTGTGCTTATCATGCTTCAATGAAATCATAAATAACTTGTAAAATGCATAACATACCTGATTTGAGGAGTCAAGATGTGAAAAGTGGCATAGCGGAGTGATGACTTAAAATATCTCTTAACTAAAATACTAGTTCATTTCTTAGAAAATAGTTGTCAATTCATATCTTCATATAAGGTTGGACTTAACTGACCTATGATCATTACATCAATAACTCATTCCACAATAATTTAAGTAGCTCGATTAAAAGTTTACATAAAATTAGCCTAATTCAATGTAATACCTTGAAAAAATAAATTTATTAGTCCAAATAAAATTTTCATATAAATTGAGCCCATTTTAACACAATATCATAATATATATATATATATATTTTGGGTAATCCAAATTAAAGTTTCATATGAGGATAAAGGCTCAAAACCTAACTTTTATAGTCATAAAAGGCAATATTTTTTTTACCATATCCGAACAGTGGCCGTCACTGTTCACATCATGAATTGTGACGTGGTCAGTGTATTTTTTTTTTAAATAGGAAAGCTAACGTAAATTTAAAAAAAAAAAAACGAGACAAATTAATTTACTTAACCATAAATAACATGAATTATCCAATGTTTCAATAAAAAAAAAAAATGAAAATCTTAAAGTCTACAGGAAAGCATACCTTTGGCTCTAATACCAATTGTGACGACTTGAATCCTTAACGACTCGAATGTCATGAAACATGGATAAACCCTTATGACATAATAAATAATTAAAAGAAAATGATTTCTTAAGATTTAAATCATCTTAACAAAATACTAAAATTAAACATAAAGGTTTGCAAAACATTCGATAATAATTAATTAAACATGTCTGGAAAATTAAAAGTGAGGACTATAAATGAAAGTCTGATTTATTTTCTGTTTCGTTATCGTCCGCTATCTCCACATTGACCATCTGGAACCAATTAATCATCTGGAAAGGGGAAACATAAAGGCGTGAGAAAATCTCAATAAGTATACACGTATTTATTATAATTTTGAAATCATAATTAATACATAATGGAGACACAAAAACTATGCCGGACATAGGTGGTATGAGTTTGCTTGCGTAGCGCTACTAAAACTCTGGTCTGAATCTTAAAACATACAATATGACCATAGCATATTATTCCAAAAATCATAACGTAGAATTACACATAAATACTTACTTTCTTGTGGATGAATTGAGGATTAAGTTCTTACTTTAAATTGTCTCGAACTTTGTGTGTGCTAAAATCTCTTTCTTTGAATATATATAAAATTCGTGTGTTTGTGTGTGTATGTTTGTATATGTGTGATTGATTGATTGATGTTAGAAAGGTGGGTTGATGGGGGGAGAGAAAAAGGGGAGAAAGTACAAAATTGTGTGTGAAGGGTGAAAAAGCGTGATAGTGTACCCACATATATAGGTCTCCACTAGGTTTAAGCCCCTTTTTCTTGTTTTGGTAAAATGCCATTACCCTAATTTGTTTTGCAAGATTTTTGTGAAGTGCATAAATTATAGTGATTTTTGGTAAAATGCCATTACCCTAACGTGGTATATGTTCGCTTAAATTGCAACAATCAAGGTGTATAAAATCATAGTAATTTGATTATGCCTAAAATTACAATAAATCATTCCTAGTGTGTGTGTGTGTGTTCCAATTCTTAAAATCAACTTCTTCTATTAACTCCATAATTAGAATAATTTATATCCAATCAAACAAAAATAAGGCCAATCATAAAAAAATTAGGTCAAATCCTGTTTTTGTCATAGAGGAAAATTCTAGGTTTGCACCAAGGTTCTAAACTATTGGTCAATATTTAATTAGGTCCCTAGACTTAAATCTTTAAGTTTACCAAAAGACATGAGGTGTTATACATAGCATGAATATTCTCTCTCTTATTTCTCCCTACCATCGTGGGGATCCCCAAGTAGTTTCCTTGAAGTCCAACTAAATTCACTCCAAATAGAGCTTTAATCTCATCTTGAAATGTGGAAGAAATGTTTGGGCTGAAGGAGATGGAAGTCTTTTCAAAATTAACGTGCTAACCGAAGCTTGTTCGTAGCAATCTAAAATTTGTAAAAATATCTAACAATCTGCAACACGGGCTCGAAAAAAAATTAAAGAATCATCTGTGAAGAATAAGTGATTAATTCTCGGCCCTTACCTTGTATACCGAAAACCATCCAACTTACCCTCCTGCTCTCCAAGCATCAATAAGCCAGAGAAAGCTTCAACACATTGCAAAAATATATAGGGTGATAAAGGACATTCCTGGCAAAGATCCCTGGTAGGCACAACCCTTCCTCAACCACGTCCATTAATAAGAAAAGCAAATCTTACCGAACTCATGAAATTCATAATTAAATAATGCCACTTCATTGAAAACCCCATTTTGGTTATCACTACAAGAATAAACTCCCATTCCACTATATCATAGGCTTTTCTCATATCAAGTTTGAGTGCCAGATAACCCTTTCTCCCCTTCTTTTTTTGATTCATTGAGTGGATTCACTTAAACCCCGCATTTGCATTAACACTAATTAGATGCCCCAGGAAAAGAGCACTCCGTGTTTCCGAAATAACACTTGGCAGAACTCGCATCAAACGGTTAGCAATTGTTTTGGAGATAACTTATAAATGACATTACATAAGTTAATCATTCGGAAGTCCCTTATGGACTTTGGTGCTTTCTTTTTAGGGATCACAACAATGTTAGTATCATTTAAAGAATGGAGAGATTTCCAATTATTTAATACATCCAAACATACCTAGGTAATGAAATCTTGCATGAAATCCCAATGTCTCTGATAGAATGTTGCATGAAACCCATCAAACCCTAGAGCTTTGAGTTGCCCCATCATTTTGACAGATGCTTGAACCTCAGTAGCATCAAAGGGTCTATCAAGAGACTCTGTTTCACTAGCTGAAAGTGTCCGCTCCACCCCCTCTAACACCTGCATCCAATGATGCTTGAGTCGGTCTCAAGCTCCCAAACAAGGAGCGAAAATAATCCTCTACATCTGCAATGATTGTGCCCTAATATGAGGCCCAACTACCATTAGCTTCCCAAATTCTTTCAATAAGTTTCTTCTGTCAATAGCTTTTAAGTGAAAGTACTTAGTGCTCCTGTCCTCTTCCTTCAACCAATCCGCGTGAGACCGTTGTTTCCAATATATTTCCTCCCTATTTGAAAGCACATTGATTTCTGCTTCCAATTTATTAATCTCTTCCGTATCGTAACTTCTTTCTGAGGAGTTATACAATTCACTTAGCTAATGTAACGCCCCGAATTCCGTAAACCCGGGACACAACGTTATCCTTTAAAATTGACTTTCAAATAATAATTTGTACAGAAAATAACTGAGATTCAAATATCATAATTTTATTTAAGAATCTAAAAGGTAAATAAAATTTAAAGTTTTAACATCAATAAATAAGTTTTTCAAAGTCTCAAGATGAAAAACATATTTTAAACTTCTTTTCAATAGCCACTGTCGCACGCTCCATCGCCAACCCCAAAATCTGCAATTTGTAAAAATAGGTGTGAGCATTTCATAGAAATATTCAGTAGGTTCAGCGCAATTTAAATTAACTGTACAGTAAATAATACATATAATTATGCAACTTAAGTCATAAATTCTTATTCTCATGCAATAAACAAGTGGATCTCATGCCCGAAGGCAAGTGGGTCATGCCCGAAGACATGTGGATTTGGGCCAGAAGGAAACTGGTCCATGCCTGAAGACATGTGGATTTGGGCCCGAAGGTAAGTGGTCCATGCCTGAAGACATGTGGATCTAGGCCCGAAGGAAACTAGTTCTCATAAATTACGTAATCACATGCATAAATTTACAATATGGGTTTACTTAATATTGGGCATTCGAAATGAAATAGTTTTTGAAGTAATTAACCTACCTGAAATTGTTAATTTTATGATATTGACATTTCCTATTTTTCACGAATGTGTAATTTAATAAAACTTGATTTAATTACTAAATACGTGTATTTAGTAATTTATTAAGTTCGATTAAATTATGCAATTTATTTCTTATTTTCGAAAAATACATTTTATTGTAAAGATAATGTTCAAGAAAATATTAATATATATTTGATCATAATCTTGGAGATTTTTATCACAATCTCGAAAATATTTTGGTAATATTCTTGATGATATATTTTGTGATTATTCTTGACATACAAGCTTATTCAAGATATGGTAAGTATCTTCCTGATATGGTCAAGAATATTTCAATCTTATCTTTACATATGATAAGATTATCTTGGTCGAAAATCTTGATCATAAATAATTTTGATAAGGCTGAAAATATGGTGATAAATATCAAGGTTTATCACTTTATTGATAAATGGTAAGATCTTCTATGATTTATCATTATCATTATTTATGGTAAGCTATATTTTTCATGTGGTGTAAATAATTAAAGCTTCATTCGTGTTGTGACTTCAATACTCCGGGAGGAGGATTTAATCACTTCGAGAAGGAAAGATTTTCAACGTGAAGATCAAACGGGAGGTTTGGTTCAAGATCGAACGGGAGTTCGTGTTGCTGAAAAGTGTTGCAGAGTCAAAGAAAATTACTGAAGAGTGGTGGGACGCCATCTCACATTACATGCCACAGAAGGATCAGGGAGTGATCTATTTCTTGGATGTTTGATAAAGTCTATGCGTAGATTTATCCTGTAGTTTAGATTGATCTGTATAAACTCTTTCTTTATATAGTGAATGGTTTTTGTTCGCAGGATGCGAACCGTGAGTTTTCCCTGTTAGGGGTTTTCCCACGTTAAGCTCAAATTATTGTGTTCTTGTCTATTTACTATTCCGCACAATTTATTCTGGTTGTTTACGTTTTACTATCTAGACGAATCTGCCTTAGTAAGATTCATCTGGTACTGCGCTAAACAAAACTTAACAATTTACTGTTAACTGGTTACTGTCCAGATTTAACTATGACAGTCTGTTTATCAAATTTAGACAACCTCAAATTTTCAATTGGTATCAGAGCAGGTTCACTTCTAGAAAGTGAGATCCGGTTGTGTAAATGGAAAATTCTGCATCTCTTAGGCCACCTCTGTTAACTGGTAGTAACTATGCATATTGGAAAATCCGAATGGAAATTTTTATTCAATCTATTGATGAACGTTGTTGAACTTCTGTTTTTGAAGGTTACACAACACCCACTCTCACTGCTGGAGCTGTTGTTACAACTATAGTTCGAAGTGCCTATACTGCAGATGAATTAGCTAATGCAAATTGGAATTCTAAGGCACTTAACGCTATTGTTTCTTTGGTTGATCCAGGCAAATTCAGACTCATCTCCTCTTTAAGGACCTCCAAGGAAGCATGGGATGCTTTGAGAATTGCAAACGAAGGAACCAATGCTGTCAAAACCTCCAAACTGCAGATGATCACTTTGGAATTTGAACAACTGTCTATGGATGAGAAAGAAAATTTCAAAAGCTTCTATGCCATATTAAGTGATCTCACCAACTCAGTTGAAGCACTTGGGAAAACCTACTCAAATGAGCAGATTGTACAAAAGATCCTTATATCTTTACCAGACAGGTTCCATGCAAAAGTGACAGCAATTGAAGAAAGCAAGGATCTTTCAACCATGCGAGTTGAGGAACTTGTAGGGTCATTGATGACCTATGAGTTAAATCTGGCCCAAAGAAAGAAGGACAAATCACCGGGGATTGCCTTCAAGACAAACAGTGTGAATCCAGACGACTCTGGCGAGACAGACGAAGATGAAAATTTCGTACTTCTCACCAGACAATTTAAAAGGTTCCTCAAGGGCAAACAAAAAGAAAGATCCACAAACAAGGCCAGAATAAAAAACAATGGAAGAAAAATAATTTCTATCCAAAGAATAATGCAAACACGTCTGAAGGGAAGCCTAGGAGTCGAATTCAATGCAGAGAATGTGAAGGATATGGACACATAGCAGCTGATTGGCCCAATACTCAAAAGAAGACCAAGGGAAGGAAGGCCATGAATGTTAAATGGAGTGATGGAGACTCAGATGAATCTAAATCAGGATTAGACAACAGCAATTCTGAAAACAGGTAACTACCCTTAGTGCTTTACAGTTGTCTGGTGCTGAATCTGGTAACTTTTATTATGCAGATAAATCCGGACCAAATACTGAAAACTTGAGGAAGGAACTTCAAGATGCAGAAGAGAAGATTCAGCTGTTACAGGCCTTCGCTGAGCACAACAGGGAACGACAACTGGACGACGTATCTGTAGTCTCACATGATGAACAAAATAAGGTAAGCAGGTTAAGTTCAGAACTTGCTAAATCACAAGATAAAATCAAGAAGCTGGCACGTGGATTCGTCCAGCTTGATGAAATCCTGAACAGTGGCAGACCTGTCAGCCTAAAAATAGGTCTTGGATATGAAGGTAAAGGTAAAAATCATGACCATAAAATAAAACTTGTAAGAGAATTTGGATACAGGTACATGGAACAGAATAGAAATCATACAGATGCATCTACCTCTCATCATCATCATCAATACAATGCAACTGGAACTCAAAACTCACATCCAGTCAGGAACTATACAAGAAGACAATTTCAGCCAAATTTGTACAAATCAGATGAGTCTGTTCATCAGAACAGGAGGAAATTTCAACCTCAACAAAGTCGACAGGATACATCTGTTTTCCAAGTATTCTGTAATTTTTGTGCTAAATCTGGTCATGATGTATTTAGGTGTCATGAGTACTTGAAATTAATCAATTCACACAAAATGAGACTTGTTTCTAGACAAGAGAAGAAAATTCGAACTAATGCTTATGTAGTTCAATTTTCTTTGAGTGGCTTGATTCCTAACACATGGTATTTTGATATTGGATGTTCTAGACACATGACAGGTGATCTCTCTCTACTAACACATTTTGAAAAAGGCGAAACAGGTGCGGTTACATTTGGTGATGGACAAAAGGGAAAGATAGATGGATCTGGTGTCATCAACATCAAGGGACTGCCCACATTAACAAATGTCTTATATGTTATAGGACTGAAGGAAAATTTGATCAGTGTAGGACAACTATGTGATGATAACTTGCTTGTCGTGTTTTCAAAAGAATATTGCAAGGTTTTAAATTGTGACAAGAAGTCTAACCCGTTAAATAGTGTGTTGTTTAAGGGAGTTAGATCTAGAGACAAATGTTATACACTTGAGAGTCTCGAAACTTGCAATTCTGTTAAGACCAAAAATGAGAAACTGTGACATAACAAATTAGGGCATCTAAACTACCATGATCTTATGAAACTAGCCAGACTACAGGCTGTGAGAGGCTTACCCAGCATAAACAATATTCCAGATGAAATCTGTGGTGATTGTCAAAAGGGTAAGCAAATCAAAAGTCAACACAAATCAGGTACATCTGTTAATACCTCTCATATACTTGAGCTAATTCACATGGAATTGATGGGTCCTATCCAAAAGGAAAGTATTGGTGGCAAGAGGTATATTTATGTGTGTGTTGATGATTTCTCCAGATACACCTGGGTCATGTTTATTCGAGATAAATTTAATACCTTTGATAATTTTGTTAATCTTTTTCAGAAATTGAGCAATGAAAAGGCCAACGAACAGGTAAGAGTCAAAATGATCAGAAGTGATCATGGAAGAGAGTTTGAAAACTCCGAGTTTGCTGGTTTTTGTATCCAATATGGGATCAAGCATGAGTACTCGTCCCCAAAGACTCCTCAACAGAATGGAGTGGTGGAAAGAAAAAATAGAACTCTACAAGAGATGGCTCGTGTCATGCTAAATAACAATAAATTGCCCACGAAATTTTGGGCAGAAGCCATAAACACTGCTTGTTATATTGTCAATAGAGTCATGCTTAGATCTGGAACAAAACAAACTCCATATGAAATTTGGAAGGGCAGAAAACCTAGGGTTGATTACTTTCATGCATTTGGAAGTAAATGCTACATTTTGAAAGATAGAGAACACCTAGGAAAATTTGACTCAAAATAGGATTATGGAATATTTTTGGGTTATACTGAAAATAGTAGGGCCTATAGAGTTTACAATCTAAGAACCCAAACTGTTCTTGAGTCAATTAATGTGAAAGTGGATGATACTAACTGTGTAAATTCGGATTTGCAGGTAGCAGATGGTGATCAACTGGAAATTCCACCAAAAGAAGAAGCTGGAAGCAAAAAATCAGAAGAAGAACAGAACCAAGTTGGAAGTCTCAATAATACTGAAGAATCTGATCAGGATGAGTCTGGGCACCCAGTAATATCTGTAGATCGAGACGAATCTGATGACCCAGATACACCTGATATTGCTGAATCAGAAGCATCGAGACTACCACCTGCTAGGATCCAAAAGGCACATTCACTTGACAACATTCTCACTGATATGTCTAAGAAAAATGTGACCAGAAGAAAATTTGCTGAGATGAGTAACATCTGTCATATGTCTCAAATTGAGCCAAAAAATTCCAAGGAAGCTTTGACAGATGAACACTGGGTACAAGCTATGCAGGAGGAGCTTAACCAATTTGAAAGAAACAATGTCTGGGAGCTGGTTCCACGTCCTAAAGAAGATAATGTAATTGGAACCAAATGGATCTTCAAGAATAAGTCAAATGAACAAGGAAATGTGGTAAAAAATAAAGCCAGACTTGTTGCTCAAGGCTATACCCAGATTGAAGGGATAGACTTTGATGAGACATTTGCTCCGGTAGCCAGACTGGAATCCATCAGGTTGTTGCTAACTGTGTCCTGCTACATCAACTTCAGACTATTTCAGATGGATGTCAAAAGTGCCTTTCTGAATGGTGTACTTAATGAGGAAGTCTATGTGGAGAAGCCTCAAGGCTTCACAGATCCATCTCACCTGAATTATGTCTTTAGACTCAAAAAGGCGTTATATGGGTTGAAACAAGCCCCCAGAGCTTGGTATGAAAGACTCACATCATTCTTGCTAAGCAATGGATACAAAAGGGGAGGAACTAATAAAACTCTTTTCATTAAGCATCTAAATCCTGGACTAACTGTAGCTCAAATATATGTTGATGACATAGTATTTGGGTCTACATCTAAGTCCAAAATTAATGAATTTATAAATACAATGAAAAGAGAATTTGAAATGAGTATGGTTGGTGAGCTAACATTTTTTCTTGATTTGAAGGTACAACAGGATGAATCTGGCATATTCATATATCAAGCAAAGTACGCTAAAAATCTGGTGAAGAAATTTGGACTTGAAGATGCAAAGGCAATGAGAACTCCCATGGCGACTACTCTAAAACTTTCAAAGGATGACAGTGGTAAGGATGTAGATCCATCCCTTTACAGAAGCATGATTGGAAGTCTTCTGTACCTTACTGCCAGTAGGCCAGATATATCCTTCAGTGTTGGAGTTTGTGCAAGATATCAAGCCAAACCTAAGGAATCTCATGTTGCTGTTGTGAAAAGAATCATCAGATATGTAAGTGGTACGTTGAATTACGGAATTTGGTTTACAAGAGATACCACTGCCAATCTTGCAGGGTTTTTAGATGCAGACTGGATTGGGAATGTGGATGATCGAAAGAGTACATCTGGAGGATGTCTCTACATTGGGAACAATTTGGTGGCATGGCTAAGTAGAAAGCAAAATTCAGTGTCACTATCCACAACCGAAGCTGAATATATAGCAGCTGGGAGTTGCTGTACACAATTCCTGTGGATGAAACAAATGTTGGAGGACTATGGAATCTCTACAGAACAAGCCACTATGTATTGTGACAACACCAGTGCCATCAATATCTCAAAGAATCCAGTCTAGCACTCCAGAACAAAACATATTGACATCAGACACCACTTCATCAGAGAATTGGCGGAACAAAAGATTATCAATCTGGAGCACATACAGACTGATCTACAGCTGCCAGATTTGTTTACTAAGGACCTCAATACTGTCAAATTTGAAAGCCTTAGGAAACAAATTGGAGTATCACCTCCTTCTGAATAGAACATGCATATTTCATAAAAAAAAAAAAAATTCGCATTTGTTTTTTTTTTTTTTTTTGCATTTTGGTTAACTTATCCTATTCTTATATTAAGTAGATCATGTTTTTGCTTGCAGATATATCTGAGTGCTTGTGGCTGATAACGAGACAGATACGTCTGGCTGATAGCAGTCAACATGTCTCCGGATGAATCTAACTAGCACTCAAATCTGGACAATCCTAAGGATAAGTCACTGCTGTCTATATCATATGGTTGTTACTTGATGAGATTTTATATTCTGTATGTAGACCTATGATCTAAATCTTGCTTATAGCATTGCACGCATTTTTCTTATTATCCATGGGAAGGACTAGTGGAAAAGAAGGCTACCTATCCAAGCCAAGTTCATACCCTTTAGCTTCAAAAATATGATGAATTGAGGTAAATGTGGAAATATTATAGAAGTAAGGGGAAAACTTAGTAAGATAACTTCTGGGGATTGTGTGAATCTACCAATCCAAGCCAAGTTCATACCCTTCTTCTAACCTAACGGGGAACATACTGTAAGATAACTTCTGGGGATTGTGTGAAGCTGTTTCCACCTCCAAAAGACATTGCCACAATATAGAAAAAGTTGGCAAGCCGGATTTGAGAAAATGCACTTCTTATAGATTTTGATCGGTCTTATTGTGCATTACGGTGATAAATCAATAAGTCAGGGCAATCATATGATTTGTGGCAGTATGTGGATGAATAAGGATTGCTCGGATCACACATGCACATTAATCAACATAATCATGCTCGTGGTGGACTGTCTACTGCCAGATATATCTGACTCAACAGATGCCAACAAGTGCTCAGACTTGTCTCAGGTATACATATGCATTTAGATTTTTCTTATTCACGATTTTTAGATTTTATTCTGAAAATCTTTATTTTTAAAGCAGTATATCGCGGGCTAATATGTGCAAATCTTGCAGAACAAGTCAGTTGATTGTGGAGCCCAATTTTGGTAATTTATTTGTTTCCTAATTCTTAACCTATTCTGTTTCTATATATATCCCATTTTTTAAGGAAAGAAAATTGGCATAAACTAGGATTCTCAAGAGATATATTTCTCTACAAGGAATGTATTTAAAAATCTCTTGAATTCTACTTGTACTCAAATTCCTCAAAAATCTCTCTTCAAATCTCCTTCACTGCCTCCACACCAGCCGTTCTTACTCATTCCAGAACGAGTTCAAATTCCAACTCAGCCTATAGCCGAACCAAGCCAAGGCAGCTCTACCACCAAGCCACAAGTTATGGGTGCAAATTCGACACCTATGTTTGATAATCTTCCTACCAGTCACCTTTTTCCCTTAGATATTCGAAGTGAATTGATTGTTGCTAGAGAAATTTTGAGTAAATAGTCTGAAACAAAGGGGGAGATGCCAAAAGATGATAAAGATGTGAAAGGTAAATCTGAAAAATGAATTGTCAGAAGACGTAGATGGATCTGACCCGGATTCAGGTACATCAGATGAATCTAGTGATTCAGAGTCAGAGGCTGAAGAAGAGAAAGCAAAGGAATCAATTGTTGGTTTATCCTTGGATTATTTCACAATTTCTTCGTGATCAGGGTATTCAGATGCTAGAGGATAATCTGGTGATCAATCCCAAGGTGTTAAACAGGGTCAGATGCAGGAAAACACTGGAGGTGAAGACCTCTCACAGGAAACAGGTTTTGGGTGACACTCCTGGTAAACAGGATTCGTCTGGCCAGGATACCAGAATTGACCAGCTAGAAGCAGAGATTATTGGGTTAAAAGCAGAGGTATCTGATCTCAGGGTTTGTGTCAAAAGACTTAATGACACGCTGGATCAGTTGCTTGGAGGTTCTTCAAAAGAAAAACCAGGTGAAATAGAGGAATCTGAGTCTGGAGTTGAAAATGAAAAATTAGAGGAACAGAATGAATCTGATAAGAGAGAAAAGCCTAAAAACAAGGATGATGCTGTAGAATTTGAAGAAAAAGAGACTGTTAGGCTAGACAGAAAGAACAGAAAAAGGTGAATAACACGGTGACCACAAAGAAAAATAAACTGAGTACAAGGGCAGATGAATACACTACACCAGGTGGATCCAGGTATGATCATTCATCATTTGTTAGCAGCCTTATGCAGACTACCAAAGGCACGCTTACACCTTTCAGTTTTAAGGCTTGGATTTGGTGTTTTTTCGACGATGGTTCTGTCAAAGCGGGTCGGTGATTGAGGTAAGACAATGAGCTTGTTTGATTCTTGGGTTTTGGGTTGAAGTTAGGGAAAGGTTGGAGGTGGCGGTTTATGGTGGCGTGCGGTGGTTTCGGACATGCAGTGGCTCGGTGATGTTGGTTGTGCTGGGTTTTGAATGTTTGAATCTTAATTTGTGCAAACTGGGCTAGTGTGGTGGCTTTGGAGATGGTAGTGGTGACTTTGGTGGTGCTGTTCCGAAGGTGAAGGCAGGGTCGGTTGTGATACTGGGTTCGGCTCATGTTGGTTGAGCCTGGTGTTTGTGTGGTGAATATTGTGATTCAGTTTGTGTAAAATCTCGTGTGTGGTGTTGAGTTTTGAATTCTATTCCCGTCTCCTTCAATTCATTGTTTGAATTGAAAGATGACTTTTGATTCATGAATGTGCTACGAAAGATTGTGGATGGCTGAAATTGGCAAGGAGAGTTCGGTTGGGGTCTGAAATTTGTGCTCGGTTATGTTTTGTGAGTTTTTCCTTTGAATTTCTCCCGTCCCTTTCAATTCATTGTTTGAATTGTGGTAACTACCTTCAACATCTCCCGATTCCAGTTATTGCATTGGAGCATTTTGAAGGTGAAGGATTCCTAAGGAATAGCCATGACATCGGTTAAGAGTTTGATTTCTATCTACCATGTCTAAACCAAGATTGGGAAATTGGAGAGGAGAAGATTTCATACTAGAGAGTATTCTTGTGTTGTTGAGTTTTCTCTGTGGGTGTCGTGAATGAGAATGTGAGATGATATATGTGTTGATTTGAAGTTGATAATGATAAATATAGGGTAGATGGAAGATTGAGGGGAAATTGGGGATGGATTATGGGAATTTGAATTTGCTATGTAAGGAAGGGAGGAAAATGTGTGTAATATGAATTGGTTTGGTGCTAAAATATTGGTTTACCAAAAATTTTGAAGAATTTCTTAGAAGCATGATCGTTCTTTCCAATTTATGAGTTGAATGTGGGATTTGTAAATTGTCAACATTGGACTTAAGGAATGATTAAAAATGAATTTGATTAAAATATAAAAAAATGATATTAATATTTGATTTTTCTTTTTTTGGACTTAAAAAATATAACCGATGAAATTGGAACAATTTTAATAAGAATTGGAATTGGACCGAGATTTTAAATAGATTTAAAAAATGTACATAGTTTAAAATAAATTCATATGGCTAGACGAGTGCGCTAAAATATTAACCGTTAAAATTGGAGGTCGTAGCGAGAAGTTCCTTAAAACATCTTTTTTTTTTTAGAATTTGAAAATTTCTCGGTCACTACAGCTAACTTCTGAGCGTTCGGAGTTTTCGTTGCTAACTGCCAAAATAACACTGATGCCAGTGTAACCCCTGACTACACCTAAAGCACCCCAAAGAAGATTCCCTGGTATTCCTAATTTGGCCCACCACCCAACATTGTGGAACCACCTCATCATATCCTAATTCCTTCATCCAAAAAGGCTCAAAATGGAAAAGTCGTCGTTCCCTATCACATGTCTGTCTAGCTTGAGAACCATGAGTGATGAGGAGAATTGGATGGTGATCTGAGCATGATATATCTAGATGTTCCACTTTGGCTAATAGGAATAAAGTAAGCTAATCCAAATTGCAAACAAAGCGATCAAGTCGTTCCTGATTATTATGTACTCCTATTCTTTTATTGTTCCAGGTGAATGGGGGTCCAACATAAGGAATCTCATTCAGTCCACAGTTATGAAGTGGCCCTCTGAACCCTGTAATAGCTGCATACTCCCTGGTTGGTCCCCTTTTCTTCCCCCATGAACACAATATTTCATTAAAATCCCCACCACACACCCAAGTCTCCGAACTTGTCCTTTTCGACATTCGTAGTAGTTCCTAAGAGGTACATCGTGTTCATGCCTTGGATGACCATAGAAACCTATGAATCGCTAAGAGACACCACAAGGCTAAGTAACACTAACATCAATATGCCCTGTTGAAAAGCTTTGAATCGTAATATTCCACCAATCATTCCATAATAACATTAGACATTCTCTCCGCCCCCAACTATCCACCATCAACCCAAGTAATCTACTGTGAACTGCAGGGAATAATCTCAACAAAGGTAACATAACCAATCGCCAAGGCTGTCAAAAAACCCCTAGTGGGTCTAGGTTCACCACCCTTACAAATCCTACTGTTAGAGAGAATAAGTTATGGATAAAAAATAAATTTCAAGAGTATTAGAACTATCTCCCACTCTCTCTCTCTTAGAGATGGAAAAAAAACCTGACTCAAACCCACAAGGAATGGGGCGAAAAAAACCAGCCCCGCAGGTCAGCGGGGTGGGTTCTCGCGACCCGGGTGAGGGCAGGTTTGGTCGCCTCGACTCGAACTTGCCTCGAATAAATAAATTAGTAAAAATAAAAAATTACCGAAAAATAAAAAAAAACTAAAAATATATATAAAAAAAATTAAACGGGGCGACGAGATTGACCTGCCCTGAAATTCGTGGGGCGGGTTTGGGAAAAAATTTTACCTGCGGGGGTAGGTCACAGGTCGGGGGTACCCGACCAGAACCCGTCTCGTCGCTGTTACTATTCTCTCTCACTAAACTAGAAGAAAATGATTGGTTGAGGAAAGAAATTGCAGGAAAGAAACTGTCGTTGAATGTGGCAAAAGAAACTTGGAGAAAACCCTAGGAAGAAACCTAATTCCTGGGGAGAGAAATTAGGACTTGCAAGTAACGTTCATATAATACTATTTATAAATTACTTTTTTGTAATAACTATTATTCTTTTGATAATTATGATATTATTTCGAAGTCGAAAAATATGTAATATAAGTGTGAAATCAAAGATCTCAACAAGAAGTTTAATACAAGCTAAAAAGTGAGAGTAAACTGTAATAACATCGTCCGTAAAATCTTCCCAAAGATCAAATGTAAAATTTTTACTTATACTTTTTTTTTATATACTTTTCCTCTAAATCTCATTCATTTTAAATTATATCATTTAAGTTCTATAATACTACATGTAAATTATTATTTTTTTTGTAATAATTATTATTTTAAAGTCGAGAAATATTGCAAAAAAATGTAATAAATGTTTAGTGTTCTAAAAAGCGTAAAGCGTGATGAAGCGGTGAGATCGAGTATCAAGCTTAAGCGCATCTAGACGCGAAAAAGCGCGGCAATACTCGAGTGAAACGCTGGTAACGCACGAAGCGTGACGAAGCGGCAAGGCCAAGCCTAAGCGCGCCTAAGCGTAAGTGTAAGCGAGCTTTTTAGAACACTCACTTTTAGCAATTTTTATGGTACATGTGTCATTAATGGCATTAGAATTCCTATTATCCTATTAATGACAACAAGATTTTATTTTATTTTAATGTATAAATTATTTTTCGTTTTATAATAGTTATTATTCTTTTGATAATTATTATATTATATTGAAATTGAAAGATATATAATATGGGTGTCAAATTGCAGATATCAACAAGAAGTTTAATACAAGATAACAAATGAGAACAAATCGAAAATATATTGTCTGTAAAATTATCACAAAGATCAAAAATAAAAGTTTTTACTTTTTCCCAATATCTCATTCATTTTAAATTATATCATTTAAGTTATAGAATGATATTTATAAACTATTTTTTGTAATAATTATTATTCTTTAATTTGATAATTATTGTATTATTTTGAATTCGAAAAATATGTAATATAGATGTCAAATCGAAGATCTCAACGAGAAGTTTAATATAAGATAATAAGTGGGAGCAAACTATAAAGGATTGTCCGTAAAATCGTCTCAAAAATCAAATGTAAAAGTTTTACATTATATTTTAAATTTTTCCTCATTATCTCATTCATTTTAAATTATATCATTAAGTTATATAATATTCAGTGTTCAGAAAACCTAAAATCGGTTTGACATGAAAAAAGGCAACAGGTCAAGGGTCAGAAGATCGAATCGGGTTGAACAGTGTCGAATCGATTTTAATTAAAAATTTAATAATTATTTCTAACATAAAAAAATTTTCTAAAAAAAATTATTTTACAAATAAAGCAATATTTACTCACGTGGAAATAAAATTAAATACACACAGAATATAACAACAATAATTCAAAGCAAATATAGATTTATGGTTATTAATTTTATTTTATTTCAAAGTATTTTAACATGTCAAAAAAATAAGATAAAACTAACTTATTTAGAAGAAGAAAGTTTAACAAACAAATAAATTATAAATATTTTTTTTTTTTCAAACGAACAAAACAATTTAAAAGAAAAAGAAAAAGAATATAAAGATTATAATTTCCTAATTTTGATTAGTTTTGTACATGTTGCATTATTTATTTTGATTAGTTTTATCTTTTTTAAAGTTTTAAATTCGATAATATTTTGTATTAGAATGTTATTGTACTTGTATTTGATATGATTGTATATATAATAACATATTTTATAATAACATATTTTCATAAGTTTTGATCGAAATCACCACCACAAATAGAAATTCCTAGCATTGCACGATTGAAATACTAATTTAGATAAAAAAAATAAAATAAAAATAGAGTAGATGTGACATATTGATGGTATCTATGTAGATAGTATATTATTTTTTTATTTTCTAAATGGAAATGTTATTTGCACCATTTCTTTAAGTTAATTCTACAAGAAAATTTTGTTTCCCCTACTAATAATGCGCATACAAAATGAGTTTTGTATGTAAAGAGTGCATTTCCCCGCATTTGAGACTATGTAGGTATTTATTTTAAAATTTTGCTTTTCCTACAACCAATGCGTATTCAAAATAAGATTTGTAGGTAAAGATAATTTTCTCCGCAAAATAAAATTTTGTAGGTGTAAAAAATTGGCTCAAAAAATATGTATACTTAGCCTACAAAATTCAGCCTATAAAACGAGATTTGTAGGCGGAATTAAATTTTTATCACAAAAATAATTTTTGTTGGGATATAATTTCACCTACAAAACTTTAGAAGACAATTTTTAATTCGTAACATGAGTTTATTTTACCCTACAATTTTTATTGTAGAAGTATTTTTTGTTAGATATTTTCAATATTTATTCATTGATTTGTTGTTTTTTTTTGCAAATAAGTTTGCCCTTCGAAGCGGAGATCGACCTTCCCGATCAGGTCATAGAATTTCTCTTGGGGAATTCACTTTCCCTAGCAAAACGAGGATTCATAAGGCTAACAATAAAAATTACAAGACTTTATGGCTACAAACTTGTATATCTTTTTTAGACAAAAAATTCGTGGCGCAAGATATTTTTTTACCGGGCTAGTAATTAAAGAAAAATTGCAATTTTTTTAATTTCCCTACAAAATTTATTTTGATAGAAAAAAATATAGTTAAACAAAGAATCAAAATTTAATCTAACTTTTTGACAAAAAAAAATAAAAAAAAAAGATAAAAACTAAAAGTTTCCTACTAAAATTTTTTCACTTTCCCTCCCTCTAATCACTTTTACCTGGAAGAGTAGCTGCCCACCCTCGTTTCTCTCATTATTTCGAAGACAGTTTCTCATCGTGAGGTTTCCCACCGTGAAGTTACTGACACTAAATTCATCTCTACTATTCCCGAGTATCTGTCAAGCAATTGTCCAAAATTTCTTGACTTACAATCAGGCACAGAGGAGGAGCTCGAATTCAATTTGGTTCGTATCTTCCTTACCTTTCATCTTCAAATAATAATTGTGTTTTTCATTACAAAAACTATTGTTGGGATTAAAATTGGGTTAGTGATAATAAACGTGATGGGTTATAATTTCTTGGCCAAATTTGTTGATTTTTTTATATGGGTTTTTGTAAATCGTGGCTGCATTTCTGTAAATCATGGTTGCATATGAAATCAAATATTTTTTAGATGTTTTTTTTTTGTAAATCGTTGCTTCCACCTTTGTACAATTTCAATTAAAGTTTTAACTATAGCCATAAATTTTTGCTTTGCTTTCACTGCCTAAGGTGTACGTTCAAACTCAAGGTTTCTGCTTTGTGTAATGTGTATGTTCAATTTCAATTTCAAACTCAAACTCAAGATTTCTACTTTCACTGCCTAAGGTGTATGTTCAATTTCAAACTTAAGATTTCTGCCTAAGGCGTATGCTCAATTTCAATTACAAGATTTCTTCTTTGCTTTCACTGCCTAAGGTGTATGTTCAAACTCAAGTATCAAGCATTGAACTAAGCAAGAATGAAAGGATAATGTTGAAAGGTAGCTCAACAAGAAGTGTTAAAAAAAAAAACAATGAATTCAAGTAAAATCAAGAACTCAAAACTCGGAGAATCTTGAATACAAGAAATTTTATTTTATAATTGAATTGTATGTAAAAAATGAATTGCAAAGACTCCTTTTCCCAAGAGTCCTAATTAGTATCAAATTAGAAAACTAAATATGAAAAGAAAACAAATAAAACTATGTAATCTATTAAAAGAAGGAAACTAATTCTATTTAAACTTAAGCTAAAATTGAGGCCCTTCCCATTGGATATTCAAAAATCCAATGGTGCCAATGGACTACATCGATTGGTATGCTATAGAACTCTTCGTGCTTGACTTCATATTTAAATTTTAGCCCGATCCAATGATCGGATCAAAAGTTATGCCTGTTTCAGGATTGGTTGACAAAATATGACCTACATCAAAAACAAAAATGACAGCTCGTATCTGAAGTAACTTTGACAATTTCTAGGTAAGAAGCATGAGTCTTGTTGTAGTAATAGATCAACCAAATATTTTAGCACCCTTCAAATTTGTGAGAAATTATATTAACAGTAATTTGATTGCAAGTTAATGGAATTGAAGGTGAATGATAACGCAATAGTGAACATAAAGAAATTCAGTGGAAGAAAAACATGAAAATGGAGACTTTTAAATGGATTTCTAAAATGAATTTTGTTGGGAGATTTGGGACTATAAGTATAATTTTTTGAGTTGCAAATTTATACCTGCAATCTCTCAATATTGGATAGTTTTGACAATGAATAAATGCCATATATACGAGGGATGACTAGAGGAATCTGTGTTTAGTTAGTATATGTGGTGTTTGAAACTTCCCAATGCACACAATACTAACGTGAGTAAAGCTTGTATCAGTCATGATGATGTGGAAAAGTCAATCATCTGTATTCAATTCAAAAGCTCTTGTATAACTTCTAAAGTGTTTGAATTGTATTGTTTCTCCATTGAAATATTTTTTTTTTATTATTATATCAAATATCTCTTAGGGGTTGTGGAAAGCATATTGGATTGCATAACTTCCTTCAATTCAAATTGTAACAAGGTAAGTTCATATAATTCAAGTATTGCATCAATAATATGTGTGATATTAATCATCGTTATGTCTTTACACCAAAATCTTTCATTGTGTTATTAACAAGTGGTTTGTTTTGGTGAATGATTTGATGTGTGTGTATATTATTAGCTATTTATAATCTTTTTTAACTTTAATTTATCTTTAAGCATAGTTAACTTAAAAATTTACCAACTCAACTTTATGTCAAATTTACAAATTCAACTTAAAAATCAAGAATAAGTTAGAAAGCCCCATAGACAGACATTTATGCATCCAAATTTTTGCCCCAAAATGTTGAGTAATATTGCCTTTCATTTTTAATGTAGTTTACTTCCATCTCAATCTACGAATTGAACAATTTTATAATAAAAACCAACATTTCAAAAAATTTAACGCATAAATTTTCCTTGTGTTTAGTTTGAAAATGTCTTTCACTTACATGCTATATTCATACTTATTATTACGTTAATTGGGAAGAACCTCTCTTCCTTGCATTAGGACATAATTTTTGTTGGAATATAATTACGCCTAGTTATTGAATGAATCTTGAATGTCATATATTAACCTTCATGATAAATATATGGTGGTATAAAGTGTTATGTTTTAAATGTCATTTTAGGGTTAACTATAATAATTATAGCATGGATCGAAATTGGATACGTAATATGGATAGAACCAGTATTGAATATTTATCGAGAATTGAAGAGTTTGTTGGAGTTGCAAGGAACCATGTTAATCATCGAGTTCATTCTACGTTCCCATGCCAGAAGTGTAATAATTGCTCTTGGAAGCCAGTTCGTGAAATTCGACAACACTTGGTGATGTATGGAATGTCATATAACTACACTAAATGGACTTGCCATGGTGAAAAACTTGGAGATAAATCATCGTCCTCAAATGCTAACTTGTCTTCCATCTCGAGTCCGAGAGATGATATTGATTGTGATAATGATCAAGTAATGAATGTAATCAATGATGCATATCCATATGCCTCTCACCACGACAAGCAAAATATTTTAGAGATAGATGATGTGTGTGTTAATGATGATACATTGGGAGAAAATAATATTTTAGAGATAGATGATGTGTATGTTAATGATGATACATTGGGAGACAATCATACGTTGAATATGCAAGAGGAAGAGTTTCAAAAGTATGAACAGTTATTGAAAGAAGCACAAAAAGAACTTTATCCTGGTTACGAAGATTTTTCTGTACTAACAACAATTGTGGAGTTGATGTAGTTGAAGGTGAAGAATCTGATGACTAACAAATGCTTTGATGACCTTATGAGCATCTCGAAGAGAATGCTTCCAAAAGGAAATCAGTTGCCTCCTACTCATCAACATGCTCATAAGGTTGTGAGAGATCTTGGTCTGGGTTACGAAAAAATACATGCATGTAAATATGATTGTGTTCTATTTTACAAGAAAAATGAAGGATTAGATAAGTGTCTTGTTTGTGATGAGCCTAGGTATCAAAACAGTTGTGGAGTAAAGCAAAATATTCCTCAGAAAGTGTTGCGTTATTTCACTCTCAAGCTAAGATTGTAGCAGCTATACATGTCGATGCATACGGCTAATCATATGAAATGGCACAAGGATGGGCATGTTGATGATGGTGAGATGAGACATCCAGCAGACACAGTCGAAAAATGTCTAACTTTATTTTTGCTATCTTAGCATGACATTAACCTAGACAATGTCTAACTTTATTTTTGCTATCTTAGCATGACATGGGGTACATTGGAGTCGAAAAATATGTAATATGAGTGTTAAATCGAGTATTTCAACGAGAAGTTTAATACAAACTAATAAGTGAGAGCAAACTGAAAATATATTGTCCGTAAAATCGTTCGAAGATCAAATGTAAAAATTTTACTTTTTTCTCAATATCTCATTCATTTTAAATTATATCATTTAAGTTCTATAATACTATATTTTTTTTTTTTTTGTTGAAACCAAACTTTCAATAGATTGATAAATGTCTATCCTAACTAAGGCAGATAATAAATGTGAAATACGATCAGACCAAGAAAAAGAACTAGACCAATTTGCACCATAGGCTGCTAGAGCATAGGTTACCTTATTACCACTCCTAGGAACAAAAGAACCCGGGCTTTTTATGATGACCCCATGAAAATTGTCCACCCCCGCACTTGGTTGGTGGGCCCACTGGTGGGCACCATAAGTCCACTGGTGGCCTATATAATTTCTAACGAAAGAACAAGAATAATTAAAAGATTGAAAGATTGAAGTAAGGAACTAATATCTAACAAAATTTCAGCATTGAGATTAAAGCAAAGATCGTTCTCAAGAGCCCGTATGTCACGAATGGCCAAAATTTTCATTTATTTTCGATTTTCGAGGCCAACACATGGCGCACGGTAATTTACAGAAAATACTTTTATCTTTCTTTTCAATAGTTATTGACGTAAACGATGTCACTAGATTGAGATTTCAAAATAACTTTTAAAATAAAGTCCATTCATTTAAAAATTAACGATAAAACATTTAATATAAGATATTGACTTTAAAATCTTTTAGATAAAGAGTAACAATAATAAAATAATGAGTTTGACAGTTCAAACACAAGACCTTATTCGGTGAGTCCAGAACTCAAAGGTCGTCACCTAGTGAAGCACTATCTGTCACTTCGTTTGAAGATCCGCGCTAATCCCCTTTCTCATTTTTATTATTACCTGAAATATTAGATATGTCGTGGAAAGAGCATGCACTTGCTCAGTGAGTAAAGTATGGTGCACATGTACTATTGCACGTAGACAAGTTAACCTCACATATTCAAGATTCGTGCAAACTTTACTTATTAACCAGTCAACCTTATATTCAAGTTGCGTCAAGTTCAAATTGAGTTCTATATTCACATCAAGCCATATATCCAAATCAATTCTAGTCCCAAGTCAAGTTAATTTCATGTATTCAAATCAAGTAAAAATTAACATATTCTAGTTAAGTCAAACTTCATATATTTAAGATCACATCTTACATATTTTTAAACTAGTAAATTCTAGTACTCAAGTCATATAGTCTAGACAAGTAAAGTCGAGGCAAGACATTTATTCAAGTCGAGTCAAGATAATATATTCAAGATCATATGCATTTGCATATTAATCAAATCGAGTTAAGTACATATAATCATGACCAGTGCAAATGCATGTCTTTTCAAGAGAGCATGACTTTTAATGGGGCACATATTACAAATCAACTACTAACCCGAGTGCGCACAAGCAGGGAATGTAATCCCGAGTTCAAACGTGGAGTTTATTCCATGAGTTCTTTTACAAGAGTGGTTTCTACACCATGGGTTTCAAATAAAGAGTCGAGATCCCTGAAATTCATTGACAAGCGTAACCACATCGTGATCCAATTACTGGCCTCCGTGGCACATATATCAAGACAAGCGCCATAGGCATATTAACAAGCTGGATAGAATGATTGTAATACTAAGAAGTTTCTTTTTATGCAATGCTTAATAAAAGTATGAAAATCCTTTTTATGCCATGAAATGCATTTAATATCATATTAACAAGTACAAGTGTGATATAAAGTACAAATACCATTCACAATTTCTATAAATAATCGGAACAAAGATTACTCATGATGTATCACACTATTCAAACAATACTGGTTCAGTTATCATGTATCAATACCTAATTTCAATGTATTGATACTTAACAAAGAACATAAACTTTTCATGATTTCAATGTATTGATACATAAGGTTAATATTGTATAAGCAAGTGGCAAGTGAACTGTTTAAAGTCAACTTATCATTTTAATACATGTTAAAAAAGATCAAAAATTATTCAAGAAATCCAAATAATACAGTTAGTGATGATAACTTTGATTATCCCTTTTAAACAAGTCAATTCTTTTATAAGTGGATTAATAAGAGTTAACGAGAATAAACTCGGTTAACCAACTAAATATCTATTAGTGTTAAACTAACATTAGCGAAAACAATACCAAGATTAAATATGAAAAAGCTTATAAAGAGATCATATTAAACTTGTATCAAGTAAAACATATTCCTACAACAAGATCATATACTTTATATATTCAATGTACAACAAGTAAACAATTAAACATATCCCACTCACCTCGATCCAGAATGGTCGGAAAGAAATTTTTTACTTTGTAGAGATATTGATATTGTCACATGTATTGATACATGCCATCTGTCATGATTTTTACTATACATGTATCGATACTTGCAGGAATTTCAGCATTTCTGGACTTATTTTTTGGGTTTTCTTCAAGGTTTTAACTATCTGTTCAAACATAATTTTATTTAGGATATCAAGAACATGTTATTAGATTAACATGTCTTAATCCTAAAAAAAGATTCAAGCATAATCCTAACTTTGAAATTCTATAATCTTCGAAAGGAAGAAAACCAATATATATCTCTCACGATTTTCTTGTTAAGTTACTTTGTATAAACTCTCTTCAAAGCTCATCTCTATTTATACTAATAGTAGGCTGCACAACGAGATAAAAGTCTCGCCATAGTAGAGTTTAGCTTTCAAATTAGTTGGAGGTGGCAAGTTTAATTCATGCAAATATAGAGGTCGAAGGTTGAGCGCATGCAAGCATGAGGTGGAGGACAAAATACATGCAAGTTGGGGCTGAAGCCTTATGGTTGAATGAGTCATCAAGGCTATGAAGGAGGCGGTGGCGTTAGACTTGGACACCTCATGCTTAAATATTTGGGAAATTCAATTTTGTGCAGCCGAGTTTGAGCTCAAATTTGAGGTATCAAACGAATTCGAAATCTTAGTTTCATGGTAACATTTCGAAGTACTCGTGGAGTACTTTAATATGCAATTTACGACGCAAGAAATGGATAATCGAGGAGAAAGTTATAGCCTTCCAAAATAGGCCACTTAAAATAGCTTTTGGGTTAACCGTTATCGTCTTAACTTTAAAAATTCACTGAGGGCTATTCGTTGGTCGGAATGACAAACCGTTTTCATATTCACGAAATTCACTCCGGGAACTTGTCTGTGCACAGTGGCGGATACAGGACTAAAGTCCAGCTAAAGCGATCGACAGTTGATCGTTGACTGATGACGGAGCAATAGCTAAATTTTTTATTTAATATTTAATTAAATAATATTTTACAACCTTTAATCACAATTCACAAATCAAATCAAACAATCACTAAATCTCAATTCACGATCTTTAATCAATAATTACAATTCACAAATCAAATCAAATATTCGTCAAATCTCATTTCACAATTCAAGCAAGGGGAATATGAATCTCACAAGTGATCATCACAAAAGTAAAATACAATGAAAACTTAAAAAATAACACATCTATGCAAAATTTCTCATAACACTTCAAAAAATAATGTATTACACAACATAATCATACTATGCAACAAGCAAGAAAATCATTCAATTAGAGAATGAACAAATAATACAACAAACTAGGAAACAAATTACCTTGTTCAAGGATTATGCAAAATAAGAAAGAAAGCTAATCAAGCCAGAAGTACCATTATTAATCCTGGATTTTGGAGCTAAGCAAAAGCAAATTACCTGGGTTTCAGGCTTTCAGCCAAAAAAGGAGCCATTGCCAGAGAAGATGAGCGGCTGCTGTGCTGGCTGCATAACCTTTTTCTGTGAAAGGTAATAGAAGTAAACTCAGCTATTTTTAGACTTTATTTGGATCAATTCATGGGCAATTTTAAGTGGCCCAAATAATTAAAAATATGCCCAAAATTAGCATCTTCTAAGTTCTACTCCACCTACAGCAACTCGACAAGACCGATCGGAGACGAACCACGGACGGCAACTTGAACTCAGCAAGGTTTGTGAAATTTGAATCCTTCCATTTCCGATGCGGCGACTTCTGCGAAGCCAACCTGGTAATGGATCAACAGTATTAGACTCTGAGAAATTCAGATTCAAAAAAAAAAAGATGGCCGGAATCCAGTTATCGCGGTCGCGCCACCTCGCCACCGGCTAGCTCCGCCACTGTCTGTGCATATATGATATATAATCAAATGAGGTCGAGAGTACTAGAAAAAGTCTCGAACAAAGGGACACTTAAATATATTTTTGACGTAACTTTTCTTTATTTTATATTTTTGTTTCTCTTTCGTTTAAACATGTTTTTCTTTCTTTACATTCCAAAATCATTACATAAATTATAAAATACTTTTATTATGTCATAAGGAACAATAAAGGACATCAAAATTTTTAGATCGTTACATCGTACCACCCAACTGGAATCTATCTCTACTAAACATTGTGTGTAACATAATTTATGTGCAAAGAGGATGCCTTCTTTTACTGCATGGGCTTCGACCACCTCCACTGAAAGAGCACTGGTACACTGTTTAACTTGAGCCCCCACTACCACACCAAAATTCATCCCTAAGGACTGCAGCAACATAGAAGATGGTCGTCCCAATCATGAAAGTTGCATCGGTGTTAAGTTTAATCCGCCTGGATGGAAGCAACATGCCAATAGTCTTCCATACTTGACGAGCAATTGGGCAAAAGAAAATGACATGTATCCCGTTCTCCTCCCATCACAAGCACAACACCGAGATTTTCCTTTAGGTAGAATGCATATCCTAACCAGATTATGTCTAGTAGGAAGGGAGTCCAAGAATAGTCTCCAAACAAATACCAGAACCTTTGGAGGATTCAGGAGGTGCCATAATAGCTTCCACCAACCGTCTTCACTCAACTTCTCTTCCGTCTCCCGATGTTCTCCAGCCCCCACCTTATAACCACTTTTGACATAGTACTTTCTGTTAGATTCATGATGCCAAATAATTTATCCGGTCGATTACCAGAACTAAGGGGGAAGGAAGTGATAAGATCTACATCAATTGGCCAAAAAAAAAATGAACAAGCTCCTGATCCTAATCACCTAAGGCCATTCTTAAATCAGCCACATGAGTAACCCTCTTTGACCAAGGAGTACAATGCAAGAAAGTTCCCAATCGGGGCAACCAAAGATCCGAAAAAATTCGAACACGCTTACCATCCTCTACTCTCCATCTCAGCCCTCTTTCCAAATGCTCTCATCCCCACAATATACATTTTCGAGCACACGGCCGAAGCTCCACTATGTTTTTGGGCACTAAGAAAGTCCACCCCTCTAAAGTATTTAAATTTCAATAGGCTGCTAATAAGAGAATCAGTGTAATGATCCACTTTTTCCGACTTAATTAATTAAATGAATTTTTGAATCATGTATCGATACATAGAGAAACAAAAACAATTGAACTATGTATCGATACATGTATCAATACTTACAGAAACTCACGAAGGGTTTACACGAGTATAAACGTGGATTGCTGAGGTTTTGCTGGGCTTAACAGGTTCTAACACATGTCAAACATGTAGAGGAAGCTTACATGTATACTAACACCTCAAGCTTCTAGCTTCCCTTATTCTTCTATGCTAGTTTAGGGTAATAATGACCTAAGAACATTAAATTAAGCAAGAAATCTGAACCTAGGTGCTTGAATTCAAGTATAAATAGAGGAACTCAAGCTACTAGGGATCACTCCAGCTAAAAACGTGAGAGAAAGAGAGGAAGAAAGGAAAACTTTGCTTTTACAAGAATTCCAAAGGTAGTTTTAATTTTGAATCATAAATTTTGTAGGAAATGGATGTGATCATGGAAAAGCTTCTGCACGAATTCTGGATCAATAACAAAGGAATTTTGTTTAGATCAGAATTCAAAACTGCATAATCCATTCAACATGTATCGATACATGAAGAACCAGGACCTGAATATGTATCGATACTTCCATTTAATTCAGTGTAATACGAGTTTGATAAAATTTGTTTCTTCTTGATTTTTAGGTTCTAAACAAGGCAAGTAACACCGCAATAGTCTTAATGCTACTTCGTGCAAAATTATTGATATTTTATCTTGTTCTTGTTCTCTTGAAATCTTTACTTGCATTATTACATTTCATTTTGTTATCCCACTTGATTTATGCCTTATGGCCCTTGATTTGATGGAATCACGGGAATTTCTTTCCGGCTTGAAATAAATGATCAGGATGGTAAGTCCTGCTGGAATTATTGCGCGCACGGGATAACATGTGTTTTGTAATATGGGCCATCTCGAAAACTCATATTTTAGGAAAACCAAAAATCTGGTTACATGATGAATACCATTGTATTCATATTTTTCATGTTTTATTTCAGATGCTTGATCGCGAATATTTTAAATCAACTTCTCGAGGGTGGAAAGCTTCAAAAGATGGCCTGACTTATATGTACATCACGAAAACTGAGATTTGGAGCTATCCTCCAAATAATCCTTTTTTATATCTTTATGAATACACAAGAATGAAGGTCAAATATTATGATATTGATACGTTTGGACTAATCTACACTGATGTTTTTAATTTCACTAATATGTAGTACGTGATTTATTTTGGAATAATGTAAAAACCTCGATAGCGGCTTTAAAATAAAATACATTTGTAAATTATGCATGTTTTTATAAAAGTTATGTTTTATGTATCGATACTTGTTACCGTGTTTGTCTATCTAACTAACTAACTATATAAATTTAACGATTTCTTTATACCTGTCATGTATCGATACATGCAGATGGATACTGAACAGCTTGTATGCTCGTAATTGAATTATGTGAAGTTCTTTCCATTTATATACACTCTAAATTAATTAAATTGTTTATCATGCCCAAATTTAAACAAAAAAATTACAAATCCTTATCTTTGATAAGATATCATTACCTCTAACTTCTGAGATGAAAGATTTTGATACTATCCATTTTTATATGTTATAACGCTAGAGATATTTGATTCCTAAACCTTAATCAGATTCTCATACTAAGACAAGTAAATTCATTATAACATTTCAGTTTTACAATTTAGCTATCCTTCTTACATGTATCGATACTTACATAAAAATAGCAGTTCTGGTTTTGTCAAAACAATTGCACATGTTTTGTCAAAATGCGAAAAAATTTCACTGAATTTTTATGAATTTTGTGCGTCACAATTAGAATGTTGGATCAAATGCCAGTCTTGTTTGGATACCGTGGCTTGATTGAAGGCCTCAAGATCTCGAAAGTCAAGTCCACATTTCACCTTATGTTCACACACTTTTGATCATCCAATCCAAGGAACCTTCCTTCAAGAACTCGAACCATCCCACCAAAAGTTACGGATCTTAGTTTGAAGACCTGAATCCTTAACGACTCAAATGTCACAAAACATGCATAAACCCTTATGATTGAGAAATAGATAAAAACAAATTATTTCATAAGGTTTAAGTCGTCTTAAAAAAATACTGAAATTAAACATAAAGATTTGCAAAACATTCGATAATAATTAATTAAACATGTCTGGAAAATTAAAAGTAAGGACTATAAATGAAAGCTTGATTTATTTTCTGTTCCGCTATCACCCGCCATCACCACATTGACCATCTCAAACCAATTAATTATCTGGAAAGGGAAAACATAGATGCATGATAAAATCCCAATAAGTATACACATTTTTATCATAAATGGAATTATGGAGACACGAAAACTATATCAAATATAAGTGGTATGAGTATGCGTGTGTAGCGCTACTAAAACTCTGATCTGAATCTTAAAACATACATATGGACCATATCATATTATTTCAAAAGGCATAACATAGAATTACACGTATATACTTACTGTCTTGTGGGAAGAAGTGAGGATTAAACTCTTACTTTAAGTTGCATCGAACTCTGTGTGTGCTAAAATCTCTTGCTTTTAATATATAAAACTCGTGTATATGTGTTTGTGTATGTGTGTGATTGATTGATGTATGAAAGGTTGGTTGATGGGAGAGAGAGAAAGGGGAGACAGTGCAAAATTGTGTGTGAAGGAAAAAACGTGATGGAGTGTACCTATATATATAGGTTTCCACTAGGTTTAAGCCCCATTTTCTTATTTTGTTAAAATGCCATTACCCTAATTTGTCTTGTAAGATTTTTGTGAAATACATAAACAATTAGCCTAATTATGGTAGATGTTCACTTAAATTGCGACAATCAAGGTGTGTACAGGTATGTATATGTTTGTGTCTCTGTGTGTGTGTGTATTCTAATTCTTAATCAAATCAACTTCTTCACAACATAACTAGTTACACCCGTGTGATGCACGGACATATTCCATCGACAAAATATAATGTAATGACACTAAACAATGTAAGAGAAATCAATAAAAAGTAACAACAGGAAGTGCCAATAATAATAATAATAATAATAATAATAATAATAATAATAATATCAAGAGTATTACGATAATTGTCAACTTGAATACATAATTGATCATCAATGGTATTGAACCTGGAAATAGTACAAACCACCCTTTTATTTGAAGTTCAATGCCATCACATTTTAGAAAGTAAGTCAAGAATCAATAGGAAACATCAAGCAGAATGTCAGTAATAAACATCACTGCCATGGGTTGTAAATCCTCAATTTTACAAAATTAAATCATTCTTGAATGGAAGTATGAGATTTCTTTCTTCAATGCCAATAAAACTCTATACCCACTTAAGCACTCCTAAATTCCTCAACAAAATCTAAATTCAGAAAGTCCAAAACAATTCAAATGCAAAAATACAGATGCAAAAACAATTCATTGTTCATAGTTCTAGTTCCACGTGCGTATAAATATGCTAATCAAGTCAAATATCATCAGAGAATTAATGAATAAAATGCAAAAAATAGTTGAACGGCATAATCAGATACTCTCTTTAAATCAGGAAGTGCTACAAAAATAATCGGTTCATCTTTTTCCCTTGAGTAAGAGGAAGCTGTACAACTAGATGCATAGTAATAACTCCTCCAAGAAGGTCATCAACATGAATTTTAGAATCAGCAAGCATCTTCCAATACTACAAAACTTTTCCAACATGTATCATTTTCATATCATTCACGGACTTATGTACAACTGATTTACTTGTAATGCAAATGCTTAATCAGGATTTCATATAAAAGTCGGGATCACAATCTACATAAATTAAAAACGATAATATAAATGTGTAAATCTATATCCCTTTTAACCAATTTCTCGATAGCATGTACCTCACAAAATAACATTCCACGCATAGGAATTACTTGAGCCACCAAATCCTCAAGATTTAAGAGTTTCATTATATCACAATTCCACGTATCTTTAATTAATAAAACATAGAAAGACGTATGCAGGAACATGACTCCATGAAACATCAGTTGACTATAGTTGTCTATTTATAATTATATATAAGTGATAAAATATTCTTAAAAAATGATTTGGAATCCTTGGAAGTGATAACTTATAACCATGGCAGCCTAATAAAGAATGAGTTCAACCTTGAGGCCACTAAAAAAAATGCATTTGCTTAAGAGTAGCAAAGGTCAATGATAATGAGTAGGTTCGATGACCTATATCTATCTCATCAATGATTCTGAAATTAAGGTCAACGTTCTCGTCTCCTTCAGCCGTAGTAACCCCTCTCTATTATATTTGCAATCCAAAATAGTGATAAAATTCGAGTTAAACTCAATTTGCCACAATTTACCTGCCATTAATACCAGACAAAAAAATAGTTCATGTATCTTATGTAGCTAATAAACAAATAATTATTGAAAGAAAAATATAATCCTCATTTCAAGTTCAAATGGATAACAGACTTTCACGAACATCGGACAATCCAAAAAAAAATTTCAAGTAACTGCAACAGCCATACATCACGTCTCAGAGAATCAAATAACCACTTCATATGATCCAATCTCTCTCAAAACCTCTCATAATCTCCTGTATCAAATCCCAATAAAATGGACTACATAAATTTTTGAACCACTATCTAAAAATATTCTCAAACAATATTTCGTTCAGTCGAAATAACTTATAAAAATCACTTTGAATTCAATCAATCTAGACCTCAATAAATAACTTCCATTCAATAAAGATCAAACCCAAATAAAATTCGGACTTAAATTTCTCAATCACTACCTAAGAAAGAATTCTCAAACACCATTCAGAGTTAAATAAAGAAACCCATAATATCACTCGAAAGACAATTTACAATCAGGAAAAGATCTAAAACTAAGATAAGTCAAAATCTTGAATCTCTAAATAATATAATGATTGACTTTCAGCAATAAAATACTTGGAATTTCGATTCAATGGAGAAATTATTCCTTCTCAAAATTACATTAAATAAATATCAGAAGTTAATTAAAAAAGAAGACAAAAATGGTATACTGGAGTTTTCCACCCACTGTGTTAATATAATTTCCCACTCAATAAGGATATGTAAAACGTTATGGTAAATGGCAAAAAATTCAAAATAAAATTACTTAAAACTTGCTCAATTATAAATTTATAAATAACACAATTTCTCAAAGCATTTTTTAAATACACACGTTTTCTCTCTCCACTTTTCAACGATACATTTTACCTCAAAAATATAAATAAAATAATTTACAATAACTACAATGTTATCAGACAGAGCTTAAAAAACAAAATTTCAAGTAAGTTTGTCGTGTGTTAATTCATACAAAAGTATAAAGTACAAACCTAAGGTAACATGCCTAACCATATCCAAAAATGCATTTGAGTTGTATTCAAATTTCACAAAAACTACTACTTATATAATGGCAATCTGGAATATTCCCTTCATTCTGAATTTCAATAAACACCAACATGAAACTATATAGACAAATTTAAAATCACATAACACAGAAAAAATAATACGGGCTATTTAATTTTCAAGAATGATGGAAAAATAATCAATAAAAATACATGTAATATACACCTTATAGACATCAATGGGTTGATTGAGTTCGCTAGGGGTGATGTTCTGGAAGGAAACCTGATCCTTGGTAAGTTGTAAGTATGCGCCATCTACCATTTATAACCTCCACACATTAAATTCACATAAAATACACATCACACTCGAAATTATAATTACAATTCAATTTTATATAGTTGGACCTATAATAAAGGCATTCAAATTACTAGTTAGTAGAGAAGAGAATCGTTAAAAAATGCGGGAAGATCAAATGCAAGTGGTGAGAGAGGGTTGACAATTACAGACTGTTTGGATTTTTCTTCTCGAAACAAAGAAAAGAAGAAAAAATGAATTTCAGTTATTTCATGAAACTGAAAGCAAACAAAAAATAAATTTCAAAGAGTCCATAAACAAAATATCTATCTATAATCTATTAATAGACATATAAAATATGGATGTTCAATCATGTCTAAAAATGTAAAAATATTCTACAAAGTCTAGAAAAGTAATCTTGGAATAGTACTTTTCAATAACTCGAGCCTTCTTAAGAAACATACCAAAAGTTGTGCGGACTTCACTTTCTATGCTCTTCCCAGAATCCTTGCCTGCTATTGACTTCTCGAGATTATCCTTAGCTTGCTCATCCAGGTTCAATCAGACATATAACAAACAAATGAAAATCACATCCTTCCTTCCCCTCCTCACTGTTATGAATTAATTAACAACTATATAACTTACTAATGTAGAAGAAATGTAAAAAAACCCTCTTACCAAGAGTCCAGCTACATTAAATATTCATACAAAGTTCAATTGACCCCACCCCATTCGTCAATTTCCTACATTTCCTTTTTTCATTAAATCTAATAAATCACAAGTTCACAATCGACAACTAATTAACGATGTATATGTATATAGGAAAAGAAAAAAGAGCTAACCAGAGGGATAAGATGATCACACTCCTTAGAGCCGGTTGCTGGACTTCCCCAAGGTCTTACTGCTACAGTCATTCTCCGACATGTAGTACCCGGGTCCTCCTCCTACATCAATTATAGTGGGGAACATGTTTGTTTCTTATTCTTTTTCTTCTTATCCATGGAGAGTGGTAATGAAGAGGTCAATCAAAAACCATGAACACACAGGCAGCCATTTGACGCAATCAACCGACCACGAGAAGAACACCCTTCAATATCCCAAATCGTGATGAGTAGACTCAACAAAGGCAGAGTGATAAATAAAGTTAGTAAATGAGGGAGAAAATCAACTCCAAACACTAACCTGGGTCACAAAATCATAAATTCAGCACAAACCCCATCGTGCGATGAATGACTACTCCACCTCGAATCAGAGCTATGTGAGGTGTAAAACTTTTAATAAATCTGAATCTAGTAAAGGGGAGGATGACCCATCACCTAAGTCTAAGTTTAGAACAAAGATTTCCTCATCCAGATCGTGTATAACCCCCACCGTGACCATTGCACCTTGTTCTCAAATTTTGAGTATTTTTTGATATCCTGCTGGAAGGAGAGGAATGGGACAAAAAAATCAAAATCAAGAACTCACAAAAGGAAAGTGATTTTTTAATCGCCCACTAATACAACTGTAACGACCAGGTCCTATTTAACGGGTTATTCTTGTCATTAGATTAGATAACGACGTACTGTCCCTACTGTACCGACATGAATCTTTTCAGCATGCTTTATCCTCAGTCGTAGCTTCCCGAAAAAACTTCCCAAGAGGTCACCCATCATAGAATTGCTCCAAGTTATACACGCTTAACTGTAGAGTTTTTAACTCCGGACTTCTAAAAAATAAGTTGCACCTTGTTAGTATGAGTAGCACCTATCAAATCTTTTAAGCTTTCCTGGCCTGGGTGTTACAATCACCCCCAGTAAGACTCGTGATGTCCTTGTCACGCTTAATCCATCTGAGGATCCTTTGCCAGGTGTTGAGATTCTAGAGGCGGCTTCTACGGGTTCAAGAGGTGGCTCCCGCCCTATGATGTAGCACTTTGTCCAGCATATCACTTAGTTCTCGATTTTCGGCTAGCGGTCGACTTTGATACCATTTGTAACGCACACGGGTCCCACTTATTGGTTGTCCCGGTCGTTAGATCGATGACGTAATGTTCCCACTGTAACAACATGAGTCTTTGCAGCTTGCTTTGTCCTCACTAAAACCTTCCCCGAGAAAACTTTTCATAAAATTGCTTCAAATTAAGCATGCTTAACTGTGGAGTTTCCAATGATGAATTTCAAGAAAAGAAGGTACACCTTGTTAATATGAGTAGTACCTATCAAATATTTTATACTTTGGGTGTTACAACAACCCAATTTCATTAACCTATAAAATGGCCGTCACTTTGATGATTTGATACCCACTAACTCAGTAACCGTGGTATACTTGTAAACTTTAGAAGACATGGATGCTCAAGCCGTAGAGAGAAATGGTAGAAGCTTGTTTGGCAGTGGCCATCGCAGAGACCGACGTGAAACATGTTAAAAGACAGAGCAGCCTTAAAACGACACATATGACGTCAATTATCCGGTTACCAATTCTCCTACGATTTGGAGTCTGACCATTCATTATGCCGCTTTCCTCAGTTACTGCCACCTTTGTCTCTCCAGAAGCTGAATGCCCACTTCTGCCAGCCCATTCTTTTGCTCATTCGTCGGCTTCTGTTAATGATTTTTCAACTTCTTTAGGCTTTAGATTGTAGGATTTCAGAGGTTTTTTTGATAGTCGAAGACTGGAAGGGTACTTTCAAAATGAAGTGGGGGAATGAAGACACGTGGCTGAGAAATAGGTGGGGCTTATGTGTGTACTCAAGCAACCAAAAACTGCCCAATGTAAGCGGGTGGATTAATAAAATTGTATAAAAAACTAAAAATCTAAATAACTTACTGATAAATGTTTAAATTCATGGGAAAGTGGGAAGTGGCCAATTATTATGCCAACAGTGATTCTTGGAGGAAAAAAAATTCCAGGATCAACATTAAATATATATAGAATAGATTAATTTAAACCCAATCAAATAAAAATAAGGCCAATATAAAAAAAGTCAAATCATGTTTTTGTGCTAGAGGAAAAATTTGGGTTTCCACCAAGTTTCTAAACTATTGGTCAATATTTAATTAGGTCCATAGACTTAAATCTTTAGGTTTACCCAAATATGTGAGGTGTTATAATCTACCCTCCTAAAATAAATTTCGTCCTCGAAATTTACCTTGAGATTCGTCAAAGAGTTGCGAGTACTTGGCTTGTATCTCCACCTCTCGTTCCCACGTGGATTCTTCGATTGAATGATTCCGCCACTGAACTTTCACAAGTAGAATCACTTTATTCTGAAGGGCTTGAAATTTTTTATTAACTATCCTTAAGGGAACTTTTCATAACATAAGCCCCGTTGTAACTCAATAGGCTAGTGGTTGACCACATGACTTGGATCAGAGACATATTTTCTAAGCATGGAAGCATGGAACACGTCATGCACTGCCAAAAGTTCTGGAGGTAAGGCTAGTTGATATGCAACATTCCAACACGTTGCAAGATTTCGAACTGGCCAATATACCTTGGTCATAACTTACCCTTTTTGCCAAAACTAAGGATGACAATAATACCTATGAACCCGCAACCCGTTGGGTACCCGGCACAAATGGGTAGAAATTATCCAACCCAATGGGTTTGTGGGTAGGGTATGAGTGTAGATTTAGAAACCTGACATGGATATGAGTAGGATATGAGTATTGTAGAAAAATCCATACTCAACCCATATACCCATTAATTTTTTTTTAAAAAAATATTTTATTTAAATTTTAACACTATATAATTTTGAACAAGTGGATTCTTTGATATTTGCTTATTTTTTGACAATTGAGTCTATTTATTTTTAGACAATGGATGTTGTTATACTTTTACTTCATTCTGATAATTTTATGTTACGCAAGGATTGTTAATTAGTATATTACATGTGAAATTCATGAAAAATTTATAATTAGATACTTATATTATTGTTGAACACACACACACACACACATTACTAATGCCAAATTTTTTTTTTTATTAAAATTAAAATATGTAACGGATTTTAAATGGGTATAAAAGTGTACCCGCACTCTACTCGTACCCTACCCGCACCTGACCCGCCACTCTTGAGTGGGTATATGGGTAGGGCATGTGTATTATAAATATCTAGTGGATAGGGTATGAGTTTTCTAAACCCGACCCATTGTCATTTCTTCCCAAAACGTAACACCCCTTTCACTGGTGCACTGTTTGTTCGATGATCTCGAGACCCAAAATATTGCGTTCCCCGACTTCATCCCAGTGTACTGGTGATCTACACTTTCTTTTGTATAATGCTTCATATAGTGCCATGCCAATGGAAGCATGATAGCTATTGTTGTAAGCGAACTCAACCAATGGTAAATGTTTCTCCCATTGTCCTCCAAACTCTAGAACGTATATTCGAAGCATGTCCTCCAATGCCTGAATGGTTGGTTCAGATTGTTCATCTCTTTGAGGGTGAAATATTGTGCTAAACTTCAGCTTAGTACCCAATGCTCGGTGTAAACTCTTCCAAAAGTTCAAAGTGAACATTGGATCTTTGTCTGACACAATTGAGACTGGAACCCTGTGTAACCTTATTGTTTTATTTACATATAGCTGTGCAAATTGGTCCATCTTGAAAGTCATCCGAACTGGTAGAAAGTGGGCTGATTTGGTGAGTTTATCCACAATGACCTATATAGCCTCATGACCTTTTGTCGACTTCAAAAAGTCGACAACAAAGTCCATCGTTACAGGTTCCCACTTCCATTCAGGAACTTCTAATGGTTCGAGTAGTCCAGATCGTCTCTGGTGTTCAACTTTTACTTGTTGGCATACTAGACACTTCTCAACATATTCAGCAATTTCTTTCTTCATGTTTCTCCACCAAATTACTGCCTTGAGGTCTCGGTACATCTTTGTGCCCCCCGGATGTACTGAATAAGGAGAGGAGTGAGCCTCTTCTAAAATCTTCTTTTTCAAATCCTCGAAGTCCGGTACGCAGTCCTTGGTAGTACAATGTTTTATCTTTGTCCATGGTGAAGTCTTTTCGTTTCTCCATATCGATTTCTACTTTGATTAATCCAAATGACTGATCCACCTTCTGATGATTCCTGATCCTATCACGGAGTGTTGGCTGAATTAAAAGAGCTGTCATTCGAGTTACAGCGCTTGGAGGTGTTGTAACCACTTCAAGGCTTAACTTCTCAAACTCCTTTCACAATGGCTCTTACATGGTCAAATCGCCATTTGACTTGGCACTTTTCGAATCAAGGAGTTTGCTACAACATTCGCCTTTCCTAGGTGATAATGTATTTCACAGTCATAATCCTTCAATAGCTCGAACTATCTTCTCTGCCTCATATTTGACTCCTTCTTAGTGAAGATGTACTTGAGACTTTTGTGGTCGGTGCAAATGTAACATTTACCCCCGTAAAGGTAGTGTCTCCATATCTTTAAGACATGAACAACTACAACTAACTCCAAATCATGTGTAGGATAGTTCTTCTCATGTGCCTTCAATTGTTGTGATGCATAAGCGACTACTCTGCCCTGTTGCATCAACACACAACCTAAATCTTGTTTCGACGCATCACTATAGATGACGAAACCATCTACACCTTTAGGTATGGTTAGGACCGAAGCATTTTCTAGTTTATGCTTTAAAATCTCAAAGCTTTGTTCACATTTTTATGTTCAATTAAACTTTTCACCCTTACGTGTTAACTGCGTCAGAAGTCTAGATATCTTTGAGAATCCTTCAATAAACCTCCTATAATATCCCGCTAACCCCAAGAAGCTACGAACTTCTCCTACATTCGTTATCCTTGACCTATTTGATACAGCTCAACTTTACTTGGATCCACTTCTATCCCTTTGGATGTGACAACATGTCCAAGAAATACTACTTGTTCCAACCAAAACTCATATTTCTTGAATTTAGCTTAGAGCTTCTCCTTCTTCAAGACTCCTAATATGATCCTTGGGTGTTCCTTATGTTCCTCATGACTCCTTAAGTAGATCAAGATATCATCAATAAACACGATGACAAACCGATCAAGAAATTGTGGAAGACATAATTCATCAAATTCATAAAGACTCCAGGAGCGTTAGCTAGGCCAAATAGCATAACTAAGAACTTGTAGTGGCCATACCGAGTTTTGAAAGCTGTCTTTGAGACGTCGCTAGCTTTAATTTTCAACTGATGGTAACCAGATCTCAGGTCAATCTTGGAAAATACAATTGCACCACGGATTTAGTCAAACAAGTCCTCAATCCTAGGGAGAGGATACTTGTTCTTGATAGTGATTCTATTCAATTCTAGTCGATGCACATTCTCATAGAACCATCTTTCTTCTTAACAAATAGTACAGGTGCACCCCAAGGAGATACACTAGCTCATATGAAACTCATATCCAAGAGTTCCTCTATTTATGCCTTCAATTCTTGCAGTTCTTTAGGTGCTATTCTTTAAGGAGCTTTAGAAATATGTGCGGACCCGGGAATTAGGTCTATGGAAAACTCTACCTCCCGTTCTGGAGGCATTCTAGGCAACTCTTCTAGGAAGACTTTTGGAAAGTCTCTAACTACGTTTACGTCACAAACTATCAAACCCATTTTCTCCTCCTGGGCTACTACTGACATCAAAAATCCTGCACCTTCACCTGATTATAGGATTTGTTGGGCTTTCAAAGCCGAGATAATGCATGGTAGTGATCTCCTTTTCGTTACTAGTAGTTGAAGTTCCTCCTCTCCTGAAATTTGGAAGACTACTTCCTTCTCGAAACAACAAATTGTGGCATAATTATTTGATAACCAGTCCATTCCTAGAATCACGTCAAATTCATGCATGTCTAACACATATAATTCCATTCCTAAGTGTCTACCATCAACCTCTATTCTTGTTGTCTTAACTGTATGAATTGTATTTAACACATCTCCAGATGTAATGCATACTTCTAAAGGAAATAATATAGGTTCGATTTTCATGCCTAGACCACACACACACTTAGAAGATATGAATAAATGTGTGGCATCAGAATCTATTAGTACACAAGCAGAAAATCCACACTCAGATTTACTTGCCAAGATATTCCAATCGTGGTCCTCCTCATGTCCCATCAAAGCATATACCTTTGCCTACCCCTTGGGTGCATTCTCTTGCCTCTGCTAATTGTTTCCATATTTCTGTTGTAAATTACCTTTTTGTTGGTTCTTTGGGAAATACTTGGATATGCGTCCTTGTTCACCACATCGGAAACAAGCATTCGTTCCAATGAGGCATTGTCCCAAATGATGTTTCTAGTATTTGTTACAAAGTGTGAGGTCCTTTATGATTGTTGGAGTCGGGTCACTTATATTTTTCTTTGTAAAGTGTTGCTTCTTGTTGTCCTCTCACTTACGCTTCTCAGGTGTTCCGAATTGATGTTGCATAGAATCACTATAGAAATTCTCCCTGAAATTGGCTAGTTGGACCTTAGCTAGTACTTCATGGTATGAGGCAATTTAAACGTGACCATCGCCTGTCTAAGATCATCCCTCAAGCCTTGTTAGAAATGCCTTGCTTATTTGTTCTCATTGTCAACCAGTTCAGGGGCATAGTGCGACAACTCGTCAAACTTTTCTTTCATAGTCTGTTAAGGTCATTGCACCATGTTTCAACATAAAAAATTCTGCTTCCTTTTGGCTCTGGATACTCGATGGGTAGTACTTTTGAAAAATAGCCCTTTGTAGTGATCCCATGTCCATATGTGATCACGAGCTCTGGACCTAGCAGTTGAGTCCCACCAATGTCTGGCTTCCTTTTCGAAACATAAATGCTGCACAAGTCACCTTCTTCGGGTCTAGACATTCGATGAGATCAAATATCATTTCAATGTTAGCTATCCAATCTTCAGCTACCAACAGGTCGGACCACCCTCAAAAGTTGGTGGTTGAAGCCTTTTGAATTGCTCAACAATAGCAGAGGTATTCCTTTGGCCCTCTATCGAAGATACCGGAGCTGGTGACGGTACTGCCCGTTTGAAATTTCACATAAGTTCCATGAACTGTTGAGAAAATTGTACGTCATTAGTACTACCCGTAGTGGCATTCTTATTGTTCGTATTTCTACTGCGAGTATCCATATCCTCAAATAAAATGGTAAAACTATTTAGAGTTGAAATGAATTAAGGAAAGGAAACATAACACAATAACATGTTTTATAAAAAAAAGATTCATAAGTTCGCATAGATAACGTATCGCCAAGCATACATGATGTCCAAACAAACTAAAACTTCAACAAAGAAAAAGAAAACTAGAGGACATAAGTTCAACATAAAATTATAATGGCTATCTAATAATTCTTCTCGGTTTCCTCTCTACGACCCGCCTCTTGAACATCCATGGGTGCTCGTGTTGGTTCAATCGAGGAATAAGAAGCTGGACTGTAATCCTAACTTGGGTCATATTCTACATAATTTCCTTGAATATCAACCTTGGGTATAGTTAGTACGTTGCTTGGATTGGGGTCGTAGCATAGCACCTTCTCAGTATCCTTAAGGTCTTCGTGATTTACCCTCCGCTTTTTCCTCGGGCATTGGAGTAGCATCTCTGGGGAGGTCCTGTAGTCAAATGTTTCTTCGATTTTTTTGATTAATTGTCTCCAATAAGGAGAGAGGGTTCGGTCAAGTTGATACACGATCTCATCCCTATGAAATTTATGTTCATTCGCCCTTGAACCTCGGTAAATCTTTTCCATGACATCCAGGTGTAACATTAAATCGTGATTAGGATTTCTTTTATAATTCCTATGCAGTTAAAATGATTGTGCCTCTCCGTCCGGGTGGTTTGTCCTCGTCTACTCACCATCTATAAGAAAGGGAAATGAATATAATTACTTTTCTTTCAAGAGTGGAAGTTTTTCAAAAGTTTCATAAATGGATGTTGCTATCATCGAAATTTCATAGGTGTTTCTTGAAATGAGAGTTTTTAAAGTTTATCCATAAAGTTTTGAGAGTAGGAATTACTTTCTAGTATTACTATTGTTTTTGTTTTATTAATTTGGATATCACTATTAAAAGGCTTCGAAGAAATCGGAGGGGCCTACTTAAAACCCAATTTCTTTCGGCATGTTAATAGCCTGGTGACTAAGCCCTCTAATACCGTGAACATGCCAATCAAGAAAACTTGAAAAAAAGTAGAAATAATTTTTCCATAGTTTTTACCTTGCTTTTTACGCAAAGGTAGTGATAAAGGGATAAATCATTACACTAGGATTTGGAATTTTTTAGAGGAGATACAAATAATCATTCATAGTTTTTCCTTGTTTTTATACAAAGGTAATGATAAATGGATGAATTATTGTACGGGAATTTATTGTCATCTTATTGTTTATTATGCAATTGTTTATACCTGGCTAAAATTCCTGTACTAGGCATACATGCAAGCTCATATAACTACTACAATATCTCTTTAGTAAAACTTAAAATTAATTATTATCATATAAAACATTTGTAACATTTGAGATTTTATAACATTATTAATTTTGTAGACGTGCTACTCATTTCTTAAAAGCCAAATCACGTTTTTACTATTTGGGCCTAAAATGGGTATGTGACCCATATACTTGGGCTGGCTCAGTTTGGACCATAAAAGGGACCCCCAAGCTTCATTTTTTCGTAGTTGAAGACACAACAGAATAGATAGAAAACACACTACTCCTTCTAGCTTTTAGAGAGGCGATTTAGGGCTTTGGGTCTTCGTCATTTCTTAGATCTCTTCTTCAATCAGATTTAATCCTTCTAGTTTTCTTTTCTTGGTGATTAGAAATATCTACAACGGGTGTTAATCATTGGTTTAGGATTATATTCTTGATGAAGTTTCGATTGGAGAAGAGACCATGGTTTTGGTTCGGTTTGGGGGTTATTTTGAGATTTCTTGGTGAATGATTGTAATGCTATGAATGTGTTTGTTCCAAGTGAAATTGAGCATAAATCCAATTTAATAGATTTCTCAACGGAGAATCAAGTGGGTCTCTGAATCATCGAACCTCTGGGGTCTTCAAACCGAAAAGTTCCTGTGTTCTTGTGCAGCTTACTTTCTCTTTATTCGTTTATTGTTCGACACGATCCTACAAATTTTTGTGCTTATCATGCTTCAATGAAATCATAAATAACTTGTAAAATGCATAACATACCTGATTTGAGGAGTCAAGATGTGAAAAGTGGCATAGCGGAGTGATGACTTAAAATATCTCTTAACTAAAATACTAGTTCATTTCTTAGAAAATAGTTGTCAATTCATATCTTCATATAAGGTTGGACTTAACTGACCTATGATCATTACATCAATAACTCATTCCACAATAATTTAAGTAGCTCGATTAAAAGTTTACATAAAATTAGCCTAATTCAATGTAATACCTTGAAAAAATAAATTTATTAGTCCAAATAAAATTTTCATATAAATTGAGCCCATTTTAACACAATATCATAATATATATATATATATATTTTGGGTAATCCAAATTAAAGTTTCATATGAGGATAAAGGCTCAAAACCTAACTTTTATAGTCATAAAAGGCAATATTTTTTTTACCATATCCGAACAGTGGCCGTCACTGTTCACATCATGAATTGTGACGTGGTCAGTGTATTTTTTTTTTAAATAGGAAAGCTAACGTAAATTTAAAAAAAAAAAAACGAGACAAATTAATTTACTTAACCATAAATAACATGAATTATCCAATGTTTCAATAAAAAAAAAAAAATGAAAATCTTAAAGTCTACAGGAAAGCATACCTTTGGCTCTAATACCAATTGTGACGACTTGAATCCTTAACGACTCGAATGTCATGAAACATGGATAAACCCTTATGACATAATAAATAATTAAAAGAAAATGATTTCTTAAGATTTAAATCATCTTAACAAAATACTAAAATTAAACATAAAGGTTTGCAAAACATTCGATAATAATTAATTAAACATGTCTGGAAAATTAAAAGTGAGGACTATAAATGAAAGTCTGATTTATTTTCTGTTTCGTTATCGTCCGCTATCTCCACATTGACCATCTGGAACCAATTAATCATCTGGAAAGGGGAAACATAAAGGCGTGAGAAAATCTCAATAAGTATACACGTATTTATTATAATTTTGAAATCATAATTAATACATAATGGAGACACAAAAACTATGCCGGACATAGGTGGTATGAGTTTGCTTGCGTAGCGCTACTAAAACTCTGGTCTGAATCTTAAAACATACAATATGACCATAGCATATTATTCCAAAAATCATAACGTAGAATTACACATAAATACTTACTTTCTTGTGGATGAATTGAGGATTAAGTTCTTACTTTAAATTGTCTCGAACTTTGTGTGTGCTAAAATCTCTTTCTTTGAATATATATAAAATTCGTGTGTTTGTGTGTGTATGTTTGTATATGTGTGATTGATTGATTGATGTTAGAAAGGTGGGTTGATGGGGGGAGAGAAAAAGGGGAGAAAGTACAAAATTGTGTGTGAAGGGTGAAAAAGCGTGATAGTGTACCCACATATATAGGTCTCCACTAGGTTTAAGCCCCTTTTTCTTGTTTTGGTAAAATGCCATTACCCTAATTTGTTTTGCAAGATTTTTGTGAAGTGCATAAATTATAGTGATTTTTGGTAAAATGCCATTACCCTAACGTGGTATATGTTCGCTTAAATTGCAACAATCAAGGTGTATAAAATCATAGTAATTTGATTATGCCTAAAATTACAATAAATCATTCCTAGTGTGTGTGTGTGTGTTCCAATTCTTAAAATCAACTTCTTCTATTAACTCCATAATTAGAATAATTTATATCCAATCAAACAAAAATAAGGCCAATCATAAAAAAATTAGGTCAAATCCTGTTTTTGTCATAGAGGAAAATTCTAGGTTTGCACCAAGGTTCTAAACTATTGGTCAATATTTAATTAGGTCCCTAGACTTAAATCTTTAAGTTTACCAAAAGACATGAGGTGTTATACATAGCATGAATATTCTCTCTCTTATTTCTCCCTACCATCGTGGGGATCCCCAAGTAGTTTCCTTGAAGTCCAACTAAATTCACTCCAAATAGAGCTTTAATCTCATCTTGAAATGTGGAAGAAATGTTTGGGCTGAAGGAGATGGAAGTCTTTTCAAAATTAACGTGCTAACCGAAGCTTGTTCGTAGCAATCTAAAATTTGTAAAAATATCTAACAATCTGCAACACGGGCTCGAAAAAAAATTAAAGAATCATCTGTGAAGAATAAGTGATTAATTCTCGGCCCTTACCTTGTATACCGAAAACCATCCAACTTACCCTCCTGCTCTCCAAGCATCAATAAGCCAGAGAAAGCTTCAACACATTGCAAAAATATATAGGGTGATAAAGGACATTCCTGGCAAAGATCCCTGGTAGGCACAACCCTTCCTCAACCACGTCCATTAATAAGAAAAGCAAATCTTACCGAACTCATGAAATTCATAATTAAATAATGCCACTTCATTGAAAACCCCATTTTGGTTATCACTACAAGAATAAACTCCCATTCCACTATATCATAGGCTTTTCTCATATCAAGTTTGAGTGCCAGATAACCCTTTCTCCCCTTCTTTTTTTGATTCATTGAGTGGATTCACTTAAACCCCGCATTTGCATTAACACTAATTAGATGCCCCAGGAAAAGAGCACTCCGTGTTTCCGAAATAACACTTGGCAGAACTCGCATCAAACGGTTAGCAATTGTTTTGGAGATAACTTATAAATGACATTACATAAGTTAATCATTCGGAAGTCCCTTATGGACTTTGGTGCTTTATTTTTAGGGATCACAACAATGTTAGTATCATTTAAAGAATGGAGAGATTTCCAATTATTTAATACATCCAAACATACCTAGGTAATGAAATCTTGCATGAAATCCCAATGTCTCTGATAGAATGTTGCATGAAACCCATCAAACCCTAGAGCTTTGAGTTGCCCCATCATTTTGACAGATGCTTGAACCTCAGTAGCATCAAAGGGTCTATCAAGAGACTCTGTTTCACTAGCTGAAAGTGTCCGCTCCACCCCCTCTAACACCTGCATCCAATGATGCTTGAGTCGGTCTCAAGCTCCCAAACAAGGAGCGAAAATAATCCTCTACATCTGCAATGATTGTGCCCTAATATGAGGCCCAACTACCATTAGCTTCCCAAATTCTTTCAATAAGTTTCTTCTGTCAATAGCTTTTAAGTGAAAGTACTTAGTGCTCCTGTCCTCTTCCTTCAACCAATCCGCGTGAGACCGTTGTTTCCAATATATTTCCTCCCTATTTGAAAGCACATTGATTTCTGCTTCCAATTTATTAATCTCTTCCGTATCGTAACTTCTTTCTGAGGAGTTATACAATTCACTTAGCTAATGTAACGCCCCGAATTCCGTAAACCCGGGACACAACGTTATCCTTTAAAATTGACTTTCAAATAATAATTTGTACAGAAAATAACTGAGATTCAAATATCATAATTTTATTTAAGAATCTAAAAGGTAAATAAAATTTAAAGTTTTAACATCAATAAATAAGTTTTTCAAAGTCTCAAGATGAAAAACATATTTTAAACTTCTTTTCAATAGCCACTGTCGCACGCTCCATCGCCAACCCCAAAATCTGCAATTTGTAAAAATAGGTGTGAGCATTTCATAGAAATATTCAGTAGGTTCAGCGCAATTTAAATTAACTGTACAGTAAATAATACATATAATTATGCAACTTAAGTCATAAATTCTTATTCTCATGCAATAAACAAGTGGATCTCATGCCCGAAGGCAAGTGGGTCATGCCCGAAGACATGTGGATTTGGGCCAGAAGGAAACTGGTCCATGCCTGAAGACATGTGGATTTGGGCCCGAAGGTAAGTGGTCCATGCCTGAAGACATGTGGATCTAGGCCCGAAGGAAACTAGTTCTCATAAATTACGTAATCACATGCATAAATTTACAATATGGGTTTACTTAATATTGGGCATTCGAAATGAAATAGTTTTTGAAGTAATTAACCTACCTGAAATTGTTAATTTTATGATATTGACATTTCCTATTTTTCACGAATGTGTAATTTAATAAAACTTGATTTAATTACTAAATACGTGTATTTAGTAATTTATTAAGTTCGATTAAATTATGCAATTTATTTCTTATTTTCGAAAAATACATTTTATTGTAAAGATAATGTTCAAGAAAATATTAATATATATTTGATCATAATCTTGGAGATTTTTATCACAATCTCGAAAATATTTTGGTAATATTCTTGATGATATATTTTGTGATTATTCTTGACATACAAGCTTATTCAAGATATGGTAAGTATCTTCCTGATATGGTCAAGAATATTTCAATCTTATCTTTACATATGATAAGATTATCTTGGTCGAAAATCTTGATCATAAATAATTTTGATAAGGCTGAAAATATGGTGATAAATATCAAGGTTTATCACTTTATTGATAAATGGTAAGATCTTCTATGATTTATCATTATCATTATTTATGGTAAGCTATATTTTTCATGTGGTGTAAATAATTAAAGCTTCATTCGTGTTGTGACTTCAATACTCCGGGAGGAGGATTTAATCACTTCGAGAAGGAAAGATTTTCAACGTGAAGATCAAACGGGAGGTTTGGTTCAAGATCGAACGGGAGTTCGTGTTGCTGAAAAGTGTTGCAGAGTCAAAGAAAATTACTGAAGAGTGGTGGGACGCCATCTCACATTACATGCCACAGAAGGATCAGGGAGTGATCTATTTCTTGGATGTTTGATAAAGTCTATGCGTAGATTTATCCTGTAGTTTAGATTGATCTGTATAAACTCTTTCTTTATATAGTGAATGGTTTTTGTTCGCAGGATGCGAACCGTGAGTTTTCCCTGTTAGGGGTTTTCCCACGTTAAGCTCAAATTATTGTGTTCTTGTCTATTTACTATTCCGCACAATTTATTCTGGTTGTTTACGTTTTACTATCTAGACGAATCTGCCTTAGTAAGATTCATCTGGTACTGCGCTAAACAAAACTTAACAATTTACTGTTAACTGGTTACTGTCCAGATTTAACTATGACAGTCTGTTTATCAAATTTAGACAACCTCAAATTTTCAATTGGTATCAGAGCAGGTTCACTTCTAGAAAGTGAGATCCGGTTGTGTAAATGGAAAATTCTGCATCTCTTAGGCCACCTCTGTTAACTGGTAGTAACTATGCATATTGGAAAATCCGAATGGAAATTTTTATTCAATCTATTGATGAACGTTGTTGAACTTCTGTTTTTGAAGGTTACACAACACCCACTCTCACTGCTGGAGCTGTTGTTACAACTATAGTTCGAAGTGCCTATACTGCAGATGAATTAGCTAATGCAAATTGGAATTCTAAGGCACTTAACGCTATTGTTTCTTTGGTTGATCCAGGCAAATTCAGACTCATCTCCTCTTTAAGGACCTCCAAGGAAGCATGGGATGCTTTGAGAATTGCAAACGAAGGAACCAATGCTGTCAAAACCTCCAAACTGCAGATGATCACTTTGGAATTTGAACAACTGTCTATGGATGAGAAAGAAAATTTCAAAAGCTTCTATGCCATATTAAGTGATCTCACCAACTCAGTTGAAGCACTTGGGAAAACCTACTCAAATGAGCAGATTGTACAAAAGATCCTTATATCTTTACCAGACAGGTTCCATGCAAAAGTGACAGCAATTGAAGAAAGCAAGGATCTTTCAACCATGCGAGTTGAGGAACTTGTAGGGTCATTGATGACCTATGAGTTAAATCTGGCCCAAAGAAAGAAGGACAAATCACCGGGGATTGCCTTCAAGACAAACAGTGTGAATCCAGACGACTCTGGCGAGACAGACGAAGATGAAAATTTCGTACTTCTCACCAGACAATTTAAAAGGTTCCTCAAGGGCAAACAAAAAGAAAGATCCACAAACAAGGCCAGAATAAAAAACAATGGAAGAAAAATAATTTCTATCCAAAGAATAATGCAAACACGTCTGAAGGGAAGCCTAGGAGTCGAATTCAATGCAGAGAATGTGAAGGATATGGACACATAGCAGCTGATTGGCCCAATACTCAAAAGAAGACCAAGGGAAGGAAGGCCATGAATGTTAAATGGAGTGATGGAGACTCAGATGAATCTAAATCAGGATTAGACAACAGCAATTCTGAAAACAGGTAACTACCCTTAGTGCTTTACAGTTGTCTGGTGCTGAATCTGGTAACTTTTATTATGCAGATAAATCCGGACCAAATACTGAAAACTTGAGGAAGGAACTTCAAGATGCAGAAGAGAAGATTCAGCTGTTACAGGCCTTCGCTGAGCACAACAGGGAACGACAACTGGACGACGTATCTGTAGTCTCACATGATGAACAAAATAAGGTAAGCAGGTTAAGTTCAGAACTTGCTAAATCACAAGATAAAATCAAGAAGCTGGCACGTGGATTCGTCCAGCTTGATGAAATCCTGAACAGTGGCAGACCTGTCAGCCTAAAAATAGGTCTTGGATATGAAGGTAAAGGTAAAAATCATGACCATAAAATAAAACTTGTAAGAGAATTTGGATACAGGTACATGGAACAGAATAGAAATCATACAGATGCATCTACCTCTCATCATCATCAATACAATGCAACTGGAACTCAAAACTCACATCCAGTCAGGAACTATACAAGAAGACAATTTCAGCCAAATTTGTACAAATCAGATGAGTCTGTTCATCAGAACAGGAGGAAATTTCAACCTCAACAAAGTCGACAGGATACATCTGTTTTCCAAGTATTCTGTAATTTTTGTGCTAAATCTGGTCATGATGTATTTAGGTGTCATGAGTACTTGAAATTAATCAATTCACACAAAATGAGACTTGTTTCTAGACAAGAGAAGAAAATTCGAACTAATGCTTATGTAGTTCAATTTTCTTTGAGTGGCTTGATTCCTAACACATGGTATTTTGATATTGGATGTTCTAGACACATGACAGGTGATCTCTCTCTACTAACACATTTTGAAAAAGGCGAAACAGGTGCGGTTACATTTGGTGATGGACAAAAGGGAAAGATAGATGGATCTGGTGTCATCAACATCAAGGGACTGCCCACATTAACAAATGTCTTATATGTTATAGGACTGAAGGAAAATTTGATCAGTGTAGGACAACTATGTGATGATAACTTGCTTGTCGTGTTTTCAAAAGAATATTGCAAGGTTTTAAATTGTGACAAGAAGTCTAACCCGTTAAATAGTGTGTTGTTTAAGGGAGTTAGATCTAGAGACAAATGTTATACACTTGAGAGTCTCGAAACTTGCAATTCTGTTAAGACCAAAAATGAGAAACTGTGACATAACAAATTAGGGCATCTAAACTACCATGATCTTATGAAACTAGCCAGACTACAGGCTGTGAGAGGCTTACCCAGCATAAACAATATTCCAGATGAAATCTGTGGTGATTGTCAAAAGGGTAAGCAAATCAAAAGTCAACACAAATCAGGTACATCTGTTAATACCTCTCATATACTTGAGCTAATTCACATGGAATTGATGGGTCCTATCCAAAAGGAAAGTATTGGTGGCAAGAGGTATATTTATGTGTGTGTTGATGATTTCTCCAGATACACCTGGGTCATGTTTATTCGAGATAAATTTAATACCTTTGATAATTTTGTTAATCTTTTTCAGAAATTGAGCAATGAAAAGGCCAACGAACAGGTAAGAGTCAAAATGATCAGAAGTGATCATGGAAGAGAGTTTGAAAACTCCGAGTTTGCTGGTTTTTGTATCCAATATGGGATCAAGCATGAGTACTCGTCCCCAAAGACTCCTCAACAGAATGGAGTGGTGGAAAGAAAAAATAGAACTCTACAAGAGATGGCTCGTGTCATGCTAAATAACAATAAATTGCCCACGAAATTTTGGGCAGAAGCCATAAACACTGCTTGTTATATTGTCAATAGAGTCATGCTTAGATCTGGAACAAAACAAACTCCATATGAAATTTGGAAGGGCAGAAAACCTAGGGTTGATTACTTTCATGCATTTGGAAGTAAATGCTACATTTTGAAAGATAGAGAACACCTAGGAAAATTTGACTCAAAATAGGATTATGGAATATTTTTGGGTTATACTGAAAATAGTAGGGCCTATAGAGTTTACAATCTAAGAACCCAAACTGTTCTTGAGTCAATTAATGTGAAAGTGGATGATACTAACTGTGTAAATTCGGATTTGCAGGTAGCAGATGGTGATCAACTGGAAATTCCACCAAAAGAAGAAGCTGGAAGCAAAAAATCAGAAGAAGAACAGAACCAAGTTGGAAGTCTCAATAATACTGAAGAATCTGATCAGGATGAGTCTGGGCACCCAGTAATATCTGTAGATCGAGACGAATCTGATGACCCAGATACACCTGATATTGCTGAATCAGAAGCATCGAGACTACCACCTGCTAGGATCCAAAAGGCACATTCACTTGACAACATTCTCACTGATATGTCTAAGAAAAATGTGACCAGAAGAAAATTTGCTGAGATGAGTAACATCTGTCATATGTCTCAAATTGAGCCAAAAAATTCCAAGGAAGCTTTGACAGATGAACACTGGGTACAAGCTATGCAGGAGGAGCTTAACCAATTTGAAAGAAACAATGTCTGGGAGCTGGTTCCACGTCCTAAAGAAGATAATGTAATTGGAACCAAATGGATCTTCAAGAATAAGTCAAATGAACAAGGAAATGTGGTAAAAAATAAAGCCAGACTTGTTGCTCAAGGCTATACCCAGATTGAAGGGATAGACTTTGATGAGACATTTGCTCCGGTAGCCAGACTGGAATCCATCAGGTTGTTGCTAACTGTGTCCTGCTACATCAACTTCAGACTATTTCAGATGGATGTCAAAAGTGCCTTTCTGAATGGTGTACTTAATGAGGAAGTCTATGTGGAGAAGCCTCAAGGCTTCACAGATCCATCTCACCTGAATTATGTCTTTAGACTCAAAAAGGCGTTATATGGGTTGAAACAAGCCCCCAGAGCTTGGTATGAAAGACTCACATCATTCTTGCTAAGCAATGGATACAAAAGGGGAGGAACTAATAAAACTCTTTTCATTAAGCATCTAAATCCTGGACTAACTGTAGCTCAAATATATGTTGATGACATAGTATTTGGGTCTACATCTAAGTCCAAAATTAATGAATTTATAAATACAATGAAAAGAGAATTTGAAATGAGTATGGTTGGTGAGCTAACATTTTTTCTTGATTTGAAGGTACAACAGGATGAATCTGGCATATTCATATATCAAGCAAAGTACGCTAAAAATCTGGTGAAGAAATTTGGACTTGAAGATGCAAAGGCAATGAGAACTCCCATGGCGACTACTCTAAAACTTTCAAAGGATGACAGTGGTAAGGATGTAGATCCATCCCTTTACAGAAGCATGATTGGAAGTCTTCTGTACCTTACTGCCAGTAGGCCAGATATATCCTTCAGTGTTGGAGTTTGTGCAAGATATCAAGCCAAACCTAAGGAATCTCATGTTGCTGTTGTGAAAAGAATCATCAGATATGTAAGTGGTACGTTGAATTACGGAATTTGGTTTACAAGAGATACCACTGCCAATCTTGCAGGGTTTTTAGATGCAGACTGGATTGGGAATGTGGATGATCGAAAGAGTACATCTGGAGGATGTCTCTACATTGGGAACAATTTGGTGGCATGGCTAAGTAGAAAGCAAAATTCAGTGTCACTATCCACAACCGAAGCTGAATATATAGCAGCTGGGAGTTGCTGTACACAATTCCTGTGGATGAAACAAATGTTGGAGGACTATGGAATCTCTACAGAACAAGCCACTATGTATTGTGACAACACCAGTGCCATCAATATCTCAAAGAATCCAGTCTAGCACTCCAGAACAAAACATATTGACATCAGACACCACTTCATCAGAGAATTGGCGGAACAAAAGATTATCAATCTGGAGCACATACAGACTGATCTACAGCTGCCAGATTTGTTTACTAAGGACCTCAATACTGTCAAATTTGAAAGCCTTAGGAAACAAATTGGAGTATCACCTCCTTCTGAATAGAACATGCATATTTCATAAAAAAAAAAAAAATTCGCATTTGTTTTTTTTTTTTTTTTGCATTTTGGTTAACTTATCCTATTCTTATATTAAGTAGATCATGTTTTTGCTTGCAGATATATCTGAGTGCTTGTGGCTGATAACGAGACAGATACGTCTGGCTGATAGCAGTCAACATGTCTCCGGATGAATCTAACTAGCACTCAAATCTGGACAATCCTAAGGATAAGTCACTGCTGTCTATATCATATGGTTGTTACTTGATGAGATTTTATATTCTGTATGTAGACCTATGATCTAAATCTTGCTTATAGCATTGCACGCATTTTTCTTATTATCCATGGGAAGGACTAGTGGAAAAGAAGGCTACCTATCCAAGCCAAGTTCATACCCTTTAGCTTCAAAAATATGATGAATTGAGGTAAATGTGGAAATATTATAGAAGTAAGGGGAAAACTTAGTAAGATAACTTCTGGGGATTGTGTGAATCTACCAATCCAAGCCAAGTTCATACCCTTCTTCTAACCTAACGGGGAACATACTGTAAGATAACTTCTGGGGATTGTGTGAAGCTGTTTCCACCTCCAAAAGACATTGCCACAATATAGAAAAAGTTGGCAAGACGGATTTGAGAAAATGCACTTCTTATAGATTTTGATCGGTCTTATTGTGCATTACGGTGATAAATCAATAAGTCAGGGCAATCATATGATTTGTGGCAGTATGTGGATGAATAAGGATTGCTCGGATCACACATGCACATTAATCAACATAATCATGCTCGTGGTGGACTGTCTACTGCCAGATATATCTGACTCAACAGATGCCAACAAGTGCTCAGACTTGTCTCAGGTATACATATGCATTTAGATTTTTCTTATTCACGATTTTTAGATTTTATTCTGAAAATCTTTATTTTTAAAGCAGTATATCGCGGGCTAATATGTGCAAATCTTGCAGAACAAGTCAGTTGATTGTGGAGCCCAATTTTGGTAATTTATTTGTTTCCTAATTCTTAACCTATTCTGTTTCTATATATATCCCATTTTTTAAGGAAAGAAAATTGGCATAAACTAGGATTCTCAAGAGATATATTTCTCTACAAGGAATGTATTTAAAAATCTCTTGAATTCTACTTGTACTCAAATTCCTCAAAAATCTCTCTTCAAATCTCCTTCACTGCCTCCACACCAGCCGTTCTTACTCATTCCAGAACGAGTTCAAATTCCAACTCAGCCTATAGCCGAACCAAGCCAAGGCAGCTCTACCACCAAGCCACAAGTTATGGGTGCAAATTCGACACCTATGTTTGATAATCTTCCTACCAGTCACCTTTTTCCCTTAGATATTCGAAGTGAATTGATTGTTGCTAGAGAAATTTTGAGTAAATAGTCTGAAACAAAGGGGGAGATGCCAAAAGATGATAAAGATGTGAAAGGTAAATCTGAAAAATGAATTGTCAGAAGACGTAGATGGATCTGACCCGGATTCAGGTACATCAGATGAATCTAGTGATTCAGAGTCAGAGGCTGAAGAAGAGAAAGCAAAGGAATCAATTGTTGGTTTATCCTTGGATTATTTCACAATTTCTTCGTGATCAGGGTATTCAGATGCTAGAGGATAATCTGGTGATCAATCCCAAGGTGTTAAACAGGGTCAGATGCAGGAAAACACTGGAGGTGAAGACCTCTCACAGGAAACAGGTTTTGGGTGACACTCCTGGTAAACAGGATTCGTCTGGCCAGGATACCAGAATTGACCAGCTAGAAGCAGAGATTATTGGGTTAAAAGCAGAGGTATCTGATCTCAGGGTTTGTGTCAAAAGACTTAATGACACGCTGGATCAGTTGCTTGGAGGTTCTTCAAAAGAAAAACCAGGTGAAATAGAGGAATCTGAGTCTGGAGTTGAAAATGAAAAATTAGAGGAACAGAATGAATCTGATAAGAGAGAAAAGCCTAAAAACAAGGATGATGCTGTAGAATTTGAAGAAAAAGAGACTGTTAGGCTAGACAGAAAGAACAGAAAAAGGTGAATAACACGGTGACCACAAAGAAAAATAAACTGAGTACAAGGGCAGATGAATACACTACACCAGGTGGATCCAGGTATGATCATTCATCATTTGTTAGCAGCCTTATGCAGACTACCAAAGGCACGCTTACACCTTTCAGTTTTAAGGCTTGGATTTGGTGTTTTTTCGACGATGGTTCTGTCAAAGCGGGTCGGTGATTGAGGTAAGACAATGAGCTTGTTTGATTCTTGGGTTTTGGGTTGAAGTTAGGGAAAGGTTGGAGGTGGCGGTTTATGGTGGCGTGCGGTGGTTTCGGACATGCAGTGGCTCGGTGATGTTGGTTGTGCTGGGTTTTGAATGTTTGAATCTTAATTTGTGCAAACTGGGCTAGTGTGGTGGCTTTGGAGATGGTAGTGGTGACTTTGGTGGTGCTGTTCCGAAGGTGAAGGCAGGGTCGGTTGTGATACTGGGTTCGGCTCATGTTGGTTGAGCCTGGTGTTTGTGTGGTGAATATTGTGATTCAGTTTGTGTAAAATCTCGTGTGTGGTGTTGAGTTTTGAATTCTATTCCCGTCTCCTTCAATTCATTGTTTGAATTGAAAGATGACTTTTGATTCATGAATGTGCTACGAAAGATTGTGGATGGCTGAAATTGGCAAGGAGAGTTCGGTTGGGGTCTGAAATTTGTGCTCGGTTATGTTTTGTGAGTTTTTCCTTTGAATTTCTCCCGTCCCTTTCAATTCATTGTTTGAATTGTGGTAACTACCTTCAACATCTCCCGATTCCAGTTATTGCATTGGAGCATTTTGAAGGTGAAGGATTCCTAAGGAATAGCCATGACATCGGTTAAGAGTTTGATTTCTATCTACCATGTCTAAACCAAGATTGGGAAATTGGAGAGGAGAAGATTTCATACTAGAGAGTATTCTTGTGTTGTTGAGTTTTCTCTGTGGGTGTCGTGAATGAGAATGTGAGATGATATATGTGTTGATTTGAAGTTGATAATGATAAATATAGGGTAGATGGAAGATTGAGGGGAAATTGGGGATGGATTATGGGAATTTGAATTTGCTATGTAAGGAAGGGAGGAAAATGTGTGTAATATGAATTGGTTTGGTGCTAAAATATTGGTTTACCAAAAATTTTGAAGAATTTCTTAGAAGCATGATCGTTCTTTCCAATTTATGAGTTGAATGTGGGATTTGTAAATTGTCAACATTGGACTTAAGGAATGATTAAAAATGAATTTGATTAAAATATAAAAAAATGATATTAATATTTGATTTTTCTTTTTTTGGACTTAAAAAATATAACCGATGAAATTGGAACAATTTTAATAAGAATTGGAATTGGACCGAGATTTTAAATAGATTTAAAAAATGTACATAGTTTAAAATAAATTCATATGGCTAGACGAGTGCGCTAAAATATTAACCGTTAAAATTGGAGGTCGTAGCGAGAAGTTCCTTAAAACATCTTTTTTTTTTTAGAATTTGAAAATTTCTCGGTCACTACAGCTAACTTCTGAGCGTTCGGAGTTTTCGTTGCTAACTGCCAAAATAACACTGATGCCAGTGTAACCCCTGACTACACCTAAAGCACCCCAAAGAAGATTCCCTGGTATTCCTAATTTGGCCCACCACCCAACATTGTGGAACCACCTCATCATATCCTAATTCCTTCATCCAAAAAGGCTCAAAATGGAAAAGTCGTCGTTCCCTATCACATGTCTGTCTAGCTTGAGAACCATGAGTGATGAGGAGAATTGGATGGTGATCTGAGCATGATATATCTAGATGTTCCACTTTGGCTAATAGGAATAAAGTAAGCTAATCCAAATTGCAAACAAAGCGATCAAGTCGTTCCTGATTATTATGTACTCCTATTCTTTTATTGTTCCAGGTGAATGGGGGTCCAACATAAGGAATCTCATTCAGTCCACAGTTATGAAGTGGCCCTCTGAACCCTGTAATAGCTGCATACTCCCTGGTTGGTCCCCTTTTCTTCCCCCATGAACACAATATTTCATTAAAATCCCCACCACACACCCAAGTCTCCGAACTTGTCCTTTTCGACATTCGTAGTAGTTCCTAAGAGGTACATCGTGTTCATGCCTTGGATGACCATAGAAACCTATGAATCGCTAAGAGACACCACAAGGCTAAGTAACACTAACATCAATATGCCCTGTTGAAAAGCTTTGAATCGTAATATTCCACCAATCATTCCATAATAACATTAGACATTCTCTCCGCCCCCAACTATCCACCATCAACCCAAGTAATCTACTGTGAACTGCAGGGAATAATCTCAACAAAGGTAACATAACCAATCGCCAAGGCTGTCAAAAAACCCCTAGTGGGTCTAGGTTCACCACCCTTACAAATCCTACTGTTAGAGAGAATAAGTTATGGATTAAAAATAAATTTCAAGAGTATTAGAACTATCTCCCACTCTCTCTCTCTTAGAGATGGAAAAAAAACCTGACTCAAACCCACAAGGAATGGGGCGAAAAAAACCAGCCCCGCAGGTCAGCGGGGTGGGTTCTCGCGACCCGGGTGAGGGCAGGTTTGGTCGCCTCGACTCGAACTTGCCTCGAATAAATAAATTAGTAAAAATAAAAAATTACCGAAAAATAAAAAAAAACTAAAAATATATATAAAAAAAATTAAACGGGGCGACGAGATTGACCTGCCCTGAAATTCGTGGGGCGGGTTTGGGAAAAAATTTTACCTGCGGGGGTAGGTCACAGGTCGGGGGTACCCGACCAGAACCCGTCTCGTCGCTGTTACTATTCTCTCTCACTAAACTAGAAGAAAATGATTGGTTGAGGAAAGAAATTGCAGGAAAGAAACTGTCGTTGAATGTGGCAAAAGAAACTTGGAGAAAACCCTAGGAAGAAACCTAATTCCTGGGGAGAGAAATTAGGACTTGCAAGTAACGTTCATATAATACTATTTATAAATTACTTTTTTGTAATAACTATTATTCTTTTGATAATTATGATATTATTTCGAAGTCGAAAAATATGTAATATAAGTGTGAAATCAAAGATCTCAACAAGAAGTTTAATACAAGCTAAAAAGTGAGAGTAAACTGTAATAACATCGTCCGTAAAATCTTCCCAAAGATCAAATGTAAAATTTTTACTTATACTTTTTTTTTATATACTTTTCCTCTAAATCTCATTCATTTTAAATTATATCATTTAAGTTCTATAATACTACATGTAAATTATTATTTTTTTTGTAATAATTATTATTTTAAAGTCGAGAAATATTGCAAAAAAATGTAATAAATGTTTAGTGTTCTAAAAAGCGTAAAGCGTGATGAAGCGGTGAGATCGAGTATCAAGCTTAAGCGCATCTAGACGCGAAAAAGCGCGGCAATACTCGAGTGAAACGCTGGTAACGCACGAAGCGTGACGAAGCGGCAAGGCCAAGCCTAAGCGCGCCTAAGCGTAAGTGTAAGCGAGCTTTTTAGAACACTCACTTTTAGCAATTTTTATGGTACATGTGTCATTAATGGCATTAGAATTCCTATTATCCTATTAATGACAACAAGATTTTATTTTATTTTAATGTATAAATTATTTTTCGTTTTATAATAGTTATTATTCTTTTGATAATTATTATATTATATTGAAATTGAAAGATATATAATATGGGTGTCAAATTGCAGATATCAACAAGAAGTTTAATACAAGATAACAAATGAGAACAAATCGAAAATATATTGTCTGTAAAATTATCACAAAGATCAAAAATAAAAGTTTTTACTTTTTCCCAATATCTCATTCATTTTAAATTATATCATTTAAGTTATAGAATGATATTTATAAACTATTTTTTGTAATAATTATTATTCTTTAATTTGATAATTATTGTATTATTTTGAATTCGAAAAATATGTAATATAGATGTCAAATCGAAGATCTCAACGAGAAGTTTAATATAAGATAATAAGTGGGAGCAAACTATAAAGGATTGTCCGTAAAATCGTCTCAAAAATCAAATGTAAAAGTTTTACATTATATTTTAAATTTTTCCTCATTATCTCATTCATTTTAAATTATATCATTAAGTTATATAATATTCAGTGTTCAGAAAACCTAAAATCGGTTTGACATGAAAAAAGGCAACAGGTCAAGGGTCAGAAGATCGAATCGGGTTGAACAGTGTCGAATCGATTTTAATTAAAAATTTAATAATTATTTCTAACATAAAAAAATTTTCTAAAAAAAATTATTTTACAAATAAAGCAATATTTACTCACGTGGAAATAAAATTAAATACACACAGAATATAACAACAATAATTCAAAGCAAATATAGATTTATGGTTATTAATTTTATTTTATTTCAAAGTATTTTAACATGTCAAAAAAATAAGATAAAACTAACTTATTTAGAAGAAGAAAGTTTAACAAACAAATAAATTATAAATATTTTTTTTTTTCAAACGAACAAAACAATTTAAAAGAAAAAGAAAAAGAATATAAAGATTATAATTTCCTAATTTTGATTAGTTTTGTACATGTTGCATTATTTATTTTGATTAGTTTTATCTTTTTTAAAGTTTTAAATTCGATAATATTTTGTATTAGAATGTTATTGTACTTGTATTTGATATGATTGTATATATAATAACATATTTTATAATAACATATTTTCATAAGTTTTGATCGAAATCACCACCACAAATAGAAATTCCTAGCATTGCACGATTGAAATACTAATTTAGATAAAAAAAATAAAATAAAAATAGAGTAGATGTGACATATTGATGGTATCTATGTAGATAGTATATTATTTTTTTATTTTCTAAATGGAAATGTTATTTGCACCATTTCTTTAAGTTAATTCTACAAGAAAATTTTGTTTCCCCTACTAATAATGCGCATACAAAATGAGTTTTGTATGTAAAGAGTGCATTTCCCCGCATTTGAGACTATGTAGGTATTTATTTTAAAATTTTGCTTTTCCTACAACCAATGCGTATTCAAAATAAGATTTGTAGGTAAAGATAATTTTCTCCGCAAAATAAAATTTTGTAGGTGTAAAAAATTGGCTCAAAAAATATGTATACTTAGCCTACAAAATTCAGCCTATAAAACGAGATTTGTAGGCGGAATTAAATTTTTATCACAAAAATAATTTTTGTTGGGATATAATTTCACCTACAAAACTTTAGAAGACAATTTTTAATTCGTAACATGAGTTTATTTTACCCTACAATTTTTATTGTAGAAGTATTTTTTGTTAGATATTTTCAATATTTATTCATTGATTTGTTGTTTTTTTTTGCAAATAAGTTTGCCCTTCGAAGCGGAGATCGACCTTCCCGATCAGGTCATAGAATTTCTCTTGGGGAATTCACTTTCCCTAGCAAAACGAGGATTCATAAGGCTAACAATAAAAATTACAAGACTTTATGGCTACAAACTTGTATATCTTTTTTAGACAAAAAATTCGTGGCGCAAGATATTTTTTTACCGGGCTAGTAATTAAAGAAAAATTGCAATTTTTTTAATTTCCCTACAAAATTTATTTTGATAGAAAAAAATATAGTTAAACAAAGAATCAAAATTTAATCTAACTTTTTGACAAAAAAAAATAAAAAAAAAAGATAAAAACTAAAAGTTTCCTACTAAAATTTTTTCACTTTCCCTCCCTCTAATCACTTTTACCTGGAAGAGTAGCTGCCCACCCTCGTTTCTCTCATTATTTCGAAGACAGTTTCTCATCGTGAGGTTTCCCACCGTGAAGTTACTGACACTAAATTCATCTCTACTATTCCCGAGTATCTGTCAAGCAATTGTCCAAAATTTCTTGACTTACAATCAGGCACAGAGGAGGAGCTCGAATTCAATTTGGTTCGTATCTTCCTTACCTTTCATCTTCAAATAATAATTGTGTTTTTCATTACAAAAACTATTGTTGGGATTAAAATTGGGTTAGTGATAATAAACGTGATGGGTTATAATTTCTTGGCCAAATTTGTTGATTTTTTTATATGGGTTTTTGTAAATCGTGGCTGCATTTCTGTAAATCATGGTTGCATATGAAATCAAATATTTTTTAGATGTTTTTTTTTTGTAAATCGTTGCTTCCACCTTTGTACAATTTCAATTAAAGTTTTAACTATAGCCATAAATTTTTGCTTTGCTTTCACTGCCTAAGGTGTACGTTCAAACTCAAGGTTTCTGCTTTGTGTAATGTGTATGTTCAATTTCAATTTCAAACTCAAACTCAAGATTTCTACTTTCACTGCCTAAGGTGTATGTTCAATTTCAAACTTAAGATTTCTGCCTAAGGCGTATGCTCAATTTCAATTACAAGATTTCTTCTTTGCTTTCACTGCCTAAGGTGTATGTTCAAACTCAAGTATCAAGCATTGAACTAAGCAAGAATGAAAGGATAATGTTGAAAGGTAGCTCAACAAGAAGTGTTAAAAAAAAAAACAATGAATTCAAGTAAAATCAAGAACTCAAAACTCGGAGAATCTTGAATACAAGAAATTTTATTTTATAATTGAATTGTATGTAAAAAATGAATTGCAAAGACTCCTTTTCCCAAGAGTCCTAATTAGTATCAAATTAGAAAACTAAATATGAAAAGAAAACAAATAAAACTATGTAATCTATTAAAAGAAGGAAACTAATTCTATTTAAACTTAAGCTAAAATTGAGGCCCTTCCCATTGGATATTCAAAAATCCAATGGTGCCAATGGACTACATCGATTGGTATGCTATAGAACTCTTCGTGCTTGACTTCATATTTAAATTTTAGCCCGATCCAATGATCGGATCAAAAGTTATGCCTGTTTCAGGATTGGTTGACAAAATATGACCTACATCAAAAACAAAAATGACAGCTCGTATCTGAAGTAACTTTGACAATTTCTAGGTAAGAAGCATGAGTCTTGTTGTAGTAATAGATCAACCAAATATTTTAGCACCCTTCAAATTTGTGAGAAATTATATTAACAGTAATTTGATTGCAAGTTAATGGAATTGAAGGTGAATGATAACGCAATAGTGAACATAAAGAAATTCAGTGGAAGAAAAACATGAAAATGGAGACTTTTAAATGGATTTCTAAAATGAATTTTGTTGGGAGATTTGGGACTATAAGTATAATTTTTTGAGTTGCAAATTTATACCTGCAATCTCTCAATATTGGATAGTTTTGACAATGAATAAATGCCATATATACGAGGGATGACTAGAGGAATCTGTGTTTAGTTAGTATATGTGGTGTTTGAAACTTCCCAATGCACACAATACTAACGTGAGTAAAGCTTGTATCAGTCATGATGATGTGGAAAAGTCAATCATCTGTATTCAATTCAAAAGCTCTTGTATAACTTCTAAAGTGTTTGAATTGTATTGTTTCTCCATTGAAATATTTTTTTTTTATTATTATATCAAATATCTCTTAGGGGTTGTGGAAAGCATATTGGATTGCATAACTTCCTTCAATTCAAATTGTAACAAGGTAAGTTCATATAATTCAAGTATTGCATCAATAATATGTGTGATATTAATCATCGTTATGTCTTTACACCAAAATCTTTCATTGTGTTATTAACAAGTGGTTTGTTTTGGTGAATGATTTGATGTGTGTGTATATTATTAGCTATTTATAATCTTTTTTAACTTTAATTTATCTTTAAGCATAGTTAACTTAAAAATTTACCAACTCAACTTTATGTCAAATTTACAAATTCAACTTAAAAATCAAGAATAAGTTAGAAAGCCCCATAGACAGACATTTATGCATCCAAATTTTTGCCCCAAAATGTTGAGTAATATTGCCTTTCATTTTTAATGTAGTTTACTTCCATCTCAATCTACGAATTGAACAATTTTATAATAAAAACCAACATTTCAAAAAATTTAACGCATAAATTTTCCTTGTGTTTAGTTTGAAAATGTCTTTCACTTACATGCTATATTCATACTTATTATTACGTTAATTGGGAAGAACCTCTCTTCCTTGCATTAGGACATAATTTTTGTTGGAATATAATTACGCCTAGTTATTGAATGAATCTTGAATGTCATATATTAACCTTCATGATAAATATATGGTGGTATAAAGTGTTATGTTTTAAATGTCATTTTAGGGTTAACTATAATAATTATAGCATGGATCGAAATTGGATACGTAATATGGATAGAACCAGTATTGAATATTTATCGAGAATTGAAGAGTTTGTTGGAGTTGCAAGGAACCATGTTAATCATCGAGTTCATTCTACGTTCCCATGCCAGAAGTGTAATAATTGCTCTTGGAAGCCAGTTCGTGAAATTCGACAACACTTGGTGATGTATGGAATGTCATATAACTACACTAAATGGACTTGCCATGGTGAAAAACTTGGAGATAAATCATCGTCCTCAAATGCTAACTTGTCTTCCATCTCGAGTCCGAGAGATGATATTGATTGTGATAATGATCAAGTAATGAATGTAATCAATGATGCATATCCATATGCCTCTCACCACGACAAGCAAAATATTTTAGAGATAGATGATGTGTGTGTTAATGATGATACATTGGGAGAAAATAATATTTTAGAGATAGATGATGTGTATGTTAATGATGATACATTGGGAGACAATCATACGTTGAATATGCAAGAGGAAGAGTTTCAAAAGTATGAACAGTTATTGAAAGAAGCACAAAAAGAACTTTATCCTGGTTACGAAGATTTTTCTGTACTAACAACAATTGTGGAGTTGATGTAGTTGAAGGTGAAGAATCTGATGACTAACAAATGCTTTGATGACCTTATGAGCATCTCGAAGAGAATGCTTCCAAAAGGAAATCAGTTGCCTCCTACTCATCAACATGCTCATAAGGTTGTGAGAGATCTTGGTCTGGGTTACGAAAAAATACATGCATGTAAATATGATTGTGTTCTATTTTACAAGAAAAATGAAGGATTAGATAAGTGTCTTGTTTGTGATGAGCCTAGGTATCAAAACAGTTGTGGAGTAAAGCAAAATATTCCTCAGAAAGTGTTGCGTTATTTCACTCTCAAGCTAAGATTGTAGCAGCTATACATGTCGATGCATACGGCTAATCATATGAAATGGCACAAGGATGGGCATGTTGATGATGGTGAGATGAGACATCCAGCAGACACAGTCGAAAAATGTCTAACTTTATTTTTGCTATCTTAGCATGACATTAACCTAGACAATGTCTAACTTTATTTTTGCTATCTTAGCATGACATGGGGTACATTGGAGTCGAAAAATATGTAATATGAGTGTTAAATCGAGTATTTCAACGAGAAGTTTAATACAAACTAATAAGTGAGAGCAAACTGAAAATATATTGTCCGTAAAATCGTTCGAAGATCAAATGTAAAAATTTTACTTTTTTCTCAATATCTCATTCATTTTAAATTATATCATTTAAGTTCTATAATACTATATTTTTTTTTTTTTTGTTGAAACCAAACTTTCAATAGATTGATAAATGTCTATCCTAACTAAGGCAGATAATAAATGTGAAATACGATCAGACCAAGAAAAAGAACTAGACCAATTTGCACCATAGGCTGCTAGAGCATAGGTTACCTTATTACCACTCCTAGGAACAAAAGAACCCGGGCTTTTTATGATGACCCCATGAAAATTGTCCACCCCCGCACTTGGTTGGTGGGCCCACTGGTGGGCACCATAAGTCCACTGGTGGCCTATATAATTTCTAACGAAAGAACAAGAATAATTAAAAGATTGAAAGATTGAAGTAAGGAACTAATATCTAACAAAATTTCAGCATTGAGATTAAAGCAAAGATCGTTCTCAAGAGCCCGTATGTCACGAATGGCCAAAATTTTCATTTATTTTCGATTTTCGAGGCCAACACATGGCGCACGGTAATTTACAGAAAATACTTTTATCTTTCTTTTCAATAGTTATTGACGTAAACGATGTCACTAGATTGAGATTTCAAAATAACTTTTAAAATAAAGTCCATTCATTTAAAAATTAACGATAAAACATTTAATATAAGATATTGACTTTAAAATCTTTTAGATAAAGAGTAACAATAATAAAATAATGAGTTTGACAGTTCAAACACAAGACCTTATTCGGTGAGTCCAGAACTCAAAGGTCGTCACCTAGTGAAGCACTATCTGTCACTTCGTTTGAAGATCCGCGCTAATCCCCTTTCTCATTTTTATTATTACCTGAAATATTAGATATGTCGTGGAAAGAGCATGCACTTGCTCAGTGAGTAAAGTATGGTGCACATGTACTATTGCACGTAGACAAGTTAACCTCACATATTCAAGATTCGTGCAAACTTTACTTATTAACCAGTCAACCTTATATTCAAGTTGCGTCAAGTTCAAATTGAGTTCTATATTCACATCAAGCCATATATCCAAATCAATTCTAGTCCCAAGTCAAGTTAATTTCATGTATTCAAATCAAGTAAAAATTAACATATTCTAGTTAAGTCAAACTTCATATATTTAAGATCACATCTTACATATTTTTAAACTAGTAAATTCTAGTACTCAAGTCATATAGTCTAGACAAGTAAAGTCGAGGCAAGACATTTATTCAAGTCGAGTCAAGATAATATATTCAAGATCATATGCATTTGCATATTAATCAAATCGAGTTAAGTACATATAATCATGACCAGTGCAAATGCATGTCTTTTCAAGAGAGCATGACTTTTAATGGGGCACATATTACAAATCAACTACTAACCCGAGTGCGCACAAGCAGGGAATGTAATCCCGAGTTCAAACGTGGAGTTTATTCCATGAGTTCTTTTACAAGAGTGGTTTCTACACCATGGGTTTCAAATAAAGAGTCGAGATCCCTGAAATTCATTGACAAGCGTAACCACATCGTGATCCAATTACTGGCCTCCGTGGCACATATATCAAGACAAGCGCCATAGGCATATTAACAAGCTGGATAGAATGATTGTAATACTAAGAAGTTTCTTTTTATGCAATGCTTAATAAAAGTATGAAAATCCTTTTTATGCCATGAAATGCATTTAATATCATATTAACAAGTACAAGTGTGATATAAAGTACAAATACCATTCACAATTTCTATAAATAATCGGAACAAAGATTACTCATGATGTATCACACTATTCAAACAATACTGGTTCAGTTATCATGTATCAATACCTAATTTCAATGTATTGATACTTAACAAAGAACATAAACTTTTCATGATTTCAATGTATTGATACATAAGGTTAATATTGTATAAGCAAGTGGCAAGTGAACTGTTTAAAGTCAACTTATCATTTTAATACATGTTAAAAAAGATCAAAAATTATTCAAGAAATCCAAATAATACAGTTAGTGATGATAACTTTGATTATCCCTTTTAAACAAGTCAATTCTTTTATAAGTGGATTAATAAGAGTTAACGAGAATAAACTCGGTTAACCAACTAAATATCTATTAGTGTTAAACTAACATTAGCGAAAACAATACCAAGATTAAATATGAAAAAGCTTATAAAGAGATCATATTAAACTTGTATCAAGTAAAACATATTCCTACAACAAGATCATATACTTTATATATTCAATGTACAACAAGTAAACAATTAAACATATCCCACTCACCTCGATCCAGAATGGTCGGAAAGAAATTTTTTACTTTGTAGAGATATTGATATTGTCACATGTATTGATACATGCCATCTGTCATGATTTTTACTATACATGTATCGATACTTGCAGGAATTTCAGCATTTCTGGACTTATTTTTTGGGTTTTCTTCAAGGTTTTAACTATCTGTTCAAACATAATTTTATTTAGGATATCAAGAACATGTTATTAGATTAACATGTCTTAATCCTAAAAAAAGATTCAAGCATAATCCTAACTTTGAAATTCTATAATCTTCGAAAGGAAGAAAACCAATATATATCTCTCACGATTTTCTTGTTAAGTTACTTTGTATAAACTCTCTTCAAAGCTCATCTCTATTTATACTAATAGTAGGCTGCACAACGAGATAAAAGTCTCGCCATAGTAGAGTTTAGCTTTCAAATTAGTTGGAGGTGGCAAGTTTAATTCATGCAAATATAGAGGTCGAAGGTTGAGCGCATGCAAGCATGAGGTGGAGGACAAAATACATGCAAGTTGGGGCTGAAGCCTTATGGTTGAATGAGTCATCAAGGCTATGAAGGAGGCGGTGGCGTTAGACTTGGACACCTCATGCTTAAATATTTGGGAAATTCAATTTTGTGCAGCCGAGTTTGAGCTCAAATTTGAGGTATCAAACGAATTCGAAATCTTAGTTTCATGGTAACATTTCGAAGTACTCGTGGAGTACTTTAATATGCAATTTACGACGCAAGAAATGGATAATCGAGGAGAAAGTTATAGCCTTCCAAAATAGGCCACTTAAAATAGCTTTTGGGTTAACCGTTATCGTCTTAACTTTAAAAATTCACTGAGGGCTATTCGTTGGTCGGAATGACAAACCGTTTTCATATTCACGAAATTCACTCCGGGAACTTGTCTGTGCACAGTGGCGGATACAGGACTAAAGTCCAGCTAAAGCGATCGACAGTTGATCGTTGACTGATGACGGAGCAATAGCTAAATTTTTTATTTAATATTTAATTAAATAATATTTTACAACCTTTAATCACAATTCACAAATCAAATCAAACAATCACTAAATCTCAATTCACGATCTTTAATCAATAATTACAATTCACAAATCAAATCAAATATTCGTCAAATCTCATTTCACAATTCAAGCAAGGGGAATATGAATCTCACAAGTGATCATCACAAAAGTAAAATACAATGAAAACTTAAAAAATAACACATCTATGCAAAATTTCTCATAACACTTCAAAAAATAATGTATTACACAACATAATCATACTATGCAACAAGCAAGAAAATCATTCAATTAGAGAATGAACAAATAATACAACAAACTAGGAAACAAATTACCTTGTTCAAGGATTATGCAAAATAAGAAAGAAAGCTAATCAAGCCAGAAGTACCATTATTAATCCTGGATTTTGGAGCTAAGCAAAAGCAAATTACCTGGGTTTCAGGCTTTCAGCCAAAAAAGGAGCCATTGCCAGAGAAGATGAGCGGCTGCTGTGCTGGCTGCATAACCTTTTTCTGTGAAAGGTAATAGAAGTAAACTCAGCTATTTTTAGACTTTATTTGGATCAATTCATGGGCAATTTTAAGTGGCCCAAATAATTAAAAATATGCCCAAAATTAGCATCTTCTAAGTTCTACTCCACCTACAGCAACTCGACAAGACAGATCGGAGACGAACCACGGACGGCAACTTGAACTCAGCAAGGTTTGTGAAATTTGAATCCTTCCATTTCCGATGCGGCGACTTCTGCGAAGCCAACCTGGTAATGGATCAACAGTATTAGACTCTGAGAAATTCAGATTCAAAAAAAAAAAGATGGCCGGAATCCAGTTATCGCGGTCGCGCCACCTCGCCACCGGCTAGCTCCGCCACTGTCTGTGCATATATGATATATAATCAAATGAGGTCGAGAGTACTAGAAAAAGTCTCGAACAAAGGGACACTTAAATATATTTTTGACGTAACTTTTCTTTATTTTATATTTTTGTTTCTCTTTCGTTTAAACATGTTTTTCTTTCTTTACATTCCAAAATCATTACATAAATTATAAAATACTTTTATTATGTCATAAGGAACAATAAAGGACATCAAAATTTTTAGATCGTTACATCGTACCACCCAACTGGAATCTATCTCTACTAAACATTGTGTGTAACATAATTTATGTGCAAAGAGGATGCCTTCTTTTACTGCATGGGCTTCGACCACCTCCACTGAAAGAGCACTGGTACACTGTTTAACTTGAGCCCCCACTACCACACCAAAATTCATCCCTAAGGACTGCAGCAACATAGAAGATGGTCGTCCCAATCATGAAAGTTGCATCGGTGTTAAGTTTAATCCGCCTGGATGGAAGCAACATGCCAATAGTCTTCCATACTTGACGAGCAATTGGGCAAAAGAAAATGACATGTATCCCGTTCTCCTCCCATCACAAGCACAACACCGAGATTTTCCTTTAGGTAGAATGCATATCCTAACCAGATTATGTCTAGTAGGAAGGGAGTCCAAGAATAGTCTCCAAACAAATACCAGAACCTTTGGAGGATTCAGGAGGTGCCATAATAGCTTCCACCAACCGTCTTCACTCAACTTCTCTTCCGTCTCCCGATGTTCTCCAGCCCCCACCTTATAACCACTTTTGACATAGTACTTTCTGTTAGATTCATGATGCCAAATAATTTATCCGGTCGATTACCAGAACTAAGGGGGAAGGAAGTGATAAGATCTACATCAATTGGCCAAAAAAAAAATGAACAAGCTCCTGATCCTAATCACCTAAGGCCATTCTTAAATCAGCCACATGAGTAACCCTCTTTGACCAAGGAGTACAATGCAAGAAAGTTCCCAATCGGGGCAACCAAAGATCCGAAAAAATTCGAACACGCTTACCATCCTCTACTCTCCATCTCAGCCCTCTTTCCAAATGCTCTCATCCCCACAATATACATTTTCGAGCACACGGCCGAAGCTCCACTATGTTTTTGGGCACTAAGAAAGTCCACCCCTCTAAAGTATTTAAATTTCAATAGGCTGCTAATAAGAGAATCAGTGTAATGATCCACTTTTTCCGACTTAATTAATTAAATGAATTTTTGAATCATGTATCGATACATAGAGAAACAAAAACAATTGAACTATGTATCGATACATGTATCAATACTTACAGAAACTCACGAAGGGTTTACACGAGTATAAACGTGGATTGCTGAGGTTTTGCTGGGCTTAACAGGTTCTAACACATGTCAAACATGTAGAGGAAGCTTACATGTATACTAACACCTCAAGCTTCTAGCTTCCCTTATTCTTCTATGCTAGTTTAGGGTAATAATGACCTAAGAACATTAAATTAAGCAAGAAATCTGAACCTAGGTGCTTGAATTCAAGTATAAATAGAGGAACTCAAGCTACTAGGGATCACTCCAGCTAAAAACGTGAGAGAAAGAGAGGAAGAAAGGAAAACTTTGCTTTTACAAGAATTCCAAAGGTAGTTTTAATTTTGAATCATAAATTTTGTAGGAAATGGATGTGATCATGGAAAAGCTTCTGCACGAATTCTGGATCAATAACAAAGGAATTTTGTTTAGATCAGAATTCAAAACTGCATAATCCATTCAACATGTATCGATACATGAAGAACCAGGACCTGAATATGTATCGATACTTCCATTTAATTCAGTGTAATACGAGTTTGATAAAATTTGTTTCTTCTTGATTTTTAGGTTCTAAACAAGGCAAGTAACACCGCAATAGTCTTAATGCTACTTCGTGCAAAATTATTGATATTTTATCTTGTTCTTGTTCTCTTGAAATCTTTACTTGCATTATTACATTTCATTTTGTTATCCCACTTGATTTATGCCTTATGGCCCTTGATTTGATGGAATCACGGGAATTTCTTTCCGGCTTGAAATAAATGATCAGGATGGTAAGTCCTGCTGGAATTATTGCGCGCACGGGATAACATGTGTTTTGTAATATGGGCCATCTCGAAAACTCATATTTTAGGAAAACCAAAAATCTGGTTACATGATGAATACCATTGTATTCATATTTTTCATGTTTTATTTCAGATGCTTGATCGCGAATATTTTAAATCAACTTCTCGAGGGTGGAAAGCTTCAAAAGATGGCCTGACTTATATGTACATCACGAAAACTGAGATTTGGAGCTATCCTCCAAATAATCCTTTTTTATATCTTTATGAATACACAAGAATGAAGGTCAAATATTATGATATTGATACGTTTGGACTAATCTACACTGATGTTTTTAATTTCACTAATATGTAGTACGTGATTTATTTTGGAATAATGTAAAAACCTCGATAGCGGCTTTAAAATAAAATACATTTGTAAATTATGCATGTTTTTATAAAAGTTATGTTTTATGTATCGATACTTGTTACCGTGTTTGTCTATCTAACTAACTAACTATATAAATTTAACGATTTCTTTATACCTGTCATGTATCGATACATGCAGATGGATACTGAACAGCTTGTATGCTCGTAATTGAATTATGTGAAGTTCTTTCCATTTATATACACTCTAAATTAATTAAATTGTTTATCATGCCCAAATTTAAACAAAAAAATTACAAATCCTTATCTTTGATAAGATATCATTACCTCTAACTTCTGAGATGAAAGATTTTGATACTATCCATTTTTATATGTTATAACGCTAGAGATATTTGATTCCTAAACCTTAATCAGATTCTCATACTAAGACAAGTAAATTCATTATAACATTTCAGTTTTACAATTTAGCTATCCTTCTTACATGTATCGATACTTACATAAAAATAGCAGTTCTGGTTTTGTCAAAACAATTGCACATGTTTTGTCAAAATGCGAAAAAATTTCACTGAATTTTTATGAATTTTGTGCGTCACAATTAGAATGTTGGATCAAATGCCAGTCTTGTTTGGATACCGTGGCTTGATTGAAGGCCTCAAGATCTCGAAAGTCAAGTCCACATTTCACCTTATGTTCACACACTTTTGATCATCCAATCCAAGGAACCTTCCTTCAAGAACTCGAACCATCCCACCAAAAGTTACGGATCTTAGTTTGAAGACCTGAATCCTTAACGACTCAAATGTCACAAAACATGCATAAACCCTTATGATTGAGAAATAGATAAAAACAAATTATTTCATAAGGTTTAAGTCGTCTTAAAAAAATACTGAAATTAAACATAAAGATTTGCAAAACATTCGATAATAATTAATTAAACATGTCTGGAAAATTAAAAGTAAGGACTATAAATGAAAGCTTGATTTATTTTCTGTTCCGCTATCACCCGCCATCACCACATTGACCATCTCAAACCAATTAATTATCTGGAAAGGGAAAACATAGATGCATGATAAAATCCCAATAAGTATACACATTTTTATCATAAATGGAATTATGGAGACACGAAAACTATATCAAATATAAGTGGTATGAGTATGCGTGTGTAGCGCTACTAAAACTCTGATCTGAATCTTAAAACATACATATGGACCATATCATATTATTTCAAAAGGCATAACATAGAATTACACGTATATACTTACTGTCTTGTGGGAAGAAGTGAGGATTAAACTCTTACTTTAAGTTGCATCGAACTCTGTGTGTGCTAAAATCTCTTGCTTTTAATATATAAAACTCGTGTATATGTGTTTGTGTATGTGTGTGATTGATTGATGTATGAAAGGTTGGTTGATGGGAGAGAGAGAAAGGGGAGACAGTGCAAAATTGTGTGTGAAGGAAAAAACGTGATGGAGTGTACCTATATATATAGGTTTCCACTAGGTTCAAGCCCCATTTTCTTATTTTGTTAAAATGCCATTACCCTAATTTGTCTTGTAAGATTTTTGTGAAATACATAAACAATTAGCCTAATTATGGTAGATGTTCACTTAAATTGCGACAATCAAGGTGTGTACAGGTATGTATATGTTTGTGTCTCTGTGTGTGTGTGTATTCTAATTCTTAATCAAATCAACTTCTTCACAACATAACTAGTTACACCCGTGTGATGCACGGACATATTCCATCGACAAAATATAATGTAATGACACTAAACAATGTAAGAGAAATCAATAAAAAGTAACAACAGGAAGTGCCAATAATAATAATAATAATAATAATAATAATAATAATAATAATAATAATAATATCAAGAGTATTACGATAATTGTCAACTTGAATACATAATTGATCATCAATGGTATTGAACCTGGAAATAGTACAAACCACCCTTTTATTTGAAGTTCAATGCCATCACATTTTAGAAAGTAAGTCAAGAATCAATAGGAAACATCAAGCAGAATGTCAGTAATAAACATCACTGCCATGGGTTGTAAATCCTCAATTTTACAAAATTAAATCATTCTTGAATGGAAGTATGAGATTTCTTTCTTCAATGCCAATAAAACTCTATACCCACTTAAGCACTCCTAAATTCCTCAACAAAATCTAAATTCAGAAAGTCCAAAACAATTCAAATGCAAAAATACAGATGCAAAAACAATTCATTGTTCATAGTTCTAGTTCCACGTGCGTATAAATATGCTAATCAAGTCAAATATCATCAGAGAATTAATGAATAAAATGCAAAAAATAGTTGAACGGCATAATCAGATACTCTCTTTAAATCAGGAAGTGCTACAAAAATAATCGGTTCATCTTTTTCCCTTGAGTAAGAGGAAGCTGTACAACTAGATGCATAGTAATAACTCCTCCAAGAAGGTCATCAACATGAATTTTAGAATCAGCAAGCATCTTCCAATACTACAAAACTTTTCCAACATGTATCATTTTCATATCATTCACGGACTTATGTACAACTGATTTACTTGTAATGCAAATGCTTAATCAGGATTTCATATAAAAGTCGGGATCACAATCTACATAAATTAAAAACGATAATATAAATGTGTAAATCTATATCCCTTTTAACCAATTTCTCGATAGCATGTACCTCACAAAATAACATTCCACGCATAGGAATTACTTGAGCCACCAAATCCTCAAGATTTAAGAGTTTCATTATATCACAATTCCACGTATCTTTAATTAATAAAACATAGAAAGACGTATGCAGGAACATGACTCCATGAAACATCAGTTGACTATAGTTGTCTATTTATAATTATATATAAGTGATAAAATATTCTTAAAAAATGATTTGGAATCCTTGGAAGTGATAACTTATAACCATGGCAGCCTAATAAAGAATGAGTTCAACCTTGAGGCCACTAAAAAAAATGCATTTGCTTAAGAGTAGCAAAGGTCAATGATAATGAGTAGGTTCGATGACCTATATCTATCTCATCAATGATTCTGAAATTAAGGTCAACGTTCTCGTCTCCTTCAGCCGTAGTAACCCCTCTCTATTATATTTGCAATCCAAAATAGTGATAAAATTCGAGTTAAACTCAATTTGCCACAATTTACCTGCCATTAATACCAGACAAAAAAATAGTTCATGTATCTTATGTAGCTAATAAACAAATAATTATTGAAAGAAAAATATAATCCTCATTTCAAGTTCAAATGGATAACAGACTTTCACGAACATCGGACAATCCAAAAAAAAATTTCAAGTAACTGCAACAGCCATACATCACGTCTCAGAGAATCAAATAACCACTTCATATGATCCAATCTCTCTCAAAACCTCTCATAATCTCCTGTATCAAATCCCAATAAAATGGACTACATAAATTTTTGAACCACTATCTAAAAATATTCTCAAACAATATTTCGTTCAGTCGAAATAACTTATAAAAATCACTGTGAATTCAATCAATCTAGACCTCAATAAATAACTTCCATTCAATAAAGATCAAACCCAAATAAAATTCGGACTTAAATTTCTCAATCACTACCTAAGAAAGAATTCTCAAACACCATTCAGAGTTAAATAAAGAAACCCATAATATCACTCGAAAGACAATTTACAATCAGGAAAAGATCTAAAACTAAGATAAGTCAAAATCTTGAATCTCTAAATAATATAATGATTGACTTTCAGCAATAAAATACTTGGAATTTCGATTCAATGGAGAAATTATTCCTTCTCAAAATTACATTAAATAAATATCAGAAGTTAATTAAAAAAGAAGACAAAAATGGTATACTGGAGTTTTCCACCCACTGTGTTAATATAATTTCCCACTCAATAAGGATATGTAAAACGTTATGGTAAATGGCAAAAAATTCAAAATAAAATTACTTAAAACTTGCTCAATTATAAATTTATAAATAACACAATTTCTCAAAGCATTTTTTAAATACACACGTTTTCTCTCTCCACTTTTCAACGATACATTTTACCTCAAAAATATAAATAAAATAATTTACAATAACTACAATGTTATCAGACAGAGCTTAAAAAACAAAATTTCAAGTAAGTTTGTCGTGTGTTAATTCATACAAAAGTATAAAGTACAAACCTAAGGTAACATGCCTAACCATATCCAAAAATGCATTTGAGTTGTATTCAAATTTCACAAAAACTACTACTTATATAATGGCAATCTGGAATATTCCCTTCATTCTGAATTTCAATAAACACCAACATGAAACTATATAGACAAATTTAAAATCACATAACACAGAAAAAATAATACGGGCTATTTAATTTTCAAGAATGATGGAAAAATAATCAATAAAAATACATGTAATATACACCTTATAGACATCAATGGGTTGATTGAGTTCGCTAGGGGTGATGTTCTGGAAGGAAACCTGATCCTTGGTAAGTTGTAAGTATGCGCCATCTACCATTTATAACCTCCACACATTAAATTCACATAAAATACACATCACACTCGAAATTATAATTACAATTCAATTTTATATAGTTGGACCTATAATAAAGGCATTCAAATTACTAGTTAGTAGAGAAGAGAATCGTTAAAAAATGCGGGAAGATCAAATGCAAGTGGTGAGAGAGGGTTGACAATTACAGACTGTTTGGATTTTTCTTCTCGAAACAAAGAAAAGAAGAAAAAATGAATTTCAGTTATTTCATGAAACTGAAAGCAAACAAAAAATAAATTTCAAAGAGTCCATAAACAAAATATCTATCTATAATCTATTAATAGACATATAAAATATGGATGTTCAATCATGTCTAAAAATGTAAAAATATTCTACAAAGTCTAGAAAAGTAATCTTGGAATAGTACTTTTCAATAACTCGAGCCTTCTTAAGAAACATACCAAAAGTTGTGCGGACTTCACTTTCTATGCTCTTCCCAGAATCCTTGCCTGCTATTGACTTCTCGAGATTATCCTTAGCTTGCTCATCCAGGTTCAATCAGACATATAACAAACAAATGAAAATCACATCCTTCCTTCCCCTCCTCACTGTTATGAATTAATTAACAACTATATAACTTACTAATGTAGAAGAAATGTAAAAAAACCCTCTTACCAAGAGTCCAGCTACATTAAATATTCATACAAAGTTCAATTGACCCCACCCCATTCGTCAATTTCCTACATTTCCTTTTTTCATTAAATCTAATAAATCACAAGTTCACAATCGACAACTAATTAACGATGTATATGTATATAGGAAAAGAAAAAAGAGCTAACCAGAGGGATAAGATGATCACACTCCTTAGAGCCGGTTGCTGGACTTCCCCAAGGTCTTACTGCTACAGTCATTCTCCGACATGTAGTACCCGGGTCCTCCTCCTACATCAATTATAGTGGGGAACATGTTTGTTTCTTATTCTTTTTCTTCTTATCCATGGAGAGTGGTAATGAAGAGGTCAATCAAAAACCATGAACACACAGGCAGCCATTTGACGCAATCAACCGACCACGAGAAGAACACCCTTCAATATCCCAAATCGTGATGAGTAGACTCAACAAAGGCAGAGTGATAAATAAAGTTAGTAAATGAGGGAGAAAATCAACTCCAAACACTAACCTGGGTCACAAAATCATAAATTCAGCACAAACCCCATCGTGCGATGAATGACTACTCCACCTCGAATCAGAGCTATGTGAGGTGTAAAACTTTTAATAAATCTGAATCTAGTAAAGGGGAGGATGACCCATCACCTAAGTCTAAGTTTAGAACAAAGATTTCCTCATCCAGATCGTGTATAACCCCCACCGTGACCATTGCACCTTGTTCTCAAATTTTGAGTATTTTTTGATATCCTGCTGGAAGGAGAGGAATGGGACAAAAAAATCAAAATCAAGAACTCACAAAAGGAAAGTGATTTTTTAATCGCCCACTAATACAACTGTAACGACCAGGTCCTATTTAACGGGTTATTCTTGTCATTAGATTAGATAACGACGTACTGTCCCTACTGTACCGACATGAATCTTTTCAGCATGCTTTATCCTCAGTCGTAGCTTCCCGAAAAAACTTCCCAAGAGGTCACCCATCATAGAATTGCTCCAAGTTATACACGCTTAACTGTAGAGTTTTTAACTCCGGACTTCTAAAAAATAAGTTGCACCTTGTTAGTATGAGTAGCACCTATCAAATCTTTTAAGCTTTCCTGGCCTGGGTGTTACAATCACCCCCAGTAAGACTCGTGATGTCCTTGTCACGCTTAATCCATCTGAGGATCCTTTGCCAGGTGTTGAGATTCTAGAGGCGGCTTCTACGGGTTCAAGAGGTGGCTCCCGCCCTATGATGTAGCACTTTGTCCAGCATATCACTTAGTTCTCGATTTTCGGCTAGCGGTCGACTTTGATACCATTTGTAACGCACACGGGTCCCACTTATTGGTTGTCCCGGTCGTTAGATCGATGACGTAATGTTCCCACTGTAACAACATGAGTCTTTGCAGCTTGCTTTGTCCTCACTAAAACCTTCCCCGAGAAAACTTTTCATAAAATTGCTTCAAATTAAGCATGCTTAACTGTGGAGTTTCCAATGATGAATTTCAAGAAAAGAAGGTACACCTTGTTAATATGAGTAGTACCTATCAAATATTTTATACTTTGGGTGTTACAACAACCCAATTTCATTAACCTATAAAATGGCCGTCACTTTGATGATTTGATACCCACTAACTCAGTAACCGTGGTATACTTGTAAACTTTAGAAGACATGGATGCTCAAGCCGTAGAGAGAAATGGTAGAAGCTTGTTTGGCAGTGGCCATCGCAGAGACTGACGTGAAACATGTTAAAAGACAGAGCAGCCTTAAAACGACACATATGACGTCAATTATCCGGTTACCAATTCTCCTACGATTTGGAGTCTGACCATTCATTATGCCGCTTTCCTCAGTTACTGCCACCTTTGTCTCTCCAGAAGCTGAATGCCCACTTCTGCCAGCCCATTCTTTTGCTCATTCGTCGGCTTCTGTTAATGATTTTTCTACTTCTTTAGGCTTTAGATTGTAGGATTTCAGAGGTTTTTTTGATAGTCGAAGACTGGAAGGGTACTTTCAAAATGAAGTGGGGGAATGAAGACACGTGGCTGAGAAATAGGTGGGGCTTATGTGTGTACTCAAGCAACCAAAAACTGCCCAATGTAAGCGGGTGGATTAATAAAATTGTATAAAAAACTAAAAATCTAAATAACTTACTGATAAATGTTTAAATTCATGGGAAAGTGGGAAGTGGCCAATTATTATGCCAACAGTGATTCTTGGAGGAAAAAAAATTCCAGGATCAACATTAAATATATATAGAATAGATTAATTTAAACCCAATCAAATAAAAATAAGGCCAATATAAAAAAAGTCAAATCATGTTTTTGTGCTAGAGGAAAAATTTGGGTTTCCACCAAGTTTCTAAACTATTGGTCAATATTTAATTAGGTCCATAGACTTAAATCTTTAGGTTTACCCAAATATGTGAGGTGTTATAATCTACCCTCCTAAAATAAATTTCGTCCTCGAAATTTACCTTGAGATTCGTCAAAGAGTTGCGAGTACTTGGCTTGTATCTCCACCTCTCGTTCCCACGTGGATTCTTCGATTGAATGATTCCGCCACTGAACTTTCACAAGTAGAATCACTTTATTCTGAAGGGCTTGAAATTTTTTATTAACTATCCTTAAGGGAACTTTTCATAACATAAGCCCCGTTGTAACTCAATAGGCTAGTGGTTGACCACATGACTTGGATCAGAGACATATTTTCTAAGCATGGAAGCATGGAACACGTCATGCACTGCCAAAAGTTCTGGAGGTAAGGCTAGTTGATATGCAACATTCCAACACGTTGCAAGATTTCGAACTGGCCAATATACCTTGGTCATAACTTACCCTTTTTGCCAAAACTAAGGATGACAATAATACCTATGAATCCGCAACCCGTTGGGTACCCGGCACAAATGGGTAGAAATTATCCAACCCAATGGGTTTGTGGGTAGGGTATGAGTGTAGATTTAGAAACCTGACATGGATATGAGTAGGATATGAGTATTGTAGAAAAATCCATACTCAACCCATATACCCATTAATTTTTTTTTAAAAAAATATTTTATTTAAATTTTAACACTATATAATTTTGAACAAGTGGATTCTTTGATATTTGCTTATTTTTTGACAATTGAGTCTATTTATTTTTAGACAATGGATGTTGTTATACTTTTACTTCATTCTGATAATTTTATGTTACGCAAGGATTGTTAATTAGTATATTACATGTGAAATTCATGAAAAATTTATAATTAGATACTTATATTATTGTTGAACACACACACACACACACATTACTAATGCCAAATTTTTTTTTTATTAAAATTAAAATATGTAACGGATTTTAAATGGGTATAAAAGTGTACCCGCACTCTACTCGTACCCTACCCGCACCTGACCCGCCACTCTTGAGTGGGTATATGGGTAGGGCATGTGTATTATAAATATCTAGTGGATAGGGTATGAGTTTTCTAAACCCGACCCATTGTCATTTCTTCCCAAAACGTAACACCCCTTTCACTGGTGCACTGTTTGTTCGATGATCTCGAGACCCAAAATATTGCGTTCCCCGACTTCATCCCAGTGTACTGGTGATCTACACTTTCTTTTGTATAATGCTTCATATAGTGCCATGCCAATGGAAGCATGATAGCTATTGTTGTAAGCGAACTCAACCAATGGTAAATGTTTCTCCCATTGTCCTCCAAACTCTAGAACGTATATTCGAAGCATGTCCTCCAATGCCTGAATGGTTGGTTCAGATTGTTCATCTCTTTGAGGGTGAAATATTGTGCTAAACTTCAGCTTAGTACCCAATGCTCGGTGTAAACTCTTCCAAAAGTTCAAAGTGAACATTGGATCTTTGTCTGACACAATTGAGACTGGAACCCTGTGTAACCTTATTGTTTTATTTACATATAGCTGTGCAAATTGGTCCATCTTGAAAGTCATCCGAACTGGTAGAAAGTGGGCTGATTTGGTGAGTTTATCCACAATGACCTATATAGCCTCATGACCTTTTGTCGACTTCAAAAAGTCGACAACAAAGTCCATCGTTACAGGTTCCCACTTCCATTCAGGAACTTCTAATGGTTCGAGTAGTCCAGATCGTCTCTGGTGTTCAACTTTTACTTGTTGGCATACTAGACACTTCTCAACATATTCAGCAATTTCTTTCTTCATGTTTCTCCACCAAATTACTGCCTTGAGGTCTCGGTACATCTTTGTGCCCCCCGGATGTACTGAATAAGGAGAGGAGTGAGCCTCTTCTAAAATCTTCTTTTTCAAATCCTCGAAGTCCGGTACGCAGTCCTTGGTAGTACAATGTTTTATCTTTGTCCATGGTGAAGTCTTTTCGTTTCTCCATATCGATTTCTACTTTGATTAATCCAAATGACTGATCCACCTTCTGATGATTCCTGATCCTATCACGGAGTGTTGGCTGAATTAAAAGAGCTGTCATTCGAGTTACAGCGCTTGGAGGTGTTGTAACCACTTCAAGGCTTAACTTCTCAAACTCCTTTCACAATGGCTCTTACATGGTCAAATCGCCATTTGACTTGGCACTTTTCGAATCAAGGAGTTTGCTACAACATTCGCCTTTCCTAGGTGATAATGTATTTCACAGTCATAATCCTTCAATAGCTCGAACTATCTTCTCTGCCTCATATTTGACTCCTTCTTAGTGAAGATGTACTTGAGACTTTTGTGGTCGGTGCAAATGTAACATTTACCCCCGTAAAGGTAGTGTCTCCATATCTTTAAGACATGAACAACTACAACTAACTCCAAATCATGTGTAGGATAGTTCTTCTCATGTGCCTTCAATTGTTGTGATGCATAAGCGACTACTCTGCCCTGTTGCATCAACACACAACCTAAATCTTGTTTCGACGCATCACTATAGATGACGAAACCATCTACACCTTTAGGTATGGTTAGGACCGAAGCATTTTCTAGTTTATGCTTTAAAATCTCAAAGCTTTGTTCACATTTTTATGTTCAATTAAACTTTTCACCCTTACGTGTTAACTGCGTCAGAAGTCTAGATATCTTTGAGAATCCTTCAATAAACCTCCTATAATATCCCGCTAACCCCAAGAAGCTACGAACTTCTCCTACATTCGTTATCCTTGACCTATTTGATACAGCTCAACTTTACTTGGATCCACTTCTATCCCTTTGGATGTGACAACATGTCCAAGAAATACTACTTGTTCCAACCAAAACTCATATTTCTTGAATTTAGCTTAGAGCTTCTCCTTCTTCAAGACTCCTAATATGATCCTTGGGTGTTCCTTATGTTCCTCATGACTCCTTAAGTAGATCAAGATATCATCAATAAACACGATGACAAACCGATCAAGAAATTGTGGAAGACATAATTCATCAAATTCATAAAGACTCCAGGAGCGTTAGCTAGGCCAAATAGCATAACTAAGAACTTGTAGTGGCCATACCGAGTTTTGAAAGCTGTCTTTGAGACGTCGCTAGCTTTAATTTTCAACTGATGGTAACCAGATCTCAGGTCAATCTTGGAAAATACAATTGCACCACGGATTTAGTCAAACAAGTCCTCAATCCTAGGGAGAGGATACTTGTTCTTGATAGTGATTCTATTCAATTCTAGTCGATGCACATTCTCATAGAACCATCTTTCTTCTTAACAAATAGTACAGGTGCACCCCAAGGAGATACACTAGCTCATATGAAACTCATATCCAAGAGTTCCTCTATTTATGCCTTCAATTCTTGCAGTTCTTTAGGTGCTATTCTTTAAGGAGCTTTAGAAATATGTGCGGACCCGGGAATTAGGTCTATGGAAAACTCTACCTCCCGTTCTGGAGGCATTCTAGGCAACTCTTCTAGGAAGACTTTTGGAAAGTCTCTAACTACGTTTACGTCACAAACTATCAAACCCATTTTCTCCTCCTGGGCTACTACTGACATCAAAAATCCTGCACCTTCACCTGATTATAGGATTTGTTGGGCTTTCAAAGCCGAGATAATGCATGGTAGTGATCTCCTTTTCGTTACTAGTAGTTGAAGTTCCTCCTCTCCTGAAATTTGGAAGACTACTTCCTTCTCGAAACAACAAATTGTGGCATAATTATTTGATAACCAGTCCATTCCTAGAATCACGTCAAATTCATGCATGTCTAACACATATAATTCCATTCCTAAGTGTCTACCATCAACCTCTATTCTTGTTGTCTTAACTGTATGAATTGTATTTAACACATCTCCAGATGTAATGCATACTTCTAAAGGAAATAATATAGGTTCGATTTTCATGCCTAGACCACACACACACTTAGAAGATATGAATAAATGTGTGGCATCAGAATCTATTAGTACACAAGCAGAAAATCCACACTCAGATTTACTTGCCAAGATATTCCAATCGTGGTCCTCCTCATGTCCCATCAAAGCATATACCTTTGCCTACCCCTTGGGTGCATTCTCTTGCCTCTGCTAATTGTTTCCATATTTCTGTTGTAAATTACCTTTTTGTTGGTTCTTTGGGAAATACTTGGATATGCGTCCTTGTTCACCACATCGGAAACAAGCATTCGTTCCAATGAGGCATTGTCCCAAATGATGTTTCTAGTATTTGTTACAAAGTGTGAGGTCCTTTATGATTGTTGGAGTCGGGTCACTTATATTTTTCTTTGTAAAGTGTTGCTTCTTGTTGTCCTCTCACTTACGCTTCTCAGGTGTTCCGAATTGATGTTGCATAGAATCACTATAGAAATTCTCCCTGAAATTGGCTAGTTGGACCTTAGCTAGTATTTCATGGTATGAGGCAATTTAAACGTGACCATCGCCTGTCTAAGATCATCCCTCAAGCCTTGTTAGAAATGCCTTGCTTATTTGTTCTCATTGTCAACCAGTTCAGGGGCATAGTGCGACAACTCGTCAAACTTTTCTTTCATAGTCTGTCAAGGTCATTGCACCATGTTTCAACATAAAAAATTCTGCTTCCTTTTGGCTCTGGATACTCGATGGGTAGTACTTTTGAAAAATAGCCCTTTGTAGTGATCCCATGTCCATATGTGATCACGAGCTCTGGACCTAGCAGTTGAGTCCCACCAATGTCTGGCTTCCTTTTCGAAACATAAATGCTGCACAAGTCACCTTCTTCGGGTCTAGACATTCGATGAGATCAAATATCATTTCAATGTTAGCTATCCAATCTTCAGCTACCAACAGGTCGGACCACCCTCAAAAGTTGGTGGTTGAAGCCTTTTGAATTGCTCAACAATAGCAGAGGTATTCCTTTGGCCCTCTATCGAAGATACCGGAGCTGGTGACGGTACTGCCCGTTTGAAATTTCACATAAGTTCCATGAACTGTTGAGAAAATTGTACGTCATTAGTACTACCCGTAGTGGCATTCTTATTGTTCGTATTTCTACTGCGAGTATCCATATCCTCAAATAAAATGGTAAAACTATTTAGAGTTGAAATGAATTAAGGAAAGGAAACATAACACAATAACATGTTTTATAAAAAAAAGATTCATAAGTTCGCATAGATAACGTATCGCCAAGCATACATGATGTCCAAACAAACTAAAACTTCAACAAAGAAAAAGAAAACTAGAGGACATAAGTTCAACATAAAATTATAATGGCTATCTAATAATTCTTCTCGGTTTCCTCTCTACGACCCGCCTCTTGAACATCCATGGGTGCTCGTGTTGGTTCAATCGAGGAATAAGAAGCTGGACTGTAATCCTAACTTGGGTCATATTCTACATAATTTCCTTGAATATCAACCTTGGGTATAGTTAGTACGTTGCTTGGATTGGGGTCGTAGCATAGCACCTTCTCAGTATCCTTAAGGTCTTCGTGATTTACCCTCCGCTTTTTCCTCGGGCATTGGAGTAGCATCTCTGGGGAGGTCCTGTAGTCAAATGTTTCTTCGATTTTTTTGATTAATTGTCTCCAATAAGGAGAGAGGGTTCGGTCAAGTTGATACACGATCTCATCCCTATGAAATTTATGTTCATTCGCCCTTGAACCTCGGTAAATCTTTTCCATGACATCCAGGTGTAACATTAAATCGTGATTAGGATTTCTTTTATAATTCCTATGCAGTTAAAATGATTGTGCCTCTCCGTCCGGGTGGTTTGTCCTCGTCTACTCACCATCTATAAGAAAGGGAAATGAATATAATTACTTTTCTTTCAAGAGTGGAAGTTTTTCAAAAGTTTCATAAATGGATGTTGCTATCATCGAAATTTCATAGGTGTTTCTTGAAATGAGAGTTTTTAAAGTTTATCCATAAAGTTTTGAGAGTAGGAATTACTTTCTAGTATTACTATTGTTTTTGTTTTATTAATTTGGATATCACTATTAAAAGGCTTCGAAGAAATCGGAGGGGCCTACTTAAAACCCAATTTCTTTCGGCATGTTAATAGCCTGGTGACTAAGCCCTCTAATACCGTGAACATGCCAATCAAGAAAACTTGAAAAAAAGTAGAAATAATTTTTCCATAGTTTTTACCTTGCTTTTTACGCAAAGGTAGTGATAAAGGGATAAATCATTACACTAGGATTTGGAATTTTTTAGAGGAGATACAAATAATCATTCATAGTTTTTCCTTGTTTTTATACAAAGGTAATGATAAATGGATGAATTATTGTACGGGAATTTATTGTCATCTTATTGTTTATTATGCAATTGTTTATACCTGGCTAAAATTCCTGTACTAGGCATACATGCAAGCTCATATAACTACTACAATATCTCTTTAGTAAAACTTAAAATTAATTATTATCATATAAAACATTTGTAACATTTGAGATTTTATAACATTATTAATTTTGTAGACGTGCTACTCATTTCTTAAAAGCCAAATCACGTTTTTACTATTTGGGCCTAAAATGGGTATGTGACCCATATACTTGGGCTGGCTCAGTTTGGACCATAAAAGGGACCCCCAAGCTTCATTTTTTCGTAGTTGAAGACACAACAGAATAGATAGAAAACACACTACTCCTTCTAGCTTTTAGAGAGGCGATTTAGGGCTTTGGGTCTTCGTCATTTCTTAGATCTCTTCTTCAATCAGATTTAATCCTTCTAGTTTTCTTTTCTTGGTGATTAGAAATATCTACAACGGGTGTTAATCATTGGTTTAGGATTATATTCTTGATGAAGTTTCGATTGGAGAAGAGACCATGGTTTTGGTTCGGTTTGGGGGTTATTTTGAGATTTCTTGGTGAATGATTGTAATGCTATGAATGTGTTTGTTCCAAGTGAAATTGAGCATAAATCCAATTTAATAGATTTCTCAACGGAGAATCAAGTGGGTCTCTGAATCATCGAACCTCTGGGGTCTTCAAACCGAAAAGTTCCTGTGTTCTTGTGCAGCTTACTTTCTCTTTATTCGTTTATTGTTCGACACGATCCTACAAATTTTTGTGCTTATCATGCTTCAATGAAATCATAAATAACTTGTAAAATGCATAACATACCTGATTTGAGGAGTCAAGATGTGAAAAGTGGCATAGCGGAGTGATGACTTAAAATATCTCTTAACTAAAATACTAGTTCATTTCTTAGAAAATAGTTGTCAATTCATATCTTCATATAAGGTTGGACTTAACTGACCTATGATCATTACATCAATAACTCATTCCACAATAATTTAAGTAGCTCGATTAAAAGTTTACATAAAATTAGCCTAATTCAATGTAATACCTTGAAAAAATAAATTTATTAGTCCAAATAAAATTTTCATATAAATTGAGCCCATTTTAACACAATATCATAATATATATATATATATATTTTGGGTAATCCAAATTAAAGTTTCATATGAGGATAAAGGCTCAAAACCTAACTTTTATAGTCATAAAAGGCAATATTTTTTTTACCATATCCGAACAGTGGCCGTCACTGTTCACATCATGAATTGTGACGTGGTCAGTGTATTTTTTTTTTAAATAGGAAAGCTGACGTAAATTTAAAAAAAAAAAAACGAGACAAATTAATTTACTTAACCATAAATAACATGAATTATCCAATGTTTCAATAAAAAAAAAAAATGAAAATCTTAAAGTCTACAGGAAAGCATACCTTTGGCTCTAATACCAATTGTGACGACTTGAATCCTTAACGACTCGAATGTCATGAAACATGGATAAACCCTTATGACATAATAAATAATTAAAAGAAAATGATTTCTTAAGATTTAAATCATCTTAACAAAATACTAAAATTAAACATAAAGGTTTGCAAAACATTCGATAATAATTAATTAAACATGTCTGGAAAATTAAAAGTGAGGACTATAAATGAAAGTCTGATTTATTTTCTGTTTCGTTATCGTCCGCTATCTCCACATTGACCATCTGGAACCAATTAATCATCTGGAAAGGGGAAACATAAAGGCGTGAGAAAATCTCAATAAGTATACACGTATTTATTATAATTTTGAAATCATAATTAATACATAATGGAGACACAAAAACTATGCCGGACATAGGTGGTATGAGTTTGCTTGCGTAGCGCTACTAAAACTCTGGTCTGAATCTTAAAACATACAATATGACCATAGCATATTATTCCAAAAATCATAACGTAGAATTACACATAAATACTTACTTTCTTGTGGATGAATTGAGGATTAAGTTCTTACTTTAAATTGTCTCGAACTTTGTGTGTGCTAAAATCTCTTTCTTTGAATATATATAAAATTCGTGTGTTTGTGTGTGTATGTTTGTATATGTGTGATTGATTGATTGATGTTAGAAAGGTGGGTTGATGGGGGGAGAGAAAAAGGGGAGAAAGTACAAAATTGTGTGTGAAGGGTGAAAAAGCGTGATAGTGTACCCACATATATAGGTCTCCACTAGGTTTAAGCCCCTTTTTCTTGTTTTGGTAAAATGCCATTACCCTAATTTGTTTTGCAAGATTTTTGTGAAGTGCATAAATTATAGTGATTTTTGGTAAAATGCCATTACCCTAACGTGGTATATGTTCGCTTAAATTGCAACAATCAAGGTGTATAAAATCATAGTAATTTGATTATGCCTAAAATTACAATAAATCATTCCTAGTGTGTGTGTGTGTGTTCCAATTCTTAAAATCAACTTCTTCTATTAACTCCATAATTAGAATAATTTATATCCAATCAAACAAAAATAAGGCCAATCATAAAAAAATTAGGTCAAATCCTGTTTTTGTCATAGAGGAAAATTCTAGGTTTGCACCAAGGTTCTAAACTATTGGTCAATATTTAATTAGGTCCCTAGACTTAAATCTTTAAGTTTACCAAAAGACATGAGGTGTTATACATAGCATGAATATTCTCTCTCTTATTTCTCCCTACCATCGTGGGGATCCCCAAGTAGTTTCCTTGAAGTCCAACTAAATTCACTCCAAATAGAGCTTTAATCTCATCTTGAAATGTGGAAGAAATGTTTGGGCTGAAGGAGATGGAAGTCTTTTCAAAATTAACGTGCTAACCGAAGCTTGTTCGTAGCAATCTAAAATTTGTAAAAATATCTAACAATCTGCAACACGGGCTCGAAAAAAAATTAAAGAATCATCTGTGAAGAATAAGTGATTAATTCTCGGCCCTTACCTTGTATACCGAAAACCATCCAACTTACCCTCCTGCTCTCCAAGCATCAATAAGCCAGAGAAAGCTTCAACACATTGCAAAAATATATAGGGTGATAAAGGACATTCCTGGCAAAGATCCCTGGTAGGCACAACCCTTCCTCAACCACGTCCATTAATAAGAAAAGCAAATCTTACCGAACTCATGAAATTCATAATTAAATAATGCCACTTCATTGAAAACCCCATTTTGGTTATCACTACAAGAATAAACTCCCATTCCACTATATCATAGGCTTTTCTCATATCAAGTTTGAGTGCCAGATAACCCTTTCTCCCCTTCTTTTTTTGATTCATTGAGTGGATTCACTTAAACCCCGCATTTGCATTAACACTAATTAGATGCCCCAGGAAAAGAGCACTCCGTGTTTCCGAAATAACACTTGGCAGAACTCGCATCAAACGGTTAGCAATTGTTTTGGAGATAACTTATAAATGACATTACATAAGTTAATCATTCGGAAGTCCCTTATGGACTTTGGTGCTTTCTTTTTAGGGATCACAACAATGTTAGTATCATTTAAAGAATGGAGAGATTTCCAATTATTTAATACATCCAAACATACCTAGGTAATGAAATCTTGCATGAAATCCCAATGTCTCTGATAGAATGTTGCATGAAACCCATCAAACCCTAGAGCTTTGAGTTGCCCCATCATTTTGACAGATGCTTGAACCTCAGTAGCATCAAAGGGTCTATCAAGAGACTCTGTTTCACTAGCTGAAAGTGTCCGCTCCACCCCCTCTAACACCTGCATCCAATGATGCTTGAGTCGGTCTCAAGCTCCCAAACAAGGAGCGAAAATAATCCTCTACATCTGCAATGATTGTGCCCTAATATGAGGCCCAACTACCATTAGCTTCCCAAATTCTTTCAATAAGTTTCTTCTGTCAATAGCTTTTAAGTGAAAGTACTTAGTGCTCCTGTCCTCTTCCTTCAACCAATCCGCGTGAGACCGTTGTTTCCAATATATTTCCTCCCTATTTGAAAGCACATTGATTTCTGCTTCCAATTTATTAATCTCTTCCGTATCGTAACTTCTTTCTGAGGAGTTATACAATTCACTTAGCTAATGTAACGCCCCGAATTCCGTAAACCCGGGACACAACGTTATCCTTTAAAATTGACTTTCAAATAATAATTTGTACAGAAAATAACTGAGATTCAAATATCATAATTTTATTTAAGAATCTAAAAGGTAAATAAAATTTAAAGTTTTAACATCAATAAATAAGTTTTTCAAAGTCTCAAGATGAAAAACATATTTTAAACTTCTTTTCAATAGCCACTGTCGCACGCTCCATCGCCAACCCCAAAATCTGCAATTTGTAAAAATAGGTGTGAGCATTTCATAGAAATATTCAGTAGGTTCAGCGCAATTTAAATTAACTGTACAGTAAATAATACATATAATTATGCAACTTAAGTCATAAATTCTTATTCTCATGCAATAAACAAGTGGATCTCATGCCCGAAGACATGTGGATTTGGGCCAGAAGGAAACTGGTCCATGCCTGAAGACATGTGGATTTGGGCCCGAAGGTAAGTGGTCCATGCCTGAAGACATGTGGATCTAGGCCCGAAGGAAACTAGTTCTCATAAATTACGTAATCACATGCATAAATTTACAATATGGGTTTACTTAATATTGGGCATTCGAAATGAAATAGTTTTTGAAGTAATTAACCTACCTGAAATTGTTAATTTTATGATATTGACATTTCCTATTTTTCACGAATGTGTAATTTAATAAAACTTGATTTAATTACTAAATACGTGTATTTAGTAATTTATTAAGTTCGATTAAATTATGCAATTTATTTCTTATTTTCGAAAAATACATTTTATTGTAAAGATAATGTTCAAGAAAATATTAATATATATTTGATCATAATCTTGGAGATTTTTATCACAATCTCGAAAATATTTTGGTAATATTCTTGATGATATATTTTGTGATTATTCTTGACATACAAGCTTATTCAAGATATGGTAAGTATCTTCCTGATATGGTCAAGAATATTTCAATCTTATCTTTACATATGATAAGATTATCTTGGTCGAAAATCTTGATCATAAATAATTTTGATAAGGCTGAAAATATGGTGATAAATATCAAGGTTTATCACTTTATTGATAAATGGTAAGATCTTCTATGATTTATCATTATCATTATTTATGGTAAGCTATATTTTTCATGTGGTGTAAATAATTAAAGCTTCATTCGTGTTGTGACTTCAATACTCCGGGAGGAGGATTTAATCACTTCGAGAAGGAAAGATTTTCAACGTGAAGATCAAACGGGAGGTTTGGTTCAAGATCGAACGGGAGTTCGTGTTGCTGAAAAGTGTTGCAGAGTCAAAGAAAATTACTGAAGAGTGGTGGGACGCCATCTCACATTACATGCCACAGAAGGATCAGGGAGTGATCTATTTCTTGGATGTTTGATAAAGTCTATGCGTAGATTTATCCTGTAGTTTAGATTGATCTGTATAAACTCTTTCTTTATATAGTGAATGGTTTTTGTTCGCAGGATGCGAACCGTGAGTTTTCCCTGTTAGGGGTTTTCCCACGTTAAGCTCAAATTATTGTGTTCTTGTCTATTTACTATTCCGCACAATTTATTCTGGTTGTTTACGTTTTACTATCTAGACGAATCTGCCTTAGTAAGATTCATCTGGTACTGCGCTAAACAAAACTTAACAATTTACTGTTAACTGGTTACTGTCCAGATTTAACTATGACAGTCTGTTTATCAAATTTAGACAACCTCAAATTTTCAATTGGTATCAGAGCAGGTTCACTTCTAGAAAGTGAGATCCGGTTGTGTAAATGGAAAATTCTGCATCTCTTAGGCCACCTCTGTTAACTGGTAGTAACTATGCATATTGGAAAATCCGAATGGAAATTTTTATTCAATCTATTGATGAACGTTGTTGAACTTCTGTTTTTGAAGGTTACACAACACCCACTCTCACTGCTGGAGCTGTTGTTACAACTATAGTTCGAAGTGCCTATACTGCAGATGAATTAGCTAATGCAAATTGGAATTCTAAGGCACTTAACGCTATTGTTTCTTTGGTTGATCCAGGCAAATTCAGACTCATCTCCTCTTTAAGGACCTCCAAGGAAGCATGGGATGCTTTGAGAATTGCAAACGAAGGAACCAATGCTGTCAAAACCTCCAAACTGCAGATGATCACTTTGGAATTTGAACAACTGTCTATGGATGAGAAAGAAAATTTCAAAAGCTTCTATGCCATATTAAGTGATCTCACCAACTCAGTTGAAGCACTTGGGAAAACCTACTCAAATGAGCAGATTGTACAAAAGATCCTTATATCTTTACCAGACAGGTTCCATGCAAAAGTGACAGCAATTGAAGAAAGCAAGGATCTTTCAACCATGCGAGTTGAGGAACTTGTAGGGTCATTGATGACCTATGAGTTAAATCTGGCCCAAAGAAAGAAGGACAAATCACCGGGGATTGCCTTCAAGACAAACAGTGTGAATCCAGACGACTCTGGCGAGACAGACGAAGATGAAAATTTCGTACTTCTCACCAGACAATTTAAAAGGTTCCTCAAGGGCAAACAAAAAGAAAGATCCACAAACAAGGCCAGAATAAAAAACAATGGAAGAAAAATAATTTCTATCCAAAGAATAATGCAAACACGTCTGAAGGGAAGCCTAGGAGTCGAATTCAATGCAGAGAATGTGAAGGATATGGACACATAGCAGCTGATTGGCCCAATACTCAAAAGAAGACCAAGGGAAGGAAGGCCATGAATGTTAAATGGAGTGATGGAGACTCAGATGAATCTAAATCAGGATTAGACAACAGCAATTCTGAAAACAGGTAACTACCCTTAGTGCTTTACAGTTGTCTGGTGCTGAATCTGGTAACTTTTATTATGCAGATAAATCCGGACCAAATACTGAAAACTTGAGGAAGGAACTTCAAGATGCAGAAGAGAAGATTCAGCTGTTACAGGCCTTCGCTGAGCACAACAGGGAACGACAACTGGACGACGTATCTGTAGTCTCACATGATGAACAAAATAAGGTAAGCAGGTTAAGTTCAGAACTTGCTAAATCACAAGATAAAATCAAGAAGCTGGCACGTGGATTCGTCCAGCTTGATGAAATCCTGAACAGTGGCAGACCTGTCAGCCTAAAAATAGGTCTTGGATATGAAGGTAAAGGTAAAAATCATGACCATAAAATAAAACTTGTAAGAGAATTTGGATACAGGTACATGGAACAGAATAGAAATCATACAGATGCATCTACCTCTCATCATCATCAATACAATGCAACTGGAACTCAAAACTCACATCCAGTCAGGAACTATACAAGAAGACAATTTCAGCCAAATTTGTACAAATCAGATGAGTCTGTTCATCAGAACAGGAGGAAATTTCAACCTCAACAAAGTCGACAGGATACATCTGTTTTCCAAGTATTCTGTAATTTTTGTGCTAAATCTGGTCATGATGTATTTAGGTGTCATGAGTACTTGAAATTAATCAATTCACACAAAATGAGACTTGTTTCTAGACAAGAGAAGAAAATTCGAACTAATGCTTATGTAGTTCAATTTTCTTTGAGTGGCTTGATTCCTAACACATGGTATTTTGATATTGGATGTTCTAGACACATGACAGGTGATCTCTCTCTACTAACACATTTTGAAAAAGGCGAAACAGGTGCGGTTACATTTGGTGATGGACAAAAGGGAAAGATAGATGGATCTGGTGTCATCAACATCAAGGGACTGCCCACATTAACAAATGTCTTATATGTTATAGGACTGAAGGAAAATTTGATCAGTGTAGGACAACTATGTGATGATAACTTGCTTGTCGTGTTTTCAAAAGAATATTGCAAGGTTTTAAATTGTGACAAGAAGTCTAACCCGTTAAATAGTGTGTTGTTTAAGGGAGTTAGATCTAGAGACAAATGTTATACACTTGAGAGTCTCGAAACTTGCAATTCTGTTAAGACCAAAAATGAGAAACTGTGACATAACAAATTAGGGCATCTAAACTACCATGATCTTATGAAACTAGCCAGACTACAGGCTGTGAGAGGCTTACCCAGCATAAACAATATTCCAGATGAAATCTGTGGTGATTGTCAAAAGGGTAAGCAAATCAAAAGTCAACACAAATCAGGTACATCTGTTAATACCTCTCATATACTTGAGCTAATTCACATGGAATTGATGGGTCCTATCCAAAAGGAAAGTATTGGTGGCAAGAGGTATATTTATGTGTGTGTTGATGATTTCTCCAGATACACCTGGGTCATGTTTATTCGAGATAAATTTAATACCTTTGATAATTTTGTTAATCTTTTTCAGAAATTGAGCAATGAAAAGGCCAACGAACAGGTAAGAGTCAAAATGATCAGAAGTGATCATGGAAGAGAGTTTGAAAACTCCGAGTTTGCTGGTTTTTGTATCCAATATGGGATCAAGCATGAGTACTCGTCCCCAAAGACTCCTCAACAGAATGGAGTGGTGGAAAGAAAAAATAGAACTCTACAAGAGATGGCTCGTGTCATGCTAAATAACAATAAATTGCCCACGAAATTTTGGGCAGAAGCCATAAACACTGCTTGTTATATTGTCAATAGAGTCATGCTTAGATCTGGAACAAAACAAACTCCATATGAAATTTGGAAGGGCAGAAAACCTAGGGTTGATTACTTTCATGCATTTGGAAGTAAATGCTACATTTTGAAAGATAGAGAACACCTAGGAAAATTTGACTCAAAATAGGATTATGGAATATTTTTGGGTTATACTGAAAATAGTAGGGCCTATAGAGTTTACAATCTAAGAACCCAAACTGTTCTTGAGTCAATTAATGTGAAAGTGGATGATACTAACTGTGTAAATTCGGATTTGCAGGTAGCAGATGGTGATCAACTGGAAATTCCACCAAAAGAAGAAGCTGGAAGCAAAAAATCAGAAGAAGAACAGAACCAAGTTGGAAGTCTCAATAATACTGAAGAATCTGATCAGGATGAGTCTGGGCACCCAGTAATATCTGTAGATCGAGACGAATCTGATGACCCAGATACACCTGATATTGCTGAATCAGAAGCATCGAGACTACCACCTGCTAGGATCCAAAAGGCACATTCACTTGACAACATTCTCACTGATATGTCTAAGAAAAATGTGACCAGAAGAAAATTTGCTGAGATGAGTAACATCTGTCATATGTCTCAAATTGAGCCAAAAAATTCCAAGGAAGCTTTGACAGATGAACACTGGGTACAAGCTATGCAGGAGGAGCTTAACCAATTTGAAAGAAACAATGTCTGGGAGCTGGTTCCACGTCCTAAAGAAGATAATGTAATTGGAACCAAATGGATCTTCAAGAATAAGTCAAATGAACAAGGAAATGTGGTAAAAAATAAAGCCAGACTTGTTGCTCAAGGCTATACCCAGATTGAAGGGATAGACTTTGATGAGACATTTGCTCCGGTAGCCAGACTGGAATCCATCAGGTTGTTGCTAACTGTGTCCTGCTACATCAACTTCAGACTATTTCAGATGGATGTCAAAAGTGCCTTTCTGAATGGTGTACTTAATGAGGAAGTCTATGTGGAGAAGCCTCAAGGCTTCACAGATCCATCTCACCTGAATTATGTCTTTAGACTCAAAAAGGCGTTATATGGGTTGAAACAAGCCCCCAGAGCTTGGTATGAAAGACTCACATCATTCTTGCTAAGCAATGGATACAAAAGGGGAGGAACTAATAAAACTCTTTTCATTAAGCATCTAAATCCTGGACTAACTGTAGCTCAAATATATGTTGATGACATAGTATTTGGGTCTACATCTAAGTCCAAAATTAATGAATTTATAAATACAATGAAAAGAGAATTTGAAATGAGTATGGTTGGTGAGCTAACATTTTTTCTTGATTTGAAGGTACAACAGGATGAATCTGGCATATTCATATATCAAGCAAAGTACGCTAAAAATCTGGTGAAGAAATTTGGACTTGAAGATGCAAAGGCAATGAGAACTCCCATGGCGACTACTCTAAAACTTTCAAAGGATGACAGTGGTAAGGATGTAGATCCATCCCTTTACAGAAGCATGATTGGAAGTCTTCTGTACCTTACTGCCAGTAGGCCAGATATATCCTTCAGTGTTGGAGTTTGTGCAAGATATCAAGCCAAACCTAAGGAATCTCATGTTGCTGTTGTGAAAAGAATCATCAGATATGTAAGTGGTACGTTGAATTACGGAATTTGGTTTACAAGAGATACCACTGCCAATCTTGCAGGGTTTTTAGATGCAGACTGGATTGGGAATGTGGATGATCGAAAGAGTACATCTGGAGGATGTCTCTACATTGGGAACAATTTGGTGGCATGGCTAAGTAGAAAGCAAAATTCAGTGTCACTATCCACAACCGAAGCTGAATATATAGCAGCTGGGAGTTGCTGTACACAATTCCTGTGGATGAAACAAATGTTGGAGGACTATGGAATCTCTACAGAACAAGCCACTATGTATTGTGACAACACCAGTGCCATCAATATCTCAAAGAATCCAGTCTAGCACTCCAGAACAAAACATATTGACATCAGACACCACTTCATCAGAGAATTGGCGGAACAAAAGATTATCAATCTGGAGCACATACAGACTGATCTACAGCTGCCAGATTTGTTTACTAAGGACCTCAATACTGTCAAATTTGAAAGCCTTAGGAAACAAATTGGAGTATCACCTCCTTCTGAATAGAACATGCATATTTCATAAAAAAAAAAAAAATTCGCATTTGTTTTTTTTTTTTTTTTGCATTTTGGTTAACTTATCCTATTCTTATATTAAGTAGATCATGTTTTTGCTTGCAGATATATCTGAGTGCTTGTGGCTGATAACGAGACAGATACGTCTGGCTGATAGCAGTCAACATGTCTCCGGATGAATCTAACTAGCACTCAAATCTGGACAATCCTAAGGATAAGTCACTGCTGTCTATATCATATGGTTGTTACTTGATGAGATTTTATATTCTGTATGTAGACCTATGATCTAAATCTTGCTTATAGCATTGCACGCATTTTTCTTATTATCCATGGGAAGGACTAGTGGAAAAGAAGGCTACCTATCCAAGCCAAGTTCATACCCTTTAGCTTCAAAAATATGATGAATTGAGGTAAATGTGGAAATATTATAGAAGTAAGGGGAAAACTTAGTAAGATAACTTCTGGGGATTGTGTGAATCTACCAATCCAAGCCAAGTTCATACCCTTCTTCTAACCTAACGGGGAACATACTGTAAGATAACTTCTGGGGATTGTGTGAAGCTGTTTCCACCTCCAAAAGACATTGCCACAATATAGAAAAAGTTGGCAAGCCGGATTTGAGAAAATGCACTTCTTATAGATTTTGATCGGTCTTATTGTGCATTACAGTGATAAATCAATAAGTCAGGGCAATCATATGATTTGTGGCAGTATGTGGATGAATAAGGATTGCTCGGATCACACATGCACATTAATCAACATAATCATGCTCGTGGTGGACTGTCTACTGCCAGATATATCTGACTCAACAGATGCCAACAAGTGCTCAGACTTGTCTCAGGTATACATATGCATTTAGATTTTTCTTATTCACGATTTTTAGATTTTATTCTGAAAATCTTTATTTTTAAAGCAGTATATCGCGGGCTAATATGTGCAAATCTTGCAGAACAAGTCAGTTGATTGTGGAGCCCAATTTTGGTAATTTATTTGTTTCCTAATTCTTAACCTATTCTGTTTCTATATATATCCCATTTTTTAAGGAAAGAAAATTGGCATAAACTAGGATTCTCAAGAGATATATTTCTCTACAAGGAATGTATTTAAAAATCTCTTGAATTCTACTTGTACTCAAATTCCTCAAAAATCTCTCTTCAAATCTCCTTCACTGCCTCCACACCAGCCGTTCTTACTCATTCCAGAACGAGTTCAAATTCCAACTCAGCCTATAGCCGAACCAAGCCAAGGCAGCTCTACCACCAAGCCACAAGTTATGGGTGCAAATTCGACACCTATGTTTGATAATCTTCCTACCAGTCACCTTTTTCCCTTAGATATTCGAAGTGAATTGATTGTTGCTAGAGAAATTTTGAGTAAATAGTCTGAAACAAAGGGGGAGATGCCAAAAGATGATAAAGATGTGAAAGGTAAATCTGAAAAATGAATTGTCAGAAGACGTAGATGGATCTGACCCGGATTCAGGTACATCAGATGAATCTAGTGATTCAGAGTCAGAGGCTGAAGAAGAGAAAGCAAAGGAATCAATTGTTGGTTTATCCTTGGATTATTTCACAATTTCTTCGTGATCAGGGTATTCAGATGCTAGAGGATAATCTGGTGATCAATCCCAAGGTGTTAAACAGGGTCAGATGCAGGAAAACACTGGAGGTGAAGACCTCTCACAGGAAACAGGTTTTGGGTGACACTCCTGGTAAACAGGATTCGTCTGGCCAGGATACCAGAATTGACCAGCTAGAAGCAGAGATTATTGGGTTAAAAGCAGAGGTATCTGATCTCAGGGTTTGTGTCAAAAGACTTAATGACACGCTGGATCAGTTGCTTGGAGGTTCTTCAAAAGAAAAACCAGGTGAAATAGAGGAATCTGAGTCTGGAGTTGAAAATGAAAAATTAGAGGAACAGAATGAATCTGATAAGAGAGAAAAGCCTAAAAACAAGGATGATGCTGTAGAATTTGAAGAAAAAGAGACTGTTAGGCTAGACAGAAAGAACAGAAAAAGGTGAATAACACGGTGACCACAAAGAAAAATAAACTGAGTACAAGGGCAGATGAATACACTACACCAGGTGGATCCAGGTATGATCATTCATCATTTGTTAGCAGCCTTATGCAGACTACCAAAGGCACGCTTACACCTTTCAGTTTTAAGGCTTGGATTTGGTGTTTTTTCGACGATGGTTCTGTCAAAGCGGGTCGGTGATTGAGGTAAGACAATGAGCTTGTTTGATTCTTGGGTTTTGGGTTGAAGTTAGGGAAAGGTTGGAGGTGGCGGTTTATGGTGGCCTGCGGTGGTTTCGGACATGCAGTGGCTCGGTGATGTTGGTTGTGCTGGGTTTTGAATGTTTGAATCTTAATTTGTGCAAACTGGGCTAGTGTGGTGGCTTTGGAGATGGTAGTGGTGACTTTGGTGGTGCTGTTCCGAAGGTGAAGGCAGGGTCGGTTGTGATACTGGGTTCGGCTCATGTTGGTTGAGCCTGGTGTTTGTGTGGTGAATATTGTGATTCAGTTTGTGTAAAATCTCGTGTGTGGTGTTGAGTTTTGAATTCTATTCCCGTCTCCTTCAATTCATTGTTTGAATTGAAAGATGACTTTTGATTCATGAATGTGCTACGAAAGATTGTGGATGGCTGAAATTGGCAAGGAGAGTTCGGTTGGGGTCTGAAATTTGTGCTCGGTTATGTTTTGTGAGTTTTTCCTTTGAATTTCTCCCGTCCCTTTCAATTCATTGTTTGAATTGTGGTAACTACCTTCAACATCTCCCGATTCCAGTTATTGCATTGGAGCATTTTGAAGGTGAAGGATTCCTAAGGAATAGCCATGACATCGGTTAAGAGTTTGATTTCTATCTACCATGTCTAAACCAAGATTGGGAAATTGGAGAGGAGAAGATTTCATACTAGAGAGTATTCTTGTGTTGTTGAGTTTTCTCTGTGGGTGTCGTGAATGAGAATGTGAGATGATATATGTGTTGATTTGAAGTTGATAATGATAAATATAGGGTAGATGGAAGATTGAGGGGAAATTGGGGATGGATTATGGGAACTTGAATTTGCTATGTAAGGAAGGGAGGAAAATGTGTGTAATATGAATTGGTTTGGTGCTAAAATATTGGTTTACCAAAAATTTTGAAGAATTTCTTAGAAGCATGATCGTTCTTTCCAATTTATGAGTTGAATGTGGGATTTGTAAATTGTCAACATTGGACTTAAGGAATGATTAAAAATGAATTTGATTAAAATATAAAAAAATGATATTAATATTTGATTTTTCTTTTTTTGGACTTAAAAAATATAACCGATGAAATTGGAACAATTTTAATAAGAATTGGAATTGGACCGAGATTTTAAATAGATTTAAAAAATGTACATAGTTTAAAATAAATTCATATGGCTAGACGAGTGCGCTAAAATATTAACCGTTAAAATTGGAGGTCGTAGCGAGAAGTTCCTTAAAACATCTTTTTTTTTTTAGAATTTGAAAATTTCTCGGTCACTACAGCTAACTTCTGAGCGTTCGGAGTTTTCGTTGCTAACTGCCAAAATAACACTGATGCCAGTGTAACCCCTGACTACACCTAAAGCACCCCAAAGAAGATTCCCTGGTATTCCTAATTTGGCCCACCACCCAACATTGTGGAACCACCTCATCATATCCTAATTCCTTCATCCAAAAAGGCTCAAAATGGAAAAGTCGTCGTTCCCTATCACATGTCTGTCTAGCTTGAGAACCATGAGTGATGAGGAGAATTGGATGGTGATCTGAGCATGATATATCTAGATGTTCCACTTTGGCTAATAGGAATAAAGTAAGCTAATCCAAATTGCAAACAAAGCGATCAAGTCGTTCCTGATTATTATGTACTCCTATTCTTTTATTGTTCCAGGTGAATGGGGGTCCAACATAAGGAATCTCATTCAGTCCACAGTTATGAAGTGGCCCTCTGAACCCTGTAATAGCTGCATACTCCCTGGTTGGTCCCCTTTTCTTCCCCCATGAACACAATATTTCATTAAAATCCCCACCACACACCCAAGTCTCCGAACTTGTCCTTTTCGACATTCGTAGTAGTTCCTAAGAGGTACATCGTGTTCATGCCTTGGATGACCATAGAAACCTATGAATCGCTAAGAGACACCACAAGGCTAAGTAACACTAACATCAATATGCCCTGTTGAAAAGCTTTGAATCGTAATATTCCACCAATCATTCCATAATAACATTAGACATTCTCTCCGCCCCCAACTATCCACCATCAACCCAAGTAATCTACTGTGAACTGCAGGGAATAATCTCAACAAAGGTAACATAACCAATCGCCAAGGCTGTCAAAAAACCCCTAGTGGGTCTAGGTTCACCACCCTTACAAATCCTACTGTTAGAGAGAATAAGTTATGGATTAAAAATAAATTTCAAGAGTATTAGAACTATCTCCCACTCTCTCTCTCTTAGAGATGGAAAAAAAACCTGACTCAAACCCACAAGGAATGGGGCGAAAAAAACCAGCCCCGCAGGTCAGCGGGGTGGGTTCTCGCGACCCGGGTGAGGGCAGGTTTGGTCGCCTCGACTCGAACTTGCCTCGAATAAATAAATTAGTAAAAATAAAAAATTACCGAAAAATAAAAAAAAACTAAAAATATATATAAAAAAAATTAAACGGGGCGACGAGATTGACCTGCCCTGAAATTCGTGGGGCGGGTTTGGGAAAAAATTTTACCTGCGGGGGTAGGTCACAGGTCGGGGGTACCCGACCAGAACCCGTCTCGTCGCTGTTACTATTCTCTCTCACTAAACTAGAAGAAAATGATTGGTTGAGGAAAGAAATTGCAGGAAAGAAACTGTCGTTGAATGTGGCAAAAGAAACTTGGAGAAAACCCTAGGAAGAAACCTAATTCCTGGGGAGAGAAATTAGGACTTGCAAGTAACGTTCATATAATACTATTTATAAATTACTTTTTTGTAATAACTATTATTCTTTTGATAATTATGATATTATTTCGAAGTCGAAAAATATGTAATATAAGTGTGAAATCAAAGATCTCAACAAGAAGTTTAATACAAGCTAAAAAGTGAGAGTAAACTGTAATAACATCGTCCGTAAAATCTTCCCAAAGATCAAATGTAAAATTTTTACTTATACTTTTTTTTATATACTTTTCCTCTAAATCTCATTCATTTTAAATTATATCATTTAAGTTCTATAATACTACATGTAAATTATTATTTTTTTTGTAATAATTATTATTTTAAAGTCGAGAAATATTGCAAAAAAATGTAATAAATGTTTAGTGTTCTAAAAAGCGTAAAGCGTGATGAAGCGGTGAGATCGAGTATCAAGCTTAAGCGCATCTAGACGCGAAAAAGCGCGGCAATACTCGAGTGAAACGCTGGTAACGCACGAAGCGTGACGAAGCGGCAAGGCCAAGCCTAAGCGCGCCTAAGCGTAAGTGTAAGCGAGCTTTTTAGAACACTCACTTTTAGCAATTTTTATGGTACATGTGTCATTAATGGCATTAGAATTCCTATTATCCTATTAATGACAACAAGATTTTATTTTATTTTAATGTATAAATTATTTTTCGTTTTATAATAGTTATTATTCTTTTGATAATTATTATATTATATTGAAATTGAAAGATATATAATATGGGTGTCAAATTGCAGATATCAACAAGAAGTTTAATACAAGATAACAAATGAGAACAAATCGAAAATATATTGTCTGTAAAATTATCACAAAGATCAAAAATAAAAGTTTTTACTTTTTCCCAATATCTCATTCATTTTAAATTATATCATTTAAGTTATAGAATGATATTTATAAACTATTTTTTGTAATAATTATTATTCTTTAATTTGATAATTATTGTATTATTTTGAATTCGAAAAATATGTAATATAGATGTCAAATCGAAGATCTCAACGAGAAGTTTAATATAAGATAATAAGTGGGAGCAAACTATAAAAGATTGTCCGTAAAATCGTCTCAAAAATCAAATGTAAAAGTTTTACATTATATTTTAAATTTTTCCTCAGTATCTCATTCATTTTAAATTATATCATTAAGTTATATAATATTCAGTGTTCAGAAAACCTAAAATCGGTTTGACATGAAAAAAGGCAACAGGTCAAGGGTCAGAAGATCGAATCGGGTTGAACAGTGTCGAATCGATTTTAATTAAAAATTTAATAATTATTTCTAACATAAAAAAATTTTCTAAAAAAAATTATTTTACAAATAAAGCAATATTTACTCACGTGGAAATAAAATTAAATACACACAGAATATAACAACAATAATTCAAAGCAAATATAGATTTATGGTTATTAATTTTATTTTATTTCAAAGTATTTTAACATGTCAAAAAAATAAGATAAAACTAACTTATTTAGAAGAAGAAAGTTTAACAAACAAATAAATTATAAATATTTTTTTTTTTTCAAACGAACAAAACAATTTAAAAGAAAAAGAAAAAGAATATAAAGATTATAATTTCCTAATTTTGATTAGTTTTGTACATGTTGCATTATTTATTTTGATTAGTTTTATCTTTTTTAAAGTTTTAAATTCGATAATATTTTGTATTAGAATGTTATTGTACTTGTATTTGATATGATTGTATATATAATAACATATTTTATAATAACATATTTTCATAAGTTTTGATCGAAATCACCACCACAAATAGAAATTCCTAGCATTGCACGATTGAAATACTAATTTAGATAAAAAAAATAAAATAAAAATAGAGTAGATGTGACATATTGATGGTATCTATGTAGATAGTATATTATTTTTTTATTTTCTAAATGGAAATGTTATTTGCACCATTTCTTTAAGTTAATTCTACAAGAAAATTTTGTTTCCCCTACTAATAATGCGCATACAAAATGAGTTTTGTATGTAAAGAGTGCATTTCCCCGCATTTGAGACTATGTAGGTATTTATTTTAAAATTTTGCTTTTCCTACAACCAATGCGTATTCAAAATAAGATTTGTAGGTAAAGATAATTTTCTCCGCAAAATAAAATTTTGTAGGTGTAAAAAATTGGCTCAAAAAATATGTATACTTAGCCTACAAAATTCAGCCTATAAAACGAGATTTGTAGGCGGAATTAAATTTTTATCACAAAAATAATTTTTGTTGGGATATAATTTCACCTACAAAACTTTAGAAGACAATTTTTAATTCGTAACATGAGTTTATTTTACCCTACAATTTTTATTGTAGAAGTATTTTTTGTTAGATATTTTCAATATTTATTCATTGATTTGTTGTTTTTTTTTGCAAATAAGTTTGCCCTTCGAAGCGGAGATCGACCTTCCCGATCAGGTCATAGAATTTCTCTTGGGGAATTCACTTTCCCTAGCAAAACGAGGATTCATAAGGCTAACAATAAAAATTACAAGACTTTATGGCTACAAACTTGTATATCTTTTTTAGACAAAAAATTCGTGGCGCAAGATATTTTTTTACCGGGCTAGTAATTAAAGAAAAATTGCAATTTTTTTAATTTCCCTACAAAATTTATTTTGATAGAAAAAAATATAGTTAAACAAAGAATCAAAATTTAATCTAACTTTTTGACAAAAAAAAATAAAAAAAAAAGATAAAAACTAAAAGTTTCCTACTAAAATTTTTTCACTTTCCCTCCCTCTAATCACTTTTACCTGGAAGAGTAGCTGCCCACCCTCGTTTCTCTCATTATTTCGAAGACAGTTTCTCATCGTGAGGTTTCCCACCGTGAAGTTACTGACACTAAATTCATCTCTACTATTCCCGAGTATCTGTCAAGCAATTGTCCAAAATTTCTTGACTTACAATCAGGCACAGAGGAGGAGCTCGAATTCAATTTGGTTCGTATCTTCCTTACCTTTCATCTTCAAATAATAATTGTGTTTTTCATTACAAAAACTATTGTTGGGATTAAAATTGGGTTAGTGATAATAAACGTGATGGGTTATAATTTCTTGGCCAAATTTGTTGATTTTTTTATATGGGTTTTTGTAAATCGTGGCTGCATTTCTGTAAATCATGGTTGCATATGAAATCAAATATTTTTTAGATGTTTTTTTTTTGTAAATCGTTGCTTCCACCTTTGTACAATTTCAATTAAAGTTTTAACTATAGCCATAAATTTTTGCTTTGCTTTCACTGCCTAAGGTGTACGTTCAAACTCAAGGTTTCTGCTTTGTGTAATGTGTATGTTCAATTTCAATTTCAAACTCAAACTCAAGATTTCTACTTTCACTGCCTAAGGTGTATGTTCAATTTCAAACTTAAGATTTCTGCCTAAGGCGTATGCTCAATTTCAATTACAAGATTTCTTCTTTGCTTTCACTGCCTAAGGTGTATGTTCAAACTCAAGTATCAAGCATTGAACTAAGCAAGAATGAAAGGATAATGTTGAAAGGTAGCTCAACAAGAAGTGTTAAAAAAAAAAACAATGAATTCAAGTAAAATCAAGAACTCAAAACTCGGAGAATCTTGAATACAAGAAATTTTATTTTATAATTGAATTGTATGTAAAAAATGAATTGCAAAGACTCCTTTTCCCAAGAGTCCTAATTAGTATCAAATTAGAAAACTAAATATGAAAAGAAAACAAATAAAACTATGTAATCTATTAAAAGAAGGAAACTAATTCTATTTAAACTTAAGCTAAAATTGAGGCCCTTCCCATTGGATATTCAAAAATCCAATGGTGCCAATGGACTACATCGATTGGTATGCTATAGAACTCTTCGTGCTTGACTTCATATTTAAATTTTAGCCCGATCCAATGATCGGATCAAAAGTTATGCCTGTTTCAGGATTGGTTGACAAAATATGACCTACATCAAAAACAAAAATGACAGCTCGTATCTGAAGTAACTTTGACAATTTCTAGGTAAGAAGCATGAGTCTTGTTGTAGTAATAGATCAACCAAATATTTTAGCACCCTTCAAATTTGTGAGAAATTATATTAACAGTAATTTGATTGCAAGTTAATGGAATTGAAGGTGAATGATAACGCAATAGTGAACATAAAGAAATTCAGTGGAAGAAAAACATGAAAATGGAGACTTTTAAATGGATTTCTAAAATGAATTTTGTTGGGAGATTTGGGACTATAAGTATAATTTTTTGAGTTGCAAATTTATACCTGCAATCTCTCAATATTGGATAGTTTTGACAATGAATAAATGCCATATATACGAGGGATGACTAGAGGAATCTGTGTTTAGTTAGTATATGTGGTGTTTGAAACTTCCCAATGCACACAATACTAACGTGAGTAAAGCTTGTATCAGTCATGATGATGTGGAAAAGTCAATCATCTGTATTCAATTCAAAAGCTCTTGTATAACTTCTAAAGTGTTTGAATTGTATTGTTTCTCCATTGAAATATTTTTTTTTTATTATTATATCAAATATCTCTTAGGGGTTGTGGAAAGCATATTGGATTGCATAACTTCCTTCAATTCAAATTGTAACAAGGTAAGTTCATATAATTCAAGTATTGCATCAATAATATGTGTGATATTAATCATCGTTATGTCTTTACACCAAAATCTTTCATTGTGTTATTAACAAGTGGTTTGTTTTGGTGAATGATTTGATGTGTGTGTATATTATTAGCTATTTATAATCTTTTTTAACTTTAATTTATCTTTAAGCATAGTTAACTTAAAAATTTACCAACTCAACTTTATGTCAAATTTACAAATTCAACTTAAAAATCAAGAATAAGTTAGAAAGCCCCATAGACAGACATTTATGCATCCAAATTTTTGCCCCAAAATGTTGAGTAATATTGCCTTTCATTTTTAATGTAGTTTACTTCCATCTCAATCTACGAATTGAACAATTTTATAATAAAAACCAACATTTCAAAAAATTTAACGCATAAATTTTCCTTGTGTTTAGTTTGAAAATGTCTTTCACTTACATGCTATATTCATACTTATTATTACGTTAATTGGGAAGAACCTCTCTTCCTTGCATTAGGACATAATTTTTGTTGGAATATAATTACGCCTAGTTATTGAATGAATCTTGAATGTCATATATTAACCTTCATGATAAATATATGGTGGTATAAAGTGTTATGTTTTAAATGTCATTTTAGGGTTAACTATAATAATTATAGCATGGATCGAAATTGGATACGTAATATGGATAGAACCAGTATTGAATATTTATCGAGAATTGAAGAGTTTGTTGGAGTTGCAAGGAACCATGTTAATCATCGAGTTCATTCTACGTTCCCATGCCAGAAGTGTAATAATTGCTCTTGGAAGCCAGTTCGTGAAATTCGACAACACTTGGTGATGTATGGAATGTCATATAACTACACTAAATGGACTTGCCATGGTGAAAAACTTGGAGATAAATCATCGTCCTCAAATGCTAACTTGTCTTCCATCTCGAGTCCGAGAGATGATATTGATTGTGATAATGATCAAGTAATGAATGTAATCAATGATGCATATCCATATGCCTCTCACCACGACAAGCAAAATATTTTAGAGATAGATGATGTGTGTGTTAATGATGATACATTGGGAGAAAATAATATTTTAGAGATAGATGATGTGTATGTTAATGATGATACATTGGGAGACAATCATACGTTGAATATGCAAGAGGAAGAGTTTCAAAAGTATGAACAGTTATTGAAAGAAGCACAAAAAGAACTTTATCCTGGTTACGAAGATTTTTCTGTACTAACAACAATTGTGGAGTTGATGTAGTTGAAGGTGAAGAATCTGATGACTAACAAATGCTTTGATGACCTTATGAGCATCTCGAAGAGAATGCTTCCAAAAGGAAATCAGTTGCCTCCTACTCATCAACATGCTCATAAGGTTGTGAGAGATCTTGGTCTGGGTTACGAAAAAATACATGCATGTAAATATGATTGTGTTCTATTTTACAAGAAAAATGAAGGATTAGATAAGTGTCTTGTTTGTGATGAGCCTAGGTATCAAAACAGTTGTGGAGTAAAGCAAAATATTCCTCAGAAAGTGTTGCGTTATTTCACTCTCAAGCTAAGATTGTAGCAGCTATACATGTCGATGCATACGGCTAATCATATGAAATGGCACAAGGATGGGCATGTTGATGATGGTGAGATGAGACATCCAGCAGACACAGTCGAAAAATGTCTAACTTTATTTTTGCTATCTTAGCATGACATTAACCTAGACAATGTCTAACTTTATTTTTGCTATCTTAGCATGACATGGGGTACATTGGAGTCGAAAAATATGTAATATGAGTGTTAAATCGAGTATTTCAACGAGAAGTTTAATACAAACTAATAAGTGAGAGCAAACTGAAAATATATTGTCCGTAAAATCGTTCGAAGATCAAATGTAAAAATTTTACTTTTTTCTCAATATCTCATTCATTTTAAATTATATCATTTAAGTTCTATAATACTATATTTTTTTTTTTTTTGTTGAAACCAAACTTTCAATAGATTGATAAATGTCTATCCTAACTAAGGCAGATAATAAATGTGAAATACGATCAGACCAAGAAAAAGAACTAGACCAATTTGCACCATAGGCTGCTAGAGCATAGGTTACCTTATTACCACTCCTAGGAACAAAAGAACCCGGGCTTTTTATGATGACCCCATGAAAATTGTCCACCCCCGCACTTGGTTGGTGGGCCCACTGGTGGGCACCATAAGTCCACTGGTGGCCTATATAATTTCTAACGAAAGAACAAGAATAATTAAAAGATTGAAAGATTGAAGTAAGGAACTAATATCTAACAAAATTTCAGCATTGAGATTAAAGCAAAGATCGTTCTCAAGAGCCCGTATGTCACGAATGGCCAAAATTTTCATTTATTTTCGATTTTCGAGGCCAACACATGGCGCACGGTAATTTACAGAAAATACTTTTATCTTTCTTTTCAATAGTTATTGACGTAAACGATGTCACTAGATTGAGATTTCAAAATAACTTTTAAAATAAAGTCCATTCATTTAAAAATTAACGATAAAACATTTAATATAAGATATTGACTTTAAAATCTTTTAGATAAAGAGTAACAATAATAAAATAATGAGTTTGACAGTTCAAACACAAGACCTTATTCGGTGAGTCCAGAACTCAAAGGTCGTCACCTAGTGAAGCACTATCTGTCACTTCGTTTGAAGATCCGCGCTAATCCCCTTTCTCATTTTTATTATTACCTGAAATATTAGATATGTCGTGGAAAGAGCATGCACTTGCTCAGTGAGTAAAGTATGGTGCACATGTACTATTGCACGTAGACAAGTTAACCTCACATATTCAAGATTCGTGCAAACTTTACTTATTAACCAGTCAACCTTATATTCAAGTTGCGTCAAGTTCAAATTGAGTTCTATATTCACATCAAGCCATATATCCAAATCAATTCTAGTCCCAAGTCAAGTTAATTTCATGTATTCAAATCAAGTAAAAATTAACATATTCTAGTTAAGTCAAACTTCATATATTTAAGATCACATCTTACATATTTTTAAACTAGTAAATTCTAGTACTCAAGTCATATAGTCTAGACAAGTAAAGTCGAGGCAAGACATTTATTCAAGTCGAGTCAAGATAATATATTCAAGATCATATGCATTTGCATATTAATCAAATCGAGTTAAGTACATATAATCATGACCAGTGCAAATGCATGTCTTTTCAAGAGAGCATGACTTTTAATGGGGCACATATTACAAATCAACTACTAACCCGAGTGCGCACAAGCAGGGAATGTAATCCCGAGTTCAAACGTGGAGTTTATTCCATGAGTTCTTTTACAAGAGTGGTTTCTACACCATGGGTTTCAAATAAAGAGTCGAGATCCCTGAAATTCATTGACAAGCGTAACCACATCGTGATCCAATTACTGGCCTCCGTGGCACATATATCAAGACAAGCGCCATAGGCATATTAACAAGCTGGATAGAATGATTGTAATACTAAGAAGTTTCTTTTTATGCAATGCTTAATAAAAGTATGAAAATCCTTTTTATGCCATGAAATGCATTTAATATCATATTAACAAGTACAAGTGTGATATAAAGTACAAATACCATTCACAATTTCTATAAATAATCGGAACAAAGATTACTCATGATGTATCACACTATTCAAACAATACTGGTTCAGTTATCATGTATCAATACCTAATTTCAATGTATTGATACTTAACAAAGAACATAAACTTTTCATGATTTCAATGTATTGATACATAAGGTTAATATTGTATAAGCAAGTGGCAAGTGAACTGTTTAAAGTCAACTTATCATTTTAATACATGTTAAAAAAGATCAAAAATTATTCAAGAAATCCAAATAATACAGTTAGTGATGATAACTTTGATTATCCCTTTTAAACAAGTCAATTCTTTTATAAGTGGATTAATAAGAGTTAACGAGAATAAACTCGGTTAACCAACTAAATATCTATTAGTGTTAAACTAACATTAGCGAAAACAATACCAAGATTAAATATGAAAAAGCTTATAAAGAGATCATATTAAACTTGTATCAAGTAAAACATATTCCTACAACAAGATCATATACTTTATATATTCAATGTACAACAAGTAAACAATTAAACATATCCCACTCACCTCGATCCAGAATGGTCGGAAAGAAATTTTTTACTTTGTAGAGATATTGATATTGTCACATGTATTGATACATGCCATCTGTCATGATTTTTACTATACATGTATCGATACTTGCAGGAATTTCAGCATTTCTGGACTTATTTTTTGGGTTTTCTTCAAGGTTTTAACTATCTGTTCAAACATAATTTTATTTAGGATATCAAGAACATGTTATTAGATTAACATGTCTTAATCCTAAAAAAAGATTCAAGCATAATCCTAACTTTGAAATTCTATAATCTTCGAAAGGAAGAAAACCAATATATATCTCTCACGATTTTCTTGTTAAGTTACTTTGTATAAACTCTCTTCAAAGCTCATCTCTATTTATACTAATAGTAGGCTGCACAACGAGATAAAAGTCTCGCCATAGTAGAGTTTAGCTTTCAAATTAGTTGGAGGTGGCAAGTTTAATTCATGCAAATATAGAGGTCGAAGGTTGAGCGCATGCAAGCATGAGGTGGAGGACAAAATACATGCAAGTTGGGGCTGAAGCCTTATGGTTGAATGAGTCATCAAGGCTATGAAGGAGGCGGTGGCGTTAGACTTGGACACCTCATGCTTAAATATTTGGGAAATTCAATTTTGTGCAGCCGAGTTTGAGCTCAAATTTGAGGTATCAAACGAATTCGAAATCTTAGTTTCATGGTAACATTTCGAAGTACTCGTGGAGTACTTTAATATGCAATTTACGACGCAAGAAATGGATAATCGAGGAGAAAGTTATAGCCTTCCAAAATAGGCCACTTAAAATAGCTTTTGGGTTAACCGTTATCGTCTTAACTTTAAAAATTCACTGAGGGCTATTCGTTGGTCGGAATGACAAACCGTTTTCATATTCACGAAATTCACTCCGGGAACTTGTCTGTGCACAGTGGCGGATACAGGACTAAAGTCCAGCTAAAGCGATCGACAGTTGATCGTTGACTGATGACGGAGCAATAGCTAAATTTTTTATTTAATATTTAATTAAATAATATTTTACAACCTTTAATCACAATTCACAAATCAAATCAAACAATCACTAAATCTCAATTCACGATCTTTAATCAATAATTACAATTCACAAATCAAATCAAATATTCGTCAAATCTCATTTCACAATTCAAGCAAGGGGAATATGAATCTCACAAGTGATCATCACAAAAGTAAAATACAATGAAAACTTAAAAAATAACACATCTATGCAAAATTTCTCATAACACTTCAAAAAATAATGTATTACACAACATAATCATACTATGCAACAAGCAAGAAAATCATTCAATTAGAGAATGAACAAATAATACAACAAACTAGGAAACAAATTACCTTGTTCAAGGATTATGCAAAATAAGAAAGAAAGCTAATCAAGCCAGAAGTACCATTATTAATCCTGGATTTTGGAGCTAAGCAAAAGCAAATTACCTGGGTTTCAGGCTTTCAGCCAAAAAAGGAGCCATTGCCAGAGAAGATGAGCGGCTGCTGTGCTGGCTGCATAACCTTTTTCTGTGAAAGGTAATAGAAGTAAACTCAGCTATTTTTAGACTTTATTTGGATCAATTCATGGGCAATTTTAAGTGGCCCAAATAATTAAAAATATGCCCAAAATTAGCATCTTCTAAGTTCTACTCCACCTACAGCAACTCGACAAGACAGATCGGAGACGAACCACGGACGGCAACTTGAACTCAGCAAGGTTTGTGAAATTTGAATCCTTCCATTTCCGATGCGGCGACTTCTGCGAAGCCAACCTGGTAATGGATCAACAGTATTAGACTCTGAGAAATTCAGATTCAAAAAAAAAAAGATGGCCGGAATCCAGTTATCGCGGTCGCGCCACCTCGCCACCGGCTAGCTCCGCCACTGTCTGTGCATATATGATATATAATCAAATGAGGTCGAGAGTACTAGAAAAAGTCTCGAACAAAGGGACACTTAAATATATTTTTGACGTAACTTTTCTTTATTTTATATTTTTGTTTCTCTTTCGTTTAAACATGTTTTTCTTTCTTTACATTCCAAAATCATTACATAAATTATAAAATACTTTTATTATGTCATAAGGAACAATAAAGGACATCAAAATTTTTAGATCGTTACATCGTACCACCCAACTGGAATCTATCTCTACTAAACATTGTGTGTAACATAATTTATGTGCAAAGAGGATGCCTTCTTTTACTGCATGGGCTTCGACCACCTCCACTGAAAGAGCACTGGTACACTGTTTAACTTGAGCCCCCACTACCACACCAAAATTCATCCCTAAGGACTGCAGCAACATAGAAGATGGTCGTCCCAATCATGAAAGTTGCATCGGTGTTAAGTTTAATCCGCCTGGATGGAAGCAACATGCCAATAGTCTTCCATACTTGACGAGCAATTGGGCAAAAGAAAATGACATGTATCCCGTTCTCCTCCCATCACAAGCACAACACCGAGATTTTCCTTTAGGTAGAATGCATATCCTAACCAGATTATGTCTAGTAGGAAGGGAGTCCAAGAATAGTCTCCAAACAAATACCAGAACCTTTGGAGGATTCAGGAGGTGCCATAATAGCTTCCACCAACCGTCTTCACTCAACTTCTCTTCCGTCTCCCGATGTTCTCCAGCCCCCACCTTATAACCACTTTTGACATAGTACTTTCTGTTAGATTCATGATGCCAAATAATTTATCCGGTCGATTACCAGAACTAAGGGGGAAGGAAGTGATAAGATCTACATCAATTGGCCAAAAAAAAAATGAACAAGCTCCTGATCCTAATCACCTAAGGCCATTCTTAAATCAGCCACATGAGTAACCCTCTTTGACCAAGGAGTACAATGCAAGAAAGTTCCCAATCGGGGCAACCAAAGATCCGAAAAAATTCGAACACGCTTACCATCCTCTACTCTCCATCTCAGCCCTCTTTCCAAATGCTCTCATCCCCACAATATACATTTTCGAGCACACGGCCGAAGCTCCACTATGTTTTTGGGCACTAAGAAAGTCCACCCCTCTAAAGTATTTAAATTTCAATAGGCTGCTAATAAGAGAATCAGTGTAATGATCCACTTTTTCCGACTTAATTAATTAAATGAATTTTTGAATCATGTATCGATACATAGAGAAACAAAAACAATTGAACTATGTATCGATACATGTATCAATACTTACAGAAACTCACGAAGGGTTTACACGAGTATAAACGTGGATTGCTGAGGTTTTGCTGGGCTTAACAGGTTCTAACACATGTCAAACATGTAGAGGAAGCTTACATGTATACTAACACCTCAAGCTTCTAGCTTCCCTTATTCTTCTATGCTAGTTTAGGGTAATAATGACCTAAGAACATTAAATTAAGCAAGAAATCTGAACCTAGGTGCTTGAATTCAAGTATAAATAGAGGAACTCAAGCTACTAGGGATCACTCCAGCTAAAAACGTGAGAGAAAGAGAGGAAGAAAGGAAAACTTTGCTTTTACAAGAATTCCAAAGGTAGTTTTAATTTTGAATCATAAATTTTGTAGGAAATGGATGTGATCATGGAAAAGCTTCTGCACGAATTCTGGATCAATAACAAAGGAATTTTGTTTAGATCAGAATTCAAAACTGCATAATCCATTCAACATGTATCGATACATGAAGAACCAGGACCTGAATATGTATCGATACTTCCATTTAATTCAGTGTAATACGAGTTTGATAAAATTTGTTTCTTCTTGATTTTTAGGTTCTAAACAAGGCAAGTAACACCGCAATAGTCTTAATGCTACTTCGTGCAAAATTATTGATATTTTATCTTGTTCTTGTTCTCTTGAAATCTTTACTTGCATTATTACATTTCATTTTGTTATCCCACTTGATTTATGCCTTATGGCCCTTGATTTGATGGAATCACGGGAATTTCTTTCCGGCTTGAAATAAATGATCAGGATGGTAAGTCCTGCTGGAATTATTGCGCGCACGGGATAACATGTGTTTTGTAATATGGGCCATCTCGAAAACTCATATTTTAGGAAAACCAAAAATCTGGTTACATGATGAATACCATTGTATTCATATTTTTCATGTTTTATTTCAGATGCTTGATCGCGAATATTTTAAATCAACTTCTCGAGGGTGGAAAGCTTCAAAAGATGGCCTGACTTATATGTACATCACGAAAACTGAGATTTGGAGCTATCCTCCAAATAATCCTTTTTTATATCTTTATGAATACACAAGAATGAAGGTCAAATATTATGATATTGATACGTTTGGACTAATCTACACTGATGTTTTTAATTTCACTAATATGTAGTACGTGATTTATTTTGGAATAATGTAAAAACCTCGATAGCGGCTTTAAAATAAAATACATTTGTAAATTATGCATGTTTTTATAAAAGTTATGTTTTATGTATCGATACTTGTTACCGTGTTTGTCTATCTAACTAACTAACTATATAAATTTAACGATTTCTTTATACCTGTCATGTATCGATACATGCAGATGGATACTGAACAGCTTGTATGCTCGTAATTGAATTATGTGAAGTTCTTTCCATTTATATACACTCTAAATTAATTAAATTGTTTATCATGCCCAAATTTAAACAAAAAAATTACAAATCCTTATCTTTGATAAGATATCATTACCTCTAACTTCTGAGATGAAAGATTTTGATACTATCCATTTTTATATGTTATAACGCTAGAGATATTTGATTCCTAAACCTTAATCAGATTCTCATACTAAGACAAGTAAATTCATTATAACATTTCAGTTTTACAATTTAGCTATCCTTCTTACATGTATCGATACTTACATAAAAATAGCAGTTCTGGTTTTGTCAAAACAATTGCACATGTTTTGTCAAAATGCGAAAAAATTTCACTGAATTTTTATGAATTTTGTGCGTCACAATTAGAATGTTGGATCAAATGCCAGTCTTGTTTGGATACCGTGGCTTGATTGAAGGCCTCAAGATCTCGAAAGTCAAGTCCACATTTCACCTTATGTTCACACACTTTTGATCATCCAATCCAAGGAACCTTCCTTCAAGAACTCGAACCATCCCACCAAAAGTTACGGATCTTAGTTTGAAGACCTGAATCCTTAACGACTCAAATGTCACAAAACATGCATAAACCCTTATGATTGAGAAATAGATAAAAACAAATTATTTCATAAGGTTTAAGTCGTCTTAAAAAAATACTGAAATTAAACATAAAGATTTGCAAAACATTCGATAATAATTAATTAAACATGTCTGGAAAATTAAAAGTAAGGACTATAAATGAAAGCTTGATTTATTTTCTGTTCCGCTATCACCCGCCATCACCACATTGACCATCTCAAACCAATTAATTATCTGGAAAGGGAAAACATAGATGCATGATAAAATCCCAATAAGTATACACATTTTTATCATAAATGGAATTATGGAGACACGAAAACTATATCAAATATAAGTGGTATGAGTATGCGTGTGTAGCGCTACTAAAACTCTGATCTGAATCTTAAAACATACATATGGACCATATCATATTATTTCAAAAGGCATAACATAGAATTACACGTATATACTTACTGTCTTGTGGGAAGAAGTGAGGATTAAACTCTTACTTTAAGTTGCATCGAACTCTGTGTGTGCTAAAATCTCTTGCTTTTAATATATAAAACTCGTGTATATGTGTTTGTGTATGTGTGTGATTGATTGATGTATGAAAGGTTGGTTGATGGGAGAGAGAGAAAGGGGAGACAGTGCAAAATTGTGTGTGAAGGAAAAAACGTGATGGAGTGTACCTATATATATAGGTTTCCACTAGGTTCAAGCCCCATTTTCTTATTTTGTTAAAATGCCATTACCCTAATTTGTCTTGTAAGATTTTTGTGAAATACATAAACAATTAGCCTAATTATGGTAGATGTTCACTTAAATTGCGACAATCAAGGTGTGTACAGGTATGTATATGTTTGTGTCTCTGTGTGTGTGTGTATTCTAATTCTTAATCAAATCAACTTCTTCACAACATAACTAGTTACACCCGTGTGATGCACGGACATATTCCATCGACAAAATATAATGTAATGACACTAAACAATGTAAGAGAAATCAATAAAAAGTAACAACAGGAAGTGCCAATAATAATAATAATAATAATAATAATAATAATAATAATAATAATAATAATATCAAGAGTATTACGATAATTGTCAACTTGAATACATAATTGATCATCAATGGTATTGAACCTGGAAATAGTACAAACCACCCTTTTATTTGAAGTTCAATGCCATCACATTTTAGAAAGTAAGTCAAGAATCAATAGGAAACATCAAGCAGAATGTCAGTAATAAACATCACTGCCATGGGTTGTAAATCCTCAATTTTACAAAATTAAATCATTCTTGAATGGAAGTATGAGATTTCTTTCTTCAATGCCAATAAAACTCTATACCCACTTAAGCACTCCTAAATTCCTCAACAAAATCTAAATTCAGAAAGTCCAAAACAATTCAAATGCAAAAATACAGATGCAAAAACAATTCATTGTTCATAGTTCTAGTTCCACGTGCGTATAAATATGCTAATCAAGTCAAATATCATCAGAGAATTAATGAATAAAATGCAAAAAATAGTTGAACGGCATAATCAGATACTCTCTTTAAATCAGGAAGTGCTACAAAAATAATCGGTTCATCTTTTTCCCTTGAGTAAGAGGAAGCTGTACAACTAGATGCATAGTAATAACTCCTCCAAGAAGGTCATCAACATGAATTTTAGAATCAGCAAGCATCTTCCAATACTACAAAACTTTTCCAACATGTATCATTTTCATATCATTCACGGACTTATGTACAACTGATTTACTTGTAATGCAAATGCTTAATCAGGATTTCATATAAAAGTCGGGATCACAATCTACATAAATTAAAAACGATAATATAAATGTGTAAATCTATATCCCTTTTAACCAATTTCTCGATAGCATGTACCTCACAAAATAACATTCCACGCATAGGAATTACTTGAGCCACCAAATCCTCAAGATTTAAGAGTTTCATTATATCACAATTCCACGTATCTTTAATTAATAAAACATAGAAAGACGTATGCAGGAACATGACTCCATGAAACATCAGTTGACTATAGTTGTCTATTTATAATTATATATAAGTGATAAAATATTCTTAAAAAATGATTTGGAATCCTTGGAAGTGATAACTTATAACCATGGCAGCCTAATAAAGAATGAGTTCAACCTTGAGGCCACTAAAAAAAATGCATTTGCTTAAGAGTAGCAAAGGTCAATGATAATGAGTAGGTTCGATGACCTATATCTATCTCATCAATGATTCTGAAATTAAGGTCAACGTTCTCGTCTCCTTCAGCCGTAGTAACCCCTCTCTATTATATTTGCAATCCAAAATAGTGATAAAATTCGAGTTAAACTCAATTTGCCACAATTTACCTGCCATTAATACCAGACAAAAAAATAGTTCATGTATCTTATGTAGCTAATAAACAAATAATTATTGAAAGAAAAATATAATCCTCATTTCAAGTTCAAATGGATAACAGACTTTCACGAACATCGGACAATCCAAAAAAAAATTTCAAGTAACTGCAACAGCCATACATCACGTCTCAGAGAATCAAATAACCACTTCATATGATCCAATCTCTCTCAAAACCTCTCATAATCTCCTGTATCAAATCCCAATAAAATGGACTACATAAATTTTTGAACCACTATCTAAAAATATTCTCAAACAATATTTCGTTCAGTCGAAATAACTTATAAAAATCACTGTGAATTCAATCAATCTAGACCTCAATAAATAACTTCCATTCAATAAAGATCAAACCCAAATAAAATTCGGACTTAAATTTCTCAATCACTACCTAAGAAAGAATTCTCAAACACCATTCAGAGTTAAATAAAGAAACCCATAATATCACTCGAAAGACAATTTACAATCAGGAAAAGATCTAAAACTAAGATAAGTCAAAATCTTGAATCTCTAAATAATATAATGATTGACTTTCAGCAATAAAATACTTGGAATTTCGATTCAATGGAGAAATTATTCCTTCTCAAAATTACATTAAATAAATATCAGAAGTTAATTAAAAAAGAAGACAAAAATGGTATACTGGAGTTTTCCACCCACTGTGTTAATATAATTTCCCACTCAATAAGGATATGTAAAACGTTATGGTAAATGGCAAAAAATTCAAAATAAAATTACTTAAAACTTGCTCAATTATAAATTTATAAATAACACAATTTCTCAAAGCATTTTTTAAATACACACGTTTTCTCTCTCCACTTTTCAACGATACATTTTACCTCAAAAATATAAATAAAATAATTTACAATAACTACAATGTTATCAGACAGAGCTTAAAAAACAAAATTTCAAGTAAGTTTGTCGTGTGTTAATTCATACAAAAGTATAAAGTACAAACCTAAGGTAACATGCCTAACCATATCCAAAAATGCATTTGAGTTGTATTCAAATTTCACAAAAACTACTACTTATATAATGGCAATCTGGAATATTCCCTTCATTCTGAATTTCAATAAACACCAACATGAAACTATATAGACAAATTTAAAATCACATAACACAGAAAAAATAATACGGGCTATTTAATTTTCAAGAATGATGGAAAAATAATCAATAAAAATACATGTAATATACACCTTATAGACATCAATGGGTTGATTGAGTTCGCTAGGGGTGATGTTCTGGAAGGAAACCTGATCCTTGGTAAGTTGTAAGTATGCGCCATCTACCATTTATAACCTCCACACATTAAATTCACATAAAATACACATCACACTCGAAATTATAATTACAATTCAATTTTATATAGTTGGACCTATAATAAAGGCATTCAAATTACTAGTTAGTAGAGAAGAGAATCGTTAAAAAATGCGGGAAGATCAAATGCAAGTGGTGAGAGAGGGTTGACAATTACAGACTGTTTGGATTTTTCTTCTCGAAACAAAGAAAAGAAGAAAAAATGAATTTCAGTTATTTCATGAAACTGAAAGCAAACAAAAAATAAATTTCAAAGAGTCCATAAACAAAATATCTATCTATAATCTATTAATAGACATATAAAATATGGATGTTCAATCATGTCTAAAAATGTAAAAATATTCTACAAAGTCTAGAAAAGTAATCTTGGAATAGTACTTTTCAATAACTCGAGCCTTCTTAAGAAACATACCAAAAGTTGTGCGGACTTCACTTTCTATGCTCTTCCCAGAATCCTTGCCTGCTATTGACTTCTCGAGATTATCCTTAGCTTGCTCATCCAGGTTCAATCAGACATATAACAAACAAATGAAAATCACATCCTTCCTTCCCCTCCTCACTGTTATGAATTAATTAACAACTATATAACTTACTAATGTAGAAGAAATGTAAAAAAACCCTCTTACCAAGAGTCCAGCTACATTAAATATTCATACAAAGTTCAATTGACCCCACCCCATTCGTCAATTTCCTACATTTCCTTTTTTCATTAAATCTAATAAATCACAAGTTCACAATCGACAACTAATTAACGATGTATATGTATATAGGAAAAGAAAAAAGAGCTAACCAGAGGGATAAGATGATCACACTCCTTAGAGCCGGTTGCTGGACTTCCCCAAGGTCTTACTGCTACAGTCATTCTCCGACATGTAGTACCCGGGTCCTCCTCCTACATCAATTATAGTGGGGAACATGTTTGTTTCTTATTCTTTTTCTTCTTATCCATGGAGAGTGGTAATGAAGAGGTCAATCAAAAACCATGAACACACAGGCAGCCATTTGACGCAATCAACCGACCACGAGAAGAACACCCTTCAATATCCCAAATCGTGATGAGTAGACTCAACAAAGGCAGAGTGATAAATAAAGTTAGTAAATGAGGGAGAAAATCAACTCCAAACACTAACCTGGGTCACAAAATCATAAATTCAGCACAAACCCCATCGTGCGATGAATGACTACTCCACCTCGAATCAGAGCTATGTGAGGTGTAAAACTTTTAATAAATCTGAATCTAGTAAAGGGGAGGATGACCCATCACCTAAGTCTAAGTTTAGAACAAAGATTTCCTCATCCAGATCGTGTATAACCCCCACCGTGACCATTGCACCTTGTTCTCAAATTTTGAGTATTTTTTGATATCCTGCTGGAAGGAGAGGAATGGGACAAAAAAATCAAAATCAAGAACTCACAAAAGGAAAGTGATTTTTTAATCGCCCACTAATACAACTGTAACGACCAGGTCCTATTTAACGGGTTATTCTTGTCATTAGATTAGATAACGACGTACTGTCCCTACTGTACCGACATGAATCTTTTCAGCATGCTTTATCCTCAGTCGTAGCTTCCCGAAAAAACTTCCCAAGAGGTCACCCATCATAGAATTGCTCCAAGTTATACACGCTTAACTGTAGAGTTTTTAACTCCGGACTTCTAAAAAATAAGTTGCACCTTGTTAGTATGAGTAGCACCTATCAAATCTTTTAAGCTTTCCTGGCCTGGGTGTTACAATCACCCCCAGTAAGACTCGTGATGTCCTTGTCACGCTTAATCCATCTGAGGATCCTTTGCCAGGTGTTGAGATTCTAGAGGCGGCTTCTACGGGTTCAAGAGGTGGCTCCCGCCCTATGATGTAGCACTTTGTCCAGCATATCACTTAGTTCTCGATTTTCGGCTAGCGGTCGACTTTGATACCATTTGTAACGCACACGGGTCCCACTTATTGGTTGTCCCGGTCGTTAGATCGATGACGTAATGTTCCCACTGTAACAACATGAGTCTTTGCAGCTTGCTTTGTCCTCACTAAAACCTTCCCCGAGAAAACTTTTCATAAAATTGCTTCAAATTAAGCATGCTTAACTGTGGAGTTTCCAATGATGAATTTCAAGAAAAGAAGGTACACCTTGTTAATATGAGTAGTACCTATCAAATATTTTATACTTTGGGTGTTACAACAACCCAATTTCATTAACCTATAAAATGGCCGTCACTTTGATGATTTGATACCCACTAACTCAGTAACCGTGGTATACTTGTAAACTTTAGAAGACATGGATGCTCAAGCTGTAGAGAGAAATGGTAGAAGCTTGTTTGGCAGTGGCCATCGCAGAGACTGACGTGAAACATGTTAAAAGACAGAGCAGCCTTAAAACGACACATATGACGTCAATTATCCGGTTACCAATTCTCCTACGATTTGGAGTCTGACCATTCATTATGCCGCTTTCCTCAGTTACTGCCACCTTTGTCTCTCCAGAAGCTGAATGCCCACTTCTGCCAGCCCATTCTTTTGCTCATTCGTCGGCTTCTGTTAATGATTTTTCTACTTCTTTAGGCTTTAGATTGTAGGATTTCAGAGGTTTTTTTGATAGTCGAAGACTGGAAGGGTACTTTCAAAATGAAGTGGGGGAATGAAGACACGTGGCTGAGAAATAGGTGGGGCTTATGTGTGTACTCAAGCAACCAAAAACTGCCCAATGTAAGCGGGTGGATTAATAAAATTGTATAAAAAACTAAAAATCTAAATAACTTACTGATAAATGTTTAAATTCATGGGAAAGTGGGAAGTGGCCAATTATTATGCCAACAGTGATTCTTGGAGGAAAAAAAATTCCAGGATCAACATTAAATATATATAGAATAGATTAATTTAAACCCAATCAAATAAAAATAAGGCCAATATAAAAAAAGTCAAATCATGTTTTTGTGCTAGAGGAAAAATTTGGGTTTCCACCAAGTTTCTAAACTATTGGTCAATATTTAATTAGGTCCATAGACTTAAATCTTTAGGTTTACCCAAATATGTGAGGTGTTATAATCTACCCTCCTAAAATAAATTTCGTCCTCGAAATTTACCTTGAGATTCGTCAAAGAGTTGCGAGTACTTGGCTTGTATCTCCACCTCTCGTTCCCACGTGGATTCTTCGATTGAATGATTCCGCCACTGAACTTTCACAAGTAGAATCACTTTATTCTGAAGGGCTTGAAATTTTTTATTAACTATCCTTAAGGGAACTTTTCATAACATAAGCCCCGTTGTAACTCAATAGGCTAGTGGTTGACCACATGACTTGGATCAGAGACATATTTTCTAAGCATGGAAGCATGGAACACGTCATGCACTGCCAAAAGTTCTGGAGGTAAGGCTAGTTGATATGCAACATTCCAACACGTTGCAAGATTTCGAACTGGCCAATATACCTTGGTCATAACTTACCCTTTTTGCCAAAACTAAGGATGACAATAATACCTATGAATCCGCAACCCGTTGGGTACCCGGCACAAATGGGTAGAAATTATCCAACCCAATGGGTTTGTGGGTAGGGTATGAGTGTAGATTTAGAAACCTGACATGGATATGAGTAGGATATGAGTATTGTAGAAAAATCCATACTCAACCCATATACCCATTAATTTTTTTTTAAAAAAATATTTTATTTAAATTTTAACACTATATAATTTTGAACAAGTGGATTCTTTGATATTTGCTTATTTTTTGACAATTGAGTCTATTTATTTTTAGACAATGGATGTTGTTATACTTTTACTTCATTCTGATAATTTTATGTTACGCAAGGATTGTTAATTAGTATATTACATGTGAAATTCATGAAAAATTTATAATTAGATACTTATATTATTGTTGAACACACACACACACACACATTACTAATGCCAAATTTTTTTTTTATTAAAATTAAAATATGTAACGGATTTTAAATGGGTATAAAAGTGTACCCGCACTCTACTCGTACCCTACCCGCACCTGACCCGCCACTCTTGAGTGGGTATATGGGTAGGGCATGTGTATTATAAATATCTAGTGGATAGGGTATGAGTTTTCTAAACCCGACCCATTGTCATTTCTTCCCAAAACGTAACACCCCTTTCACTGGTGCACTGTTTGTTCGATGATCTCGAGACCCAAAATATTGCGTTCCCCGACTTCATCCCAGTGTACTGGTGATCTACACTTTCTTTTGTATAATGCTTCATATAGTGCCATGCCAATGGAAGCATGATAGCTATTGTTGTAAGCGAACTCAACCAATGGTAAATGTTTCTCCCATTGTCCTCCAAACTCTAGAACGTATATTCGAAGCATGTCCTCCAATGCCTGAATGGTTGGTTCAGATTGTTCATCTCTTTGAGGGTGAAATATTGTGCTAAACTTCAGCTTAGTACCCAATGCTCGGTGTAAACTCTTCCAAAAGTTCAAAGTGAACATTGGATCTTTGTCTGACACAATTGAGACTGGAACCCTGTGTAACCTTATTGTTTTATTTACATATAGCTGTGCAAATTGGTCCATCTTGAAAGTCATCCGAACTGGTAGAAAGTGGGCTGATTTGGTGAGTTTATCCACAATGACCTATATAGCCTCATGACCTTTTGTCGACTTCAAAAAGTCGACAACAAAGTCCATCGTTACAGGTTCCCACTTCCATTCAGGAACTTCTAATGGTTCGAGTAGTCCAGATCGTCTCTGGTGTTCAACTTTTACTTGTTGGCATACTAGACACTTCTCAACATATTCAGCAATTTCTTTCTTCATGTTTCTCCACCAAATTACTGCCTTGAGGTCTCGGTACATCTTTGTGCCCCCCGGATGTACTGAATAAGGAGAGGAGTGAGCCTCTTCTAAAATCTTCTTTTTCAAATCCTCGAAGTCCGGTACGCAGTCCTTGGTAGTACAATGTTTTATCTTTGTCCATGGTGAAGTCTTTTCGTTTCTCCATATCGATTTCTACTTTGATTAATCCAAATGACTGATCCACCTTCTGATGATTCCTGATCCTATCACGGAGTGTTGGCTGAATTAAAAGAGCTGTCATTCGAGTTACAGCGCTTGGAGGTGTTGTAACCACTTCAAGGCTTAACTTCTCAAACTCCTTTCACAATGGCTCTTACATGGTCAAATCGCCATTTGACTTGGCACTTTTCGAATCAAGGAGTTTGCTACAACATTCGCCTTTCCTAGGTGATAATGTATTTCACAGTCATAATCCTTCAATAGCTCGAACTATCTTCTCTGCCTCATATTTGACTCCTTCTTAGTGAAGATGTACTTGAGACTTTTGTGGTCGGTGCAAATGTAACATTTACCCCCGTAAAGGTAGTGTCTCCATATCTTTAAGACATGAACAACTACAACTAACTCCAAATCATGTGTAGGATAGTTCTTCTCATGTGCCTTCAATTGTTGTGATGCATAAGCGACTACTCTGCCCTGTTGCATCAACACACAACCTAAATCTTGTTTCGACGCATCACTATAGATGACGAAACCATCTACACCTTTAGGTATGGTTAGGACCGAAGCATTTTCTAGTTTATGCTTTAAAATCTCAAAGCTTTGTTCACATTTTTATGTTCAATTAAACTTTTCACCCTTACGTGTTAACTGCGTCAGAAGTCTAGATATCTTTGAGAATCCTTCAATAAACCTCCTATAATATCCCGCTAACCCCAAGAAGCTACGAACTTCTCCTACATTCGTTATCCTTGACCTATTTGATACAGCTCAACTTTACTTGGATCCACTTCTATCCCTTTGGATGTGACAACATGTCCAAGAAATACTACTTGTTCCAACCAAAACTCATATTTCTTGAATTTAGCTTAGAGCTTCTCCTTCTTCAAGACTCCTAATATGATCCTTGGGTGTTCCTTATGTTCCTCATGACTCCTTAAGTAGATCAAGATATCATCAATAAACACGATGACAAACCGATCAAGAAATTGTGGAAGACATAATTCATCAAATTCATAAAGACTCCAGGAGCGTTAGCTAGGCCAAATAGCATAACTAAGAACTTGTAGTGGCCATACCGAGTTTTGAAAGCTGTCTTTGAGACGTCGCTAGCTTTAATTTTCAACTGATGGTAACCAGATCTCAGGTCAATCTTGGAAAATACAATTGCACCACGGATTTAGTCAAACAAGTCCTCAATCCTAGGGAGAGGATACTTGTTCTTGATAGTGATTCTATTCAATTCTAGTCGATGCACATTCTCATAGAACCATCTTTCTTCTTAACAAATAGTACAGGTGCACCCCAAGGAGATACACTAGCTCATATGAAACTCATATCCAAGAGTTCCTCTATTTATGCCTTCAATTCTTGCAGTTCTTTAGGTGCTATTCTTTAAGGAGCTTTAGAAATATGTGCGGACCCGGGAATTAGGTCTATGGAAAACTCTACCTCCCGTTCTGGAGGCATTCTAGGCAACTCTTCTAGGAAGACTTTTGGAAAGTCTCTAACTACGTTTACGTCACAAACTATCAAACCCATTTTCTCCTCCTGGGCTACTACTGACATCAAAAATCCTGCACCTTCACCTGATTATAGGATTTGTTGGGCTTTCAAAGCCGAGATAATGCATGGTAGTGATCTCCTTTTCGTTACTAGTAGTTGAAGTTCCTCCTCTCCTGAAATTTGGAAGACTACTTCCTTCTCGAAACAACAAATTGTGGCATAATTATTTGATAACCAGTCCATTCCTAGAATCACGTCAAATTCATGCATGTCTAACACATATAATTCCATTCCTAAGTGTCTACCATCAACCTCTATTCTTGTTGTCTTAACTGTATGAATTGTATTTAACACATCTCCAGATGTAATGCATACTTCTAAAGGAAATAATATAGGTTCGATTTTCATGCCTAGACCACACACACACTTAGAAGATATGAATAAATGTGTGGCATCAGAATCTATTAGTACACAAGCAGAAAATCCACACTCAGATTTACTTGCCAAGATATTCCAATCGTGGTCCTCCTCATGTCCCATCAAAGCATATACCTTTGCCTACCCCTTGGGTGCATTCTCTTGCCTCTGCTAATTGTTTCCATATTTCTGTTGTAAATTACCTTTTTGTTGGTTCTTTGGGAAATACTTGGATATGCGTCCTTGTTCACCACATCGGAAACAAGCATTCGTTCCAATGAGGCATTGTCCCAAATGATGTTTCTAGTATTTGTTACAAAGTGTGAGGTCCTTTATGATTGTTGGAGTCGGGTCACTTATATTTTTCTTTGTAAAGTGTTGCTTCTTGTTGTCCTCTCACTTACGCTTCTCAGGTGTTCCGAATTGATGTTGCATAGAATCACTATAGAAATTCTCCCTGAAATTGGCTAGTTGGACCTTAGCTAGTATTTCATGGTATGAGGCAATTTAAACGTGACCATCGCCTGTCTAAGATCATCCCTCAAGCCTTGTTAGAAATGCCTTGCTTATTTGTTCTCATTGTCAACCAGTTCAGGGGCATAGTGCGACAACTCGTCAAACTTTTCTTTCATAGTCTGTCAAGGTCATTGCACCATGTTTCAACATAAAAAATTCTGCTTCCTTTTGGCTCTGGATACTCGATGGGTAGTACTTTTGAAAAATAGCCCTTTGTAGTGATCCCATGTCCATATGTGATCACGAGCTCTGGACCTAGCAGTTGAGTCCCACCAATGTCTGGCTTCCTTTTCGAAACATAAATGCTGCACAAGTCACCTTCTTCGGGTCTAGACATTCGATGAGATCAAATATCATTTCAATGTTAGCTATCCAATCTTCAGCTACCAACAGGTCGGACCACCCTCAAAAGTTGGTGGTTGAAGCCTTTTGAATTGCTCAACAATAGCAGAGGTATTCCTTTGGCCCTCTATCGAAGATACCGGAGCTGGTGACGGTACTGCCCGTTTGAAATTTCACATAAGTTCCATGAACTGTTGAGAAAATTGTACGTCATTAGTACTACCCGTAGTGGCATTCTTATTGTTCGTATTTCTACTGCGAGTATCCATATCCTCAAATAAAATGGTAAAACTATTTAGAGTTGAAATGAATTAAGGAAAGGAAACATAACACAATAACATGTTTTATAAAAAAAAGATTCATAAGTTCGCATAGATAACGTATCGCCAAGCATACATGATGTCCAAACAAACTAAAACTTCAACAAAGAAAAAGAAAACTAGAGGACATAAGTTCAACATAAAATTATAATGGCTATCTAATAATTCTTCTCGGTTTCCTCTCTACGACCCGCCTCTTGAACATCCATGGGTGCTCGTGTTGGTTCAATCGAGGAATAAGAAGCTGGACTGTAATCCTAACTTGGGTCATATTCTACATAATTTCCTTGAATATCAACCTTGGGTATAGTTAGTACGTTGCTTGGATTGGGGTCGTAGCATAGCACCTTCTCAGTATCCTTAAGGTCTTCGTGATTTACCCTCCGCTTTTTCCTCGGGCATTGGAGTAGCATCTCTGGGGAGGTCCTGTAGTCAAATGTTTCTTCGATTTTTTTGATTAATTGTCTCCAATAAGGAGAGAGGGTTCGGTCAAGTTGATACACGATCTCATCCCTATGAAATTTATGTTCATTCGCCCTTGAACCTCGGTAAATCTTTTCCATGACATCCAGGTGTAACATTAAATCGTGATTAGGATTTCTTTTATAATTCCTATGCAGTTAAAATGATTGTGCCTCTCCGTCCGGGTGGTTTGTCCTCGTCTACTCACCATCTATAAGAAAGGGAAATGAATATAATTACTTTTCTTTCAAGAGTGGAAGTTTTTCAAAAGTTTCATAAATGGATGTTGCTATCATCGAAATTTCATAGGTGTTTCTTGAAATGAGAGTTTTTAAAGTTTATCCATAAAGTTTTGAGAGTAGGAATTACTTTCTAGTATTACTATTGTTTTTGTTTTATTAATTTGGATATCACTATTAAAAGGCTTCGAAGAAATCGGAGGGGCCTACTTAAAACCCAATTTCTTTCGGCATGTTAATAGCCTGGTGACTAAGCCCTCTAATACCGTGAACATGCCAATCAAGAAAACTTGAAAAAAAGTAGAAATAATTTTTCCATAGTTTTTACCTTGCTTTTTACGCAAAGGTAGTGATAAAGGGATAAATCATTACACTAGGATTTGGAATTTTTTAGAGGAGATACAAATAATCATTCATAGTTTTTCCTTGTTTTTATACAAAGGTAATGATAAATGGATGAATTATTGTACGGGAATTTATTGTCATCTTATTGTTTATTATGCAATTGTTTATACCTGGCTAAAATTCCTGTACTAGGCATACATGCAAGCTCATATAACTACTACAATATCTCTTTAGTAAAACTTAAAATTAATTATTATCATATAAAACATTTGTAACATTTGAGATTTTATAACATTATTAATTTTGTAGACGTGCTACTCATTTCTTAAAAGCCAAATCACGTTTTTACTATTTGGGCCTAAAATGGGTATGTGACCCATATACTTGGGCTGGCTCAGTTTGGACCATAAAAGGGACCCCCAAGCTTCATTTTTTCGTAGTTGAAGACACAACAGAATAGATAGAAAACACACTACTCCTTCTAGCTTTTAGAGAGGCGATTTAGGGCTTTGGGTCTTCGTCATTTCTTAGATCTCTTCTTCAATCAGATTTAATCCTTCTAGTTTTCTTTTCTTGGTGATTAGAAATATCTACAACGGGTGTTAATCATTGGTTTAGGATTATATTCTTGATGAAGTTTCGATTGGAGAAGAGACCATGGTTTTGGTTCGGTTTGGGGGTTATTTTGAGATTTCTTGGTGAATGATTGTAATGCTATGAATGTGTTTGTTCCAAGTGAAATTGAGCATAAATCCAATTTAATAGATTTCTCAACGGAGAATCAAGTGGGTCTCTGAATCATCGAACCTCTGGGGTCTTCAAACCGAAAAGTTCCTGTGTTCTTGTGCAGCTTACTTTCTCTTTATTCGTTTATTGTTCGACACGATCCTACAAATTTTTGTGCTTATCATGCTTCAATGAAATCATAAATAACTTGTAAAATGCATAACATACCTGATTTGAGGAGTCAAGATGTGAAAAGTGGCATAGCGGAGTGATGACTTAAAATATCTCTTAACTAAAATACTAGTTCATTTCTTAGAAAATAGTTGTCAATTCATATCTTCATATAAGGTTGGACTTAACTGACCTATGATCATTACATCAATAACTCATTCCACAATAATTTAAGTAGCTCGATTAAAAGTTTACATAAAATTAGCCTAATTCAATGTAATACCTTGAAAAAATAAATTTATTAGTCCAAATAAAATTTTCATATAAATTGAGCCCATTTTAACACAATATCATAATATATATATATATATATTTTGGGTAATCCAAATTAAAGTTTCATATGAGGATAAAGGCTCAAAACCTAACTTTTATAGTCATAAAAGGCAATATTTTTTTTACCATATCCGAACAGTGGCCGTCACTGTTCACATCATGAATTGTGACGTGGTCAGTGTATTTTTTTTTTAAATAGGAAAGCTGACGTAAATTTAAAAAAAAAAAAACGAGACAAATTAATTTACTTAACCATAAATAACATGAATTATCCAATGTTTCAATAAAAAAAAAAAATGAAAATCTTAAAGTCTACAGGAAAGCATACCTTTGGCTCTAATACCAATTGTGACGACTTGAATCCTTAACGACTCGAATGTCATGAAACATGGATAAACCCTTATGACATAATAAATAATTAAAAGAAAATGATTTCTTAAGATTTAAATCATCTTAACAAAATACTAAAATTAAACATAAAGGTTTGCAAAACATTCGATAATAATTAATTAAACATGTCTGGAAAATTAAAAGTGAGGACTATAAATGAAAGTCTGATTTATTTTCTGTTTCGTTATCGTCCGCTATCTCCACATTGACCATCTGGAACCAATTAATCATCTGGAAAGGGGAAACATAAAGGCGTGAGAAAATCTCAATAAGTATACACGTATTTATTATAATTTTGAAATCATAATTAATACATAATGGAGACACAAAAACTATGCCGGACATAGGTGGTATGAGTTTGCTTGCGTAGCGCTACTAAAACTCTGGTCTGAATCTTAAAACATACAATATGACCATAGCATATTATTCCAAAAATCATAACGTAGAATTACACATAAATACTTACTTTCTTGTGGATGAATTGAGGATTAAGTTCTTACTTTAAATTGTCTCGAACTTTGTGTGTGCTAAAATCTCTTTCTTTGAATATATATAAAATTCGTGTGTTTGTGTGTGTATGTTTGTATATGTGTGATTGATTGATTGATGTTAGAAAGGTGGGTTGATGGGGGGAGAGAAAAAGGGGAGAAAGTACAAAATTGTGTGTGAAGGGTGAAAAAGCGTGATAGTGTACCCACATATATAGGTCTCCACTAGGTTTAAGCCCCTTTTTCTTGTTTTGGTAAAATGCCATTACCCTAATTTGTTTTGCAAGATTTTTGTGAAGTGCATAAATTATAGTGATTTTTGGTAAAATGCCATTACCCTAACGTGGTATATGTTCGCTTAAATTGCAACAATCAAGGTGTATAAAATCATAGTAATTTGATTATGCCTAAAATTACAATAAATCATTCCTAGTGTGTGTGTGTGTGTTCCAATTCTTAAAATCAACTTCTTCTATTAACTCCATAATTAGAATAATTTATATCCAATCAAACAAAAATAAGGCCAATCATAAAAAAATTAGGTCAAATCCTGTTTTTGTCATAGAGGAAAATTCTAGGTTTGCACCAAGGTTCTAAACTATTGGTCAATATTTAATTAGGTCCCTAGACTTAAATCTTTAAGTTTACCAAAAGACATGAGGTGTTATACATAGCATGAATATTCTCTCTCTTATTTCTCCCTACCATCGTGGGGATCCCCAAGTAGTTTCCTTGAAGTCCAACTAAATTCACTCCAAATAGAGCTTTAATCTCATCTTGAAATGTGGAAGAAATGTTTGGGCTGAAGGAGATGGAAGTCTTTTCAAAATTAACGTGCTAACCGAAGCTTGTTCGTAGCAATCTAAAATTTGTAAAAATATCTAACAATCTGCAACACGGGCTCGAAAAAAAATTAAAGAATCATCTGTGAAGAATAAGTGATTAATTCTCGGCCCTTACCTTGTATACCGAAAACCATCCAACTTACCCTCCTGCTCTCCAAGCATCAATAAGCCAGAGAAAGCTTCAACACATTGCAAAAATATATAGGGTGATAAAGGACATTCCTGGCAAAGATCCCTGGTAGGCACAACCCTTCCTCAACCACGTCCATTAATAAGAAAAGCAAATCTTACCGAACTCATGAAATTCATAATTAAATAATGCCACTTCATTGAAAACCCCATTTTGGTTATCACTACAAGAATAAACTCCCATTCCACTATATCATAGGCTTTTCTCATATCAAGTTTGAGTGCCAGATAACCCTTTCTCCCCTTCTTTTTTTGATTCATTGAGTGGATTCACTTAAACCCCGCATTTGCATTAACACTAATTAGATGCCCCAGGAAAAGAGCACTCCGTGTTTCCGAAATAACACTTGGCAGAACTCGCATCAAACGGTTAGCAATTGTTTTGGAGATAACTTATAAATGACATTACATAAGTTAATCATTCGGAAGTCCCTTATGGACTTTGGTGCTTTCTTTTTAGGGATCACAACAATGTTAGTATCATTTAAAGAATGGAGAGATTTCCAATTATTTAATACATCCAAACATACCTAGGTAATGAAATCTTGCATGAAATCCCAATGTCTCTGATAGAATGTTGCATGAAACCCATCAAACCCTAGAGCTTTGAGTTGCCCCATCATTTTGACAGATGCTTGAACCTCAGTAGCATCAAAGGGTCTATCAAGAGACTCTGTTTCACTAGCTGAAAGTGTCCGCTCCACCCCCTCTAACACCTGCATCCAATGATGCTTGAGTCGGTCTCAAGCTCCCAAACAAGGAGCGAAAATAATCCTCTACATCTGCAATGATTGTGCCCTAATATGAGGCCCAACTACCATTAGCTTCCCAAATTCTTTCAATAAGTTTCTTCTGTCAATAGCTTTTAAGTGAAAGTACTTAGTGCTCCTGTCCTCTTCCTTCAACCAATCCGCGTGAGACCGTTGTTTCCAATATATTTCCTCCCTATTTGAAAGCACATTGATTTCTGCTTCCAATTTATTAATCTCTTCCGTATCGTAACTTCTTTCTGAGGAGTTATACAATTCACTTAGCTAATGTAACGCCCCGAATTCCGTAAACCCGGGACACAACGTTATCCTTTAAAATTGACTTTCAAATAATAATTTGTACAGAAAATAACTGAGATTCAAATATCATAATTTTATTTAAGAATCTAAAAGGTAAATAAAATTTAAAGTTTTAACATCAATAAATAAGTTTTTCAAAGTCTCAAGATGAAAAACATATTTTAAACTTCTTTTCAATAGCCACTGTCGCACGCTCCATCGCCAACCCCAAAATCTGCAATTTGTAAAAATAGGTGTGAGCATTTCATAGAAATATTCAGTAGGTTCAGCGCAATTTAAATTAACTGTACAGTAAATAATACATATAATTATGCAACTTAAGTCATAAATTCTTATTCTCATGCAATAAACAAGTGGATCTCATGCCCGAAGACATGTGGATTTGGGCCAGAAGGAAACTGGTCCATGCCTGAAGACATGTGGATTTGGGCCCGAAGGTAAGTGGTCCATGCCTGAAGACATGTGGATCTAGGCCCGAAGGAAACTAGTTCTCATAAATTACGTAATCACATGCATAAATTTACAATATGGGTTTACTTAATATTGGGCATTCGAAATGAAATAGTTTTTGAAGTAATTAACCTACCTGAAATTGTTAATTTTATGATATTGACATTTCCTATTTTTCACGAATGTGTAATTTAATAAAACTTGATTTAATTACTAAATACGTGTATTTAGTAATTTATTAAGTTCGATTAAATTATGCAATTTATTTCTTATTTTCGAAAAATACATTTTATTGTAAAGATAATGTTCAAGAAAATATTAATATATATTTGATCATAATCTTGGAGATTTTTATCACAATCTCGAAAATATTTTGGTAATATTCTTGATGATATATTTTGTGATTATTCTTGACATACAAGCTTATTCAAGATATGGTAAGTATCTTCCTGATATGGTCAAGAATATTTCAATCTTATCTTTACATATGATAAGATTATCTTGGTCGAAAATCTTGATCATAAATAATTTTGATAAGGCTGAAAATATGGTGATAAATATCAAGGTTTATCACTTTATTGATAAATGGTAAGATCTTCTATGATTTATCATTATCATTATTTATGGTAAGCTATATTTTTCATGTGGTGTAAATAATTAAAGCTTCATTCGTGTTGTGACTTCAATACTCCGGGAGGAGGATTTAATCACTTCGAGAAGGAAAGATTTTCAACGTGAAGATCAAACGGGAGGTTTGGTTCAAGATCGAACGGGAGTTCGTGTTGCTGAAAAGTGTTGCAGAGTCAAAGAAAATTACTGAAGAGTGGTGGGACGCCATCTCACATTACATGCCACAGAAGGATCAGGGAGTGATCTATTTCTTGGATGTTTGATAAAGTCTATGCGTAGATTTATCCTGTAGTTTAGATTGATCTGTATAAACTCTTTCTTTATATAGTGAATGGTTTTTGTTCGCAGGATGCGAACCGTGAGTTTTCCCTGTTAGGGGTTTTCCCACGTTAAGCTCAAATTATTGTGTTCTTGTCTATTTACTATTCCGCACAATTTATTCTGGTTGTTTACGTTTTACTATCTAGACGAATCTGCCTTAGTAAGATTCATCTGGTACTGCGCTAAACAAAACTTAACAATTTACTGTTAACTGGTTACTGTCCAGATTTAACTATGACAGTCTGTTTATCAAATTTAGACAACCTCAAATTTTCAATTGGTATCAGAGCAGGTTCACTTCTAGAAAGTGAGATCCGGTTGTGTAAATGGAAAATTCTGCATCTCTTAGGCCACCTCTGTTAACTGGTAGTAACTATGCATATTGGAAAATCCGAATGGAAATTTTTATTCAATCTATTGATGAACGTTGTTGAACTTCTGTTTTTGAAGGTTACACAACACCCACTCTCACTGCTGGAGCTGTTGTTACAACTATAGTTCGAAGTGCCTATACTGCAGATGAATTAGCTAATGCAAATTGGAATTCTAAGGCACTTAACGCTATTGTTTCTTTGGTTGATCCAGGCAAATTCAGACTCATCTCCTCTTTAAGGACCTCCAAGGAAGCATGGGATGCTTTGAGAATTGCAAACGAAGGAACCAATGCTGTCAAAACCTCCAAACTGCAGATGATCACTTTGGAATTTGAACAACTGTCTATGGATGAGAAAGAAAATTTCAAAAGCTTCTATGCCATATTAAGTGATCTCACCAACTCAGTTGAAGCACTTGGGAAAACCTACTCAAATGAGCAGATTGTACAAAAGATCCTTATATCTTTACCAGACAGGTTCCATGCAAAAGTGACAGCAATTGAAGAAAGCAAGGATCTTTCAACCATGCGAGTTGAGGAACTTGTAGGGTCATTGATGACCTATGAGTTAAATCTGGCCCAAAGAAAGAAGGACAAATCACCGGGGATTGCCTTCAAGACAAACAGTGTGAATCCAGACGACTCTGGCGAGACAGACGAAGATGAAAATTTCGTACTTCTCACCAGACAATTTAAAAGGTTCCTCAAGGGCAAACAAAAAGAAAGATCCACAAACAAGGCCAGAATAAAAAACAATGGAAGAAAAATAATTTCTATCCAAAGAATAATGCAAACACGTCTGAAGGGAAGCCTAGGAGTCGAATTCAATGCAGAGAATGTGAAGGATATGGACACATAGCAGCTGATTGGCCCAATACTCAAAAGAAGACCAAGGGAAGGAAGGCCATGAATGTTAAATGGAGTGATGGAGACTCAGATGAATCTAAATCAGGATTAGACAACAGCAATTCTGAAAACAGGTAACTACCCTTAGTGCTTTACAGTTGTCTGGTGCTGAATCTGGTAACTTTTATTATGCAGATAAATCCGGACCAAATACTGAAAACTTGAGGAAGGAACTTCAAGATGCAGAAGAGAAGATTCAGCTGTTACAGGCCTTCGCTGAGCACAACAGGGAACGACAACTGGACGACGTATCTGTAGTCTCACATGATGAACAAAATAAGGTAAGCAGGTTAAGTTCAGAACTTGCTAAATCACAAGATAAAATCAAGAAGCTGGCACGTGGATTCGTCCAGCTTGATGAAATCCTGAACAGTGGCAGACCTGTCAGCCTAAAAATAGGTCTTGGATATGAAGGTAAAGGTAAAAATCATGACCATAAAATAAAACTTGTAAGAGAATTTGGATACAGGTACATGGAACAGAATAGAAATCATACAGATGCATCTACCTCTCATCATCATCAATACAATGCAACTGGAACTCAAAACTCACATCCAGTCAGGAACTATACAAGAAGACAATTTCAGCCAAATTTGTACAAATCAGATGAGTCTGTTCATCAGAACAGGAGGAAATTTCAACCTCAACAAAGTCGACAGGATACATCTGTTTTCCAAGTATTCTGTAATTTTTGTGCTAAATCTGGTCATGATGTATTTAGGTGTCATGAGTACTTGAAATTAATCAATTCACACAAAATGAGACTTGTTTCTAGACAAGAGAAGAAAATTCGAACTAATGCTTATGTAGTTCAATTTTCTTTGAGTGGCTTGATTCCTAACACATGGTATTTTGATATTGGATGTTCTAGACACATGACAGGTGATCTCTCTCTACTAACACATTTTGAAAAAGGCGAAACAGGTGCGGTTACATTTGGTGATGGACAAAAGGGAAAGATAGATGGATCTGGTGTCATCAACATCAAGGGACTGCCCACATTAACAAATGTCTTATATGTTATAGGACTGAAGGAAAATTTGATCAGTGTAGGACAACTATGTGATGATAACTTGCTTGTCGTGTTTTCAAAAGAATATTGCAAGGTTTTAAATTGTGACAAGAAGTCTAACCCGTTAAATAGTGTGTTGTTTAAGGGAGTTAGATCTAGAGACAAATGTTATACACTTGAGAGTCTCGAAACTTGCAATTCTGTTAAGACCAAAAATGAGAAACTGTGACATAACAAATTAGGGCATCTAAACTACCATGATCTTATGAAACTAGCCAGACTACAGGCTGTGAGAGGCTTACCCAGCATAAACAATATTCCAGATGAAATCTGTGGTGATTGTCAAAAGGGTAAGCAAATCAAAAGTCAACACAAATCAGGTACATCTGTTAATACCTCTCATATACTTGAGCTAATTCACATGGAATTGATGGGTCCTATCCAAAAGGAAAGTATTGGTGGCAAGAGGTATATTTATGTGTGTGTTGATGATTTCTCCAGATACACCTGGGTCATGTTTATTCGAGATAAATTTAATACCTTTGATAATTTTGTTAATCTTTTTCAGAAATTGAGCAATGAAAAGGCCAACGAACAGGTAAGAGTCAAAATGATCAGAAGTGATCATGGAAGAGAGTTTGAAAACTCCGAGTTTGCTGGTTTTTGTATCCAATATGGGATCAAGCATGAGTACTCGTCCCCAAAGACTCCTCAACAGAATGGAGTGGTGGAAAGAAAAAATAGAACTCTACAAGAGATGGCTCGTGTCATGCTAAATAACAATAAATTGCCCACGAAATTTTGGGCAGAAGCCATAAACACTGCTTGTTATATTGTCAATAGAGTCATGCTTAGATCTGGAACAAAACAAACTCCATATGAAATTTGGAAGGGCAGAAAACCTAGGGTTGATTACTTTCATGCATTTGGAAGTAAATGCTACATTTTGAAAGATAGAGAACACCTAGGAAAATTTGACTCAAAATAGGATTATGGAATATTTTTGGGTTATACTGAAAATAGTAGGGCCTATAGAGTTTACAATCTAAGAACCCAAACTGTTCTTGAGTCAATTAATGTGAAAGTGGATGATACTAACTGTGTAAATTCGGATTTGCAGGTAGCAGATGGTGATCAACTGGAAATTCCACCAAAAGAAGAAGCTGGAAGCAAAAAATCAGAAGAAGAACAGAACCAAGTTGGAAGTCTCAATAATACTGAAGAATCTGATCAGGATGAGTCTGGGCACCCAGTAATATCTGTAGATCGAGACGAATCTGATGACCCAGATACACCTGATATTGCTGAATCAGAAGCATCGAGACTACCACCTGCTAGGATCCAAAAGGCACATTCACTTGACAACATTCTCACTGATATGTCTAAGAAAAATGTGACCAGAAGAAAATTTGCTGAGATGAGTAACATCTGTCATATGTCTCAAATTGAGCCAAAAAATTCCAAGGAAGCTTTGACAGATGAACACTGGGTACAAGCTATGCAGGAGGAGCTTAACCAATTTGAAAGAAACAATGTCTGGGAGCTGGTTCCACGTCCTAAAGAAGATAATGTAATTGGAACCAAATGGATCTTCAAGAATAAGTCAAATGAACAAGGAAATGTGGTAAAAAATAAAGCCAGACTTGTTGCTCAAGGCTATACCCAGATTGAAGGGATAGACTTTGATGAGACATTTGCTCCGGTAGCCAGACTGGAATCCATCAGGTTGTTGCTAACTGTGTCCTGCTACATCAACTTCAGACTATTTCAGATGGATGTCAAAAGTGCCTTTCTGAATGGTGTACTTAATGAGGAAGTCTATGTGGAGAAGCCTCAAGGCTTCACAGATCCATCTCACCTGAATTATGTCTTTAGACTAAAAAAGGCGTTATATGGGTTGAAACAAGCCCCCAGAGCTTGGTATGAAAGACTCACATCATTCTTGCTAAGCAATGGATACAAAAGGGGAGGAACTAATAAAACTCTTTTCATTAAGCATCTAAATCCTGGACTAACTGTAGCTCAAATATATGTTGATGACATAGTATTTGGGTCTACATCTAAGTCCAAAATTAATGAATTTATAAATACAATGAAAAGAGAATTTGAAATGAGTATGGTTGGTGAGCTAACATTTTTTCTTGATTTGAAGGTACAACAGGATGAATCTGGCATATTCATATATCAAGCAAAGTACGCTAAAAATCTGGTGAAGAAATTTGGACTTGAAGATGCAAAGGCAATGAGAACTCCCATGGCGACTACTCTAAAACTTTCAAAGGATGACAGTGGTAAGGATGTAGATCCATCCCTTTACAGAAGCATGATTGGAAGTCTTCTGTACCTTACTGCCAGTAGGCCAGATATATCCTTCAGTGTTGGAGTTTGTGCAAGATATCAAGCCAAACCTAAGGAATCTCATGTTGCTGTTGTGAAAAGAATCATCAGATATGTAAGTGGTACGTTGAATTACGGAATTTGGTTTACAAGAGATACCACTGCCAATCTTGCAGGGTTTTTAGATGCAGACTGGATTGGGAATGTGGATGATCGAAAGAGTACATCTGGAGGATGTCTCTACATTGGGAACAATTTGGTGGCATGGCTAAGTAGAAAGCAAAATTCAGTGTCACTATCCACAACCGAAGCTGAATATATAGCAGCTGGGAGTTGCTGTACACAATTCCTGTGGATGAAACAAATGTTGGAGGACTATGGAATCTCTACAGAACAAGCCACTATGTATTGTGACAACACCAGTGCCATCAATATCTCAAAGAATCCAGTCTAGCACTCCAGAACAAAACATATTGACATCAGACACCACTTCATCAGAGAATTGGCGGAACAAAAGATTATCAATCTGGAGCACATACAGACTGATCTACAGCTGCCAGATTTGTTTACTAAGGACCTCAATACTGTCAAATTTGAAAGCCTTAGGAAACAAATTGGAGTATCACCTCCTTCTGAATAGAACATGCATATTTCATAAAAAAAAAAAAAATTCGCATTTGTTTTTTTTTTTTTTTTGCATTTTGGTTAACTTATCCTATTCTTATATTAAGTAGATCATGTTTTTGCTTGCAGATATATCTGAGTGCTTGTGGCTGATAACGAGACAGATACGTCTGGCTGATAGCAGTCAACATGTCTCCGGATGAATCTAACTAGCACTCAAATCTGGACAATCCTAAGGATAAGTCACTGCTGTCTATATCATATGGTTGTTACTTGATGAGATTTTATATTCTGTATGTAGACCTATGATCTAAATCTTGCTTATAGCATTGCACGCATTTTTCTTATTATCCATGGGAAGGACTAGTGGAAAAGAAGGCTACCTATCCAAGCCAAGTTCATACCCTTTAGCTTCAAAAATATGATGAATTGAGGTAAATGTGGAAATATTATAGAAGTAAGGGGAAAACTTAGTAAGATAACTTCTGGGGATTGTGTGAATCTACCAATCCAAGCCAAGTTCATACCCTTCTTCTAACCTAACGGGGAACATACTGTAAGATAACTTCTGGGGATTGTGTGAAGCTGTTTCCACCTCCAAAAGACATTGCCACAATATAGAAAAAGTTGGCAAGCCGGATTTGAGAAAATGCACTTCTTATAGATTTTGATCGGTCTTATTGTGCATTACAGTGATAAATCAATAAGTCAGGGCAATCATATGATTTGTGGCAGTATGTGGATGAATAAGGATTGCTCGGATCACACATGCACATTAATCAACATAATCATGCTCGTGGTGGACTGTCTACTGCCAGATATATCTGACTCAACAGATGCCAACAAGTGCTCAGACTTGTCTCAGGTATACATATGCATTTAGATTTTTCTTATTCACGATTTTTAGATTTTATTCTGAAAATCTTTATTTTTAAAGCAGTATATCGCGGGCTAATATGTGCAAATCTTGCAGAACAAGTCAGTTGATTGTGGAGCCCAATTTTGGTAATTTATTTGTTTCCTAATTCTTAACCTATTCTGTTTCTATATATATCCCATTTTTTAAGGAAAGAAAATTGGCATAAACTAGGATTCTCAAGAGATATATTTCTCTACAAGGAATGTATTTAAAAATCTCTTGAATTCTACTTGTACTCAAATTCCTCAAAAATCTCTCTTCAAATCTCCTTCACTGCCTCCACACCAGCCGTTCTTACTCATTCCAGAACGAGTTCAAATTCCAACTCAGCCTATAGCCGAACCAAGCCAAGGCAGCTCTACCACCAAGCCACAAGTTATGGGTGCAAATTCGACACCTATGTTTGATAATCTTCCTACCAGTCACCTTTTTCCCTTAGATATTCGAAGTGAATTGATTGTTGCTAGAGAAATTTTGAGTAAATAGTCTGAAACAAAGGGGGAGATGCCAAAAGATGATAAAGATGTGAAAGGTAAATCTGAAAAATGAATTGTCAGAAGACGTAGATGGATCTGACCCGGATTCAGGTACATCAGATGAATCTAGTGATTCAGAGTCAGAGGCTGAAGAAGAGAAAGCAAAGGAATCAATTGTTGGTTTATCCTTGGATTATTTCACAATTTCTTCGTGATCAGGGTATTCAGATGCTAGAGGATAATCTGGTGATCAATCCCAAGGTGTTAAACAGGGTCAGATGCAGGAAAACACTGGAGGTGAAGACCTCTCACAGGAAACAGGTTTTGGGTGACACTCCTGGTAAACAGGATTCGTCTGGCCAGGATACCAGAATTGACCAGCTAGAAGCAGAGATTATTGGGTTAAAAGCAGAGGTATCTGATCTCAGGGTTTGTGTCAAAAGACTTAATGACACGCTGGATCAGTTGCTTGGAGGTTCTTCAAAAGAAAAACCAGGTGAAATAGAGGAATCTGAGTCTGGAGTTGAAAATGAAAAATTAGAGGAACAGAATGAATCTGATAAGAGAGAAAAGCCTAAAAACAAGGATGATGCTGTAGAATTTGAAGAAAAAGAGACTGTTAGGCTAGACAGAAAGAACAGAAAAAGGTGAATAACACGGTGACCACAAAGAAAAATAAACTGAGTACAAGGGCAGATGAATACACTACACCAGGTGGATCCAGGTATGATCATTCATCATTTGTTAGCAGCCTTATGCAGACTACCAAAGGCACGCTTACACCTTTCAGTTTTAAGGCTTGGATTTGGTGTTTTTTCGACGATGGTTCTGTCAAAGCGGGTCGGTGATTGAGGTAAGACAATGAGCTTGTTTGATTCTTGGGTTTTGGGTTGAAGTTAGGGAAAGGTTGGAGGTGGCGGTTTATGGTGGCCTGCGGTGGTTTCGGACATGCAGTGGCTCGGTGATGTTGGTTGTGCTGGGTTTTGAATGTTTGAATCTTAATTTGTGCAAACTGGGCTAGTGTGGTGGCTTTGGAGATGGTAGTGGTGACTTTGGTGGTGCTGTTCCGAAGGTGAAGGCAGGGTCGGTTGTGATACTGGGTTCGGCTCATGTTGGTTGAGCCTGGTGTTTGTGTGGTGAATATTGTGATTCAGTTTGTGTAAAATCTCGTGTGTGGTGTTGAGTTTTGAATTCTATTCCCGTCTCCTTCAATTCATTGTTTGAATTGAAAGATGACTTTTGATTCATGAATGTGCTACGAAAGATTGTGGATGGCTGAAATTGGCAAGGAGAGTTCGGTTGGGGTCTGAAATTTGTGCTCGGTTATGTTTTGTGAGTTTTTCCTTTGAATTTCTCCCGTCCCTTTCAATTCATTGTTTGAATTGTGGTAACTACCTTCAACATCTCCCGATTCCAGTTATTGCATTGGAGCATTTTGAAGGTGAAGGATTCCTAAGGAATAGCCATGACATCGGTTAAGAGTTTGATTTCTATCTACCATGTCTAAACCAAGATTGGGAAATTGGAGAGGAGAAGATTTCATACTAGAGAGTATTCTTGTGTTGTTGAGTTTTCTCTGTGGGTGTCGTGAATGAGAATGTGAGATGATATATGTGTTGATTTGAAGTTGATAATGATAAATATAGGGTAGATGGAAGATTGAGGGGAAATTGGGGATGGATTATGGGAACTTGAATTTGCTATGTAAGGAAGGGAGGAAAATGTGTGTAATATGAATTGGTTTGGTGCTAAAATATTGGTTTACCAAAAATTTTGAAGAATTTCTTAGAAGCATGATCGTTCTTTCCAATTTATGAGTTGAATGTGGGATTTGTAAATTGTCAACATTGGACTTAAGGAATGATTAAAAATGAATTTGATTAAAATATAAAAAAATGATATTAATATTTGATTTTTCTTTTTTTGGACTTAAAAAATATAACCGATGAAATTGGAACAATTTTAATAAGAATTGGAATTGGACCGAGATTTTAAATAGATTTAAAAAATGTACATAGTTTAAAATAAATTCATATGGCTAGACGAGTGCGCTAAAATATTAACCGTTAAAATTGGAGGTCGTAGCGAGAAGTTCCTTAAAACATCTTTTTTTTTTTAGAATTTGAAAATTTCTCGGTCACTACAGCTAACTTCTGAGCGTTCGGAGTTTTCGTTGCTAACTGCCAAAATAACACTGATGCCAGTGTAACCCCTGACTACACCTAAAGCACCCCAAAGAAGATTCCCTGGTATTCCTAATTTGGCCCACCACCCAACATTGTGGAACCACCTCATCATATCCTAATTCCTTCATCCAAAAAGGCTCAAAATGGAAAAGTCGTCGTTCCCTATCACATGTCTGTCTAGCTTGAGAACCATGAGTGATGAGGAGAATTGGATGGTGATCTGAGCATGATATATCTAGATGTTCCACTTTGGCTAATAGGAATAAAGTAAGCTAATCCAAATTGCAAACAAAGCGATCAAGTCGTTCCTGATTATTATGTACTCCTATTCTTTTATTGTTCCAGGTGAATGGGGGTCCAACATAAGGAATCTCATTCAGTCCACAGTTATGAAGTGGCCCTCTGAACCCTGTAATAGCTGCATACTCCCTGGTTGGTCCCCTTTTCTTCCCCCATGAACACAATATTTCATTAAAATCCCCACCACACACCCAAGTCTCCGAACTTGTCCTTTTCGACATTCGTAGTAGTTCCTAAGAGGTACATCGTGTTCATGCCTTGGATGACCATAGAAACCTATGAATCGCTAAGAGACACCACAAGGCTAAGTAACACTAACATCAATATGCCCTGTTGAAAAGCTTTGAATCGTAATATTCCACCAATCATTCCATAATAACATTAGACATTCTCTCCGCCCCCAACTATCCACCATCAACCCAAGTAATCTACTGTGAACTGCAGGGAATAATCTCAACAAAGGTAACATAACCAATCGCCAAGGCTGTCAAAAAACCCCTAGTGGGTCTAGGTTCACCACCCTTACAAATCCTACTGTTAGAGAGAATAAGTTATGGATTAAAAATAAATTTCAAGAGTATTAGAACTATCTCCCACTCTCTCTCTCTTAGAGATGGAAAAAAAACCTGACTCAAACCCACAAGGAATGGGGCGAAAAAAACCAGCCCCGCAGGTCAGCGGGGTGGGTTCTCGCGACCCGGGTGAGGGCAGGTTTGGTCGCCTCGACTCGAACTTGCCTCGAATAAATAAATTAGTAAAAATAAAAAATTACCGAAAAATAAAAAAAAACTAAAAATATATATAAAAAAAATTAAACGGGGCGACGAGATTGACCTGCCCTGAAATTCGTGGGGCGGGTTTGGGAAAAAATTTTACCTGCGGGGGTAGGTCACAGGTCGGGGGTACCCGACCAGAACCCGTCTCGTCGCTGTTACTATTCTCTCTCACTAAACTAGAAGAAAATGATTGGTTGAGGAAAGAAATTGCAGGAAAGAAACTGTCGTTGAATGTGGCAAAAGAAACTTGGAGAAAACCCTAGGAAGAAACCTAATTCCTGGGGAGAGAAATTAGGACTTGCAAGTAACGTTCATATAATACTATTTATAAATTACTTTTTTGTAATAACTATTATTCTTTTGATAATTATGATATTATTTCGAAGTCGAAAAATATGTAATATAAGTGTGAAATCAAAGATCTCAACAAGAAGTTTAATACAAGCTAAAAAGTGAGAGTAAACTGTAATAACATCGTCCGTAAAATCTTCCCAAAGATCAAATGTAAAATTTTTACTTATACTTTTTTTTATATACTTTTCCTCTAAATCTCATTCATTTTAAATTATATCATTTAAGTTCTATAATACTACATGTAAATTATTATTTTTTTTGTAATAATTATTATTTTAAAGTCGAGAAATATTGCAAAAAAATGTAATAAATGTTTAGTGTTCTAAAAAGCGTAAAGCGTGATGAAGCGGTGAGATCGAGTATCAAGCTTAAGCGCATCTAGACGCGAAAAAGCGCGGCAATACTCGAGTGAAACGCTGGTAACGCACGAAGCGTGACGAAGCGGCAAGGCCAAGCCTAAGCGCGCCTAAGCGTAAGTGTAAGCGAGCTTTTTAGAACACTCACTTTTAGCAATTTTTATGGTACATGTGTCATTAATGGCATTAGAATTCCTATTATCCTATTAATGACAACAAGATTTTATTTTATTTTAATGTATAAATTATTTTTCGTTTTATAATAGTTATTATTCTTTTGATAATTATTATATTATATTGAAATTGAAAGATATATAATATGGGTGTCAAATTGCAGATATCAACAAGAAGTTTAATACAAGATAACAAATGAGAACAAATCGAAAATATATTGTCTGTAAAATTATCACAAAGATCAAAAATAAAAGTTTTTACTTTTTCCCAATATCTCATTCATTTTAAATTATATCATTTAAGTTATAGAATGATATTTATAAACTATTTTTTGTAATAATTATTATTCTTTAATTTGATAATTATTGTATTATTTTGAATTCGAAAAATATGTAATATAGATGTCAAATCGAAGATCTCAACGAGAAGTTTAATATAAGATAATAAGTGGGAGCAAACTATAAAAGATTGTCCGTAAAATCGTCTCAAAAATCAAATGTAAAAGTTTTACATTATATTTTAAATTTTTCCTCAGTATCTCATTCATTTTAAATTATATCATTAAGTTATATAATATTCAGTGTTCAGAAAACCTAAAATCGGTTTGACATGAAAAAAGGCAACAGGTCAAGGGTCAGAAGATCGAATCGGGTTGAACAGTGTCGAATCGATTTTAATTAAAAATTTAATAATTATTTCTAACATAAAAAAATTTTCTAAAAAAAATTATTTTACAAATAAAGCAATATTTACTCACGTGGAAATAAAATTAAATACACACAGAATATAACAACAATAATTCAAAGCAAATATAGATTTATGGTTATTAATTTTATTTTATTTCAAAGTATTTTAACATGTCAAAAAAATAAGATAAAACTAACTTATTTAGAAGAAGAAAGTTTAACAAACAAATAAATTATAAATATTTTTTTTTTTTCAAACGAACAAAACAATTTAAAAGAAAAAGAAAAAGAATATAAAGATTATAATTTCCTAATTTTGATTAGTTTTGTACATGTTGCATTATTTATTTTGATTAGTTTTATCTTTTTTAAAGTTTTAAATTCGATAATATTTTGTATTAGAATGTTATTGTACTTGTATTTGATATGATTGTATATATAATAACATATTTTATAATAACATATTTTCATAAGTTTTGATCGAAATCACCACCACAAATAGAAATTCCTAGCATTGCACGATTGAAATACTAATTTAGATAAAAAAAATAAAATAAAAATAGAGTAGATGTGACATATTGATGGTATCTATGTAGATAGTATATTATTTTTTTATTTTCTAAATGGAAATGTTATTTGCACCATTTCTTTAAGTTAATTCTACAAGAAAATTTTGTTTCCCCTACTAATAATGCGCATACAAAATGAGTTTTGTATGTAAAGAGTGCATTTCCCCGCATTTGAGACTATGTAGGTATTTATTTTAAAATTTTGCTTTTCCTACAACCAATGCGTATTCAAAATAAGATTTGTAGGTAAAGATAATTTTCTCCGCAAAATAAAATTTTGTAGGTGTAAAAAATTGGCTCAAAAAATATGTATACTTAGCCTACAAAATTCAGCCTATAAAACGAGATTTGTAGGCGGAATTAAATTTTTATCACAAAAATAATTTTTGTTGGGATATAATTTCACCTACAAAACTTTAGAAGACAATTTTTAATTCGTAACATGAGTTTATTTTACCCTACAATTTTTATTGTAGAAGTATTTTTTGTTAGATATTTTCAATATTTATTCATTGATTTGTTGTTTTTTTTTGCAAATAAGTTTGCCCTTCGAAGCGGAGATCGACCTTCCCGATCAGGTCATAGAATTTCTCTTGGGGAATTCACTTTCCCTAGCAAAACGAGGATTCATAAGGCTAACAATAAAAATTACAAGACTTTATGGCTACAAACTTGTATATCTTTTTTAGACAAAAAATTCGTGGCGCAAGATATTTTTTTACCGGGCTAGTAATTAAAGAAAAATTGCAATTTTTTTAATTTCCCTACAAAATTTATTTTGATAGAAAAAAATATAGTTAAACAAAGAATCAAAATTTAATCTAACTTTTTGACAAAAAAAAATAAAAAAAAAAGATAAAAACTAAAAGTTTCCTACTAAAATTTTTTCACTTTCCCTCCCTCTAATCACTTTTACCTGGAAGAGTAGCTGCCCACCCTCGTTTCTCTCATTATTTCGAAGACAGTTTCTCATCGTGAGGTTTCCCACCGTGAAGTTACTGACACTAAATTCATCTCTACTATTCCCGAGTATCTGTCAAGCAATTGTCCAAAATTTCTTGACTTACAATCAGGCACAGAGGAGGAGCTCGAATTCAATTTGGTTCGTATCTTCCTTACCTTTCATCTTCAAATAATAATTGTGTTTTTCATTACAAAAACTATTGTTGGGATTAAAATTGGGTTAGTGATAATAAACGTGATGGGTTATAATTTCTTGGCCAAATTTGTTGATTTTTTTATATGGGTTTTTGTAAATCGTGGCTGCATTTCTGTAAATCATGGTTGCATATGAAATCAAATATTTTTTAGATGTTTTTTTTTTGTAAATCGTTGCTTCCACCTTTGTACAATTTCAATTAAAGTTTTAACTATAGCCATAAATTTTTGCTTTGCTTTCACTGCCTAAGGTGTACGTTCAAACTCAAGGTTTCTGCTTTGTGTAATGTGTATGTTCAATTTCAATTTCAAACTCAAACTCAAGATTTCTACTTTCACTGCCTAAGGTGTATGTTCAATTTCAAACTTAAGATTTCTGCCTAAGGCGTATGCTCAATTTCAATTACAAGATTTCTTCTTTGCTTTCACTGCCTAAGGTGTATGTTCAAACTCAAGTATCAAGCATTGAACTAAGCAAGAATGAAAGGATAATGTTGAAAGGTAGCTCAACAAGAAGTGTTAAAAAAAAAAACAATGAATTCAAGTAAAATCAAGAACTCAAAACTCGGAGAATCTTGAATACAAGAAATTTTATTTTATAATTGAATTGTATGTAAAAAATGAATTGCAAAGACTCCTTTTCCCAAGAGTCCTAATTAGTATCAAATTAGAAAACTAAATATGAAAAGAAAACAAATAAAACTATGTAATCTATTAAAAGAAGGAAACTAATTCTATTTAAACTTAAGCTAAAATTGAGGCCCTTCCCATTGGATATTCAAAAATCCAATGGTGCCAATGGACTACATCGATTGGTATGCTATAGAACTCTTCGTGCTTGACTTCATATTTAAATTTTAGCCCGATCCAATGATCGGATCAAAAGTTATGCCTGTTTCAGGATTGGTTGACAAAATATGACCTACATCAAAAACAAAAATGACAGCTCGTATCTGAAGTAACTTTGACAATTTCTAGGTAAGAAGCATGAGTCTTGTTGTAGTAATAGATCAACCAAATATTTTAGCACCCTTCAAATTTGTGAGAAATTATATTAACAGTAATTTGATTGCAAGTTAATGGAATTGAAGGTGAATGATAACGCAATAGTGAACATAAAGAAATTCAGTGGAAGAAAAACATGAAAATGGAGACTTTTAAATGGATTTCTAAAATGAATTTTGTTGGGAGATTTGGGACTATAAGTATAATTTTTTGAGTTGCAAATTTATACCTGCAATCTCTCAATATTGGATAGTTTTGACAATGAATAAATGCCATATATACGAGGGATGACTAGAGGAATCTGTGTTTAGTTAGTATATGTGGTGTTTGAAACTTCCCAATGCACACAATACTAACGTGAGTAAAGCTTGTATCAGTCATGATGATGTGGAAAAGTCAATCATCTGTATTCAATTCAAAAGCTCTTGTATAACTTCTAAAGTGTTTGAATTGTATTGTTTCTCCATTGAAATATTTTTTTTTTATTATTATATCAAATATCTCTTAGGGGTTGTGGAAAGCATATTGGATTGCATAACTTCCTTCAATTCAAATTGTAACAAGGTAAGTTCATATAATTCAAGTATTGCATCAATAATATGTGTGATATTAATCATCGTTATGTCTTTACACCAAAATCTTTCATTGTGTTATTAACAAGTGGTTTGTTTTGGTGAATGATTTGATGTGTGTGTATATTATTAGCTATTTATAATCTTTTTTAACTTTAATTTATCTTTAAGCATAGTTAACTTAAAAATTTACCAACTCAACTTTATGTCAAATTTACAAATTCAACTTAAAAATCAAGAATAAGTTAGAAAGCCCCATAGACAGACATTTATGCATCCAAATTTTTGCCCCAAAATGTTGAGTAATATTGCCTTTCATTTTTAATGTAGTTTACTTCCATCTCAATCTACGAATTGAACAATTTTATAATAAAAACCAACATTTCAAAAAATTTAACGCATAAATTTTCCTTGTGTTTAGTTTGAAAATGTCTTTCACTTACATGCTATATTCATACTTATTATTACGTTAATTGGGAAGAACCTCTCTTCCTTGCATTAGGACATAATTTTTGTTGGAATATAATTACGCCTAGTTATTGAATGAATCTTGAATGTCATATATTAACCTTCATGATAAATATATGGTGGTATAAAGTGTTATGTTTTAAATGTCATTTTAGGGTTAACTATAATAATTATAGCATGGATCGAAATTGGATACGTAATATGGATAGAACCAGTATTGAATATTTATCGAGAATTGAAGAGTTTGTTGGAGTTGCAAGGAACCATGTTAATCATCGAGTTCATTCTACGTTCCCATGCCAGAAGTGTAATAATTGCTCTTGGAAGCCAGTTCGTGAAATTCGACAACACTTGGTGATGTATGGAATGTCATATAACTACACTAAATGGACTTGCCATGGTGAAAAACTTGGAGATAAATCATCGTCCTCAAATGCTAACTTGTCTTCCATCTCGAGTCCGAGAGATGATATTGATTGTGATAATGATCAAGTAATGAATGTAATCAATGATGCATATCCATATGCCTCTCACCACGACAAGCAAAATATTTTAGAGATAGATGATGTGTGTGTTAATGATGATACATTGGGAGAAAATAATATTTTAGAGATAGATGATGTGTATGTTAATGATGATACATTGGGAGACAATCATACGTTGAATATGCAAGAGGAAGAGTTTCAAAAGTATGAACAGTTATTGAAAGAAGCACAAAAAGAACTTTATCCTGGTTACGAAGATTTTTCTGTACTAACAACAATTGTGGAGTTGATGTAGTTGAAGGTGAAGAATCTGATGACTAACAAATGCTTTGATGACCTTATGAGCATCTCGAAGAGAATGCTTCCAAAAGGAAATCAGTTGCCTCCTACTCATCAACATGCTCATAAGGTTGTGAGAGATCTTGGTCTGGGTTACGAAAAAATACATGCATGTAAATATGATTGTGTTCTATTTTACAAGAAAAATGAAGGATTAGATAAGTGTCTTGTTTGTGATGAGCCTAGGTATCAAAACAGTTGTGGAGTAAAGCAAAATATTCCTCAGAAAGTGTTGCGTTATTTCACTCTCAAGCTAAGATTGTAGCAGCTATACATGTCGATGCATACGGCTAATCATATGAAATGGCACAAGGATGGGCATGTTGATGATGGTGAGATGAGACATCCAGCAGACACAGTCGAAAAATGTCTAACTTTATTTTTGCTATCTTAGCATGACATTAACCTAGACAATGTCTAACTTTATTTTTGCTATCTTAGCATGACATGGGGTACATTGGAGTCGAAAAATATGTAATATGAGTGTTAAATCGAGTATTTCAACGAGAAGTTTAATACAAACTAATAAGTGAGAGCAAACTGAAAATATATTGTCCGTAAAATCGTTCGAAGATCAAATGTAAAAATTTTACTTTTTTCTCAATATCTCATTCATTTTAAATTATATCATTTAAGTTCTATAATACTATATTTTTTTTTTTTTTGTTGAAACCAAACTTTCAATAGATTGATAAATGTCTATCCTAACTAAGGCAGATAATAAATGTGAAATACGATCAGACCAAGAAAAAGAACTAGACCAATTTGCACCATAGGCTGCTAGAGCATAGGTTACCTTATTACCACTCCTAGGAACAAAAGAACCCGGGCTTTTTATGATGACCCCATGAAAATTGTCCACCCCCGCACTTGGTTGGTGGGCCCACTGGTGGGCACCATAAGTCCACTGGTGGCCTATATAATTTCTAACGAAAGAACAAGAATAATTAAAAGATTGAAAGATTGAAGTAAGGAACTAATATCTAACAAAATTTCAGCATTGAGATTAAAGCAAAGATCGTTCTCAAGAGCCCGTATGTCACGAATGGCCAAAATTTTCATTTATTTTCGATTTTCGAGGCCAACACATGGCGCACGGTAATTTACAGAAAATACTTTTATCTTTCTTTTCAATAGTTATTGACGTAAACGATGTCACTAGATTGAGATTTCAAAATAACTTTTAAAATAAAGTCCATTCATTTAAAAATTAACGATAAAACATTTAATATAAGATATTGACTTTAAAATCTTTTAGATAAAGAGTAACAATAATAAAATAATGAGTTTGACAGTTCAAACACAAGACCTTATTCGGTGAGTCCAGAACTCAAAGGTCGTCACCTAGTGAAGCACTATCTGTCACTTCGTTTGAAGATCCGCGCTAATCCCCTTTCTCATTTTTATTATTACCTGAAATATTAGATATGTCGTGGAAAGAGCATGCACTTGCTCAGTGAGTAAAGTATGGTGCACATGTACTATTGCACGTAGACAAGTTAACCTCACATATTCAAGATTCGTGCAAACTTTACTTATTAACCAGTCAACCTTATATTCAAGTTGCGTCAAGTTCAAATTGAGTTCTATATTCACATCAAGCCATATATCCAAATCAATTCTAGTCCCAAGTCAAGTTAATTTCATGTATTCAAATCAAGTAAAAATTAACATATTCTAGTTAAGTCAAACTTCATATATTTAAGATCACATCTTACATATTTTTAAACTAGTAAATTCTAGTACTCAAGTCATATAGTCTAGACAAGTAAAGTCGAGGCAAGACATTTATTCAAGTCGAGTCAAGATAATATATTCAAGATCATATGCATTTGCATATTAATCAAATCGAGTTAAGTACATATAATCATGACCAGTGCAAATGCATGTCTTTTCAAGAGAGCATGACTTTTAATGGGGCACATATTACAAATCAACTACTAACCCGAGTGCGCACAAGCAGGGAATGTAATCCCGAGTTCAAACGTGGAGTTTATTCCATGAGTTCTTTTACAAGAGTGGTTTCTACACCATGGGTTTCAAATAAAGAGTCGAGATCCCTGAAATTCATTGACAAGCGTAACCACATCGTGATCCAATTACTGGCCTCCGTGGCACATATATCAAGACAAGCGCCATAGGCATATTAACAAGCTGGATAGAATGATTGTAATACTAAGAAGTTTCTTTTTATGCAATGCTTAATAAAAGTATGAAAATCCTTTTTATGCCATGAAATGCATTTAATATCATATTAACAAGTACAAGTGTGATATAAAGTACAAATACCATTCACAATTTCTATAAATAATCGGAACAAAGATTACTCATGATGTATCACACTATTCAAACAATACTGGTTCAGTTATCATGTATCAATACCTAATTTCAATGTATTGATACTTAACAAAGAACATAAACTTTTCATGATTTCAATGTATTGATACATAAGGTTAATATTGTATAAGCAAGTGGCAAGTGAACTGTTTAAAGTCAACTTATCATTTTAATACATGTTAAAAAAGATCAAAAATTATTCAAGAAATCCAAATAATACAGTTAGTGATGATAACTTTGATTATCCCTTTTAAACAAGTCAATTCTTTTATAAGTGGATTAATAAGAGTTAACGAGAATAAACTCGGTTAACCAACTAAATATCTATTAGTGTTAAACTAACATTAGCGAAAACAATACCAAGATTAAATATGAAAAAGCTTATAAAGAGATCATATTAAACTTGTATCAAGTAAAACATATTCCTACAACAAGATCATATACTTTATATATTCAATGTACAACAAGTAAACAATTAAACATATCCCACTCACCTCGATCCAGAATGGTCGGAAAGAAATTTTTTACTTTGTAGAGATATTGATATTGTCACATGTATTGATACATGCCATCTGTCATGATTTTTACTATACATGTATCGATACTTGCAGGAATTTCAGCATTTCTGGACTTATTTTTTGGGTTTTCTTCAAGGTTTTAACTATCTGTTCAAACATAATTTTATTTAGGATATCAAGAACATGTTATTAGATTAACATGTCTTAATCCTAAAAAAAGATTCAAGCATAATCCTAACTTTGAAATTCTATAATCTTCGAAAGGAAGAAAACCAATATATATCTCTCACGATTTTCTTGTTAAGTTACTTTGTATAAACTCTCTTCAAAGCTCATCTCTATTTATACTAATAGTAGGCTGCACAACGAGATAAAAGTCTCGCCATAGTAGAGTTTAGCTTTCAAATTAGTTGGAGGTGGCAAGTTTAATTCATGCAAATATAGAGGTCGAAGGTTGAGCGCATGCAAGCATGAGGTGGAGGACAAAATACATGCAAGTTGGGGCTGAAGCCTTATGGTTGAATGAGTCATCAAGGCTATGAAGGAGGCGGTGGCGTTAGACTTGGACACCTCATGCTTAAATATTTGGGAAATTCAATTTTGTGCAGCCGAGTTTGAGCTCAAATTTGAGGTATCAAACGAATTCGAAATCTTAGTTTCATGGTAACATTTCGAAGTACTCGTGGAGTACTTTAATATGCAATTTACGACGCAAGAAATGGATAATCGAGGAGAAAGTTATAGCCTTCCAAAATAGGCCACTTAAAATAGCTTTTGGGTTAACCGTTATCGTCTTAACTTTAAAAATTCACTGAGGGCTATTCGTTGGTCGGAATGACAAACCGTTTTCATATTCACGAAATTCACTCCGGGAACTTGTCTGTGCACAGTGGCGGATACAGGACTAAAGTCCAGCTAAAGCGATCGACAGTTGATCGTTGACTGATGACGGAGCAATAGCTAAATTTTTTATTTAATATTTAATTAAATAATATTTTACAACCTTTAATCACAATTCACAAATCAAATCAAACAATCACTAAATCTCAATTCACGATCTTTAATCAATAATTACAATTCACAAATCAAATCAAATATTCGTCAAATCTCATTTCACAATTCAAGCAAGGGGAATATGAATCTCACAAGTGATCATCACAAAAGTAAAATACAATGAAAACTTAAAAAATAACACATCTATGCAAAATTTCTCATAACACTTCAAAAAATAATGTATTACACAACATAATCATACTATGCAACAAGCAAGAAAATCATTCAATTAGAGAATGAACAAATAATACAACAAACTAGGAAACAAATTACCTTGTTCAAGGATTATGCAAAATAAGAAAGAAAGCTAATCAAGCCAGAAGTACCATTATTAATCCTGGATTTTGGAGCTAAGCAAAAGCAAATTACCTGGGTTTCAGGCTTTCAGCCAAAAAAGGAGCCATTGCCAGAGAAGATGAGCGGCTGCTGTGCTGGCTGCATAACCTTTTTCTGTGAAAGGTAATAGAAGTAAACTCAGCTATTTTTAGACTTTATTTGGATCAATTCATGGGCAATTTTAAGTGGCCCAAATAATTAAAAATATGCCCAAAATTAGCATCTTCTAAGTTCTACTCCACCTACAGCAACTCGACAAGACAGATCGGAGACGAACCACGGACGGCAACTTGAACTCAGCAAGGTTTGTGAAATTTGAATCCTTCCATTTCCGATGCGGCGACTTCTGCGAAGCCAACCTGGTAATGGATCAACAGTATTAGACTCTGAGAAATTCAGATTCAAAAAAAAAAAGATGGCCGGAATCCAGTTATCGCGGTCGCGCCACCTCGCCACCGGCTAGCTCCGCCACTGTCTGTGCATATATGATATATAATCAAATGAGGTCGAGAGTACTAGAAAAAGTCTCGAACAAAGGGACACTTAAATATATTTTTGACGTAACTTTTCTTTATTTTATATTTTTGTTTCTCTTTCGTTTAAACATGTTTTTCTTTCTTTACATTCCAAAATCATTACATAAATTATAAAATACTTTTATTATGTCATAAGGAACAATAAAGGACATCAAAATTTTTAGATCGTTACATCGTACCACCCAACTGGAATCTATCTCTACTAAACATTGTGTGTAACATAATTTATGTGCAAAGAGGATGCCTTCTTTTACTGCATGGGCTTCGACCACCTCCACTGAAAGAGCACTGGTACACTGTTTAACTTGAGCCCCCACTACCACACCAAAATTCATCCCTAAGGACTGCAGCAACATAGAAGATGGTCGTCCCAATCATGAAAGTTGCATCGGTGTTAAGTTTAATCCGCCTGGATGGAAGCAACATGCCAATAGTCTTCCATACTTGACGAGCAATTGGGCAAAAGAAAATGACATGTATCCCGTTCTCCTCCCATCACAAGCACAACACCGAGATTTTCCTTTAGGTAGAATGCATATCCTAACCAGATTATGTCTAGTAGGAAGGGAGTCCAAGAATAGTCTCCAAACAAATACCAGAACCTTTGGAGGATTCAGGAGGTGCCATAATAGCTTCCACCAACCGTCTTCACTCAACTTCTCTTCCGTCTCCCGATGTTCTCCAGCCCCCACCTTATAACCACTTTTGACATAGTACTTTCTGTTAGATTCATGATGCCAAATAATTTATCCGGTCGATTACCAGAACTAAGGGGGAAGGAAGTGATAAGATCTACATCAATTGGCCAAAAAAAAAATGAACAAGCTCCTGATCCTAATCACCTAAGGCCATTCTTAAATCAGCCACATGAGTAACCCTCTTTGACCAAGGAGTACAATGCAAGAAAGTTCCCAATCGGGGCAACCAAAGATCCGAAAAAATTCGAACACGCTTACCATCCTCTACTCTCCATCTCAGCCCTCTTTCCAAATGCTCTCATCCCCACAATATACATTTTCGAGCACACGGCCGAAGCTCCACTATGTTTTTGGGCACTAAGAAAGTCCACCCCTCTAAAGTATTTAAATTTCAATAGGCTGCTAATAAGAGAATCAGTGTAATGATCCACTTTTTCCGACTTAATTAATTAAATGAATTTTTGAATCATGTATCGATACATAGAGAAACAAAAACAATTGAACTATGTATCGATACATGTATCAATACTTACAGAAACTCACGAAGGGTTTACACGAGTATAAACGTGGATTGCTGAGGTTTTGCTGGGCTTAACAGGTTCTAACACATGTCAAACATGTAGAGGAAGCTTACATGTATACTAACACCTCAAGCTTCTAGCTTCCCTTATTCTTCTATGCTAGTTTAGGGTAATAATGACCTAAGAACATTAAATTAAGCAAGAAATCTGAACCTAGGTGCTTGAATTCAAGTATAAATAGAGGAACTCAAGCTACTAGGGATCACTCCAGCTAAAAACGTGAGAGAAAGAGAGGAAGAAAGGAAAACTTTGCTTTTACAAGAATTCCAAAGGTAGTTTTAATTTTGAATCATAAATTTTGTAGGAAATGGATGTGATCATGGAAAAGCTTCTGCACGAATTCTGGATCAATAACAAAGGAATTTTGTTTAGATCAGAATTCAAAACTGCATAATCCATTCAACATGTATCGATACATGAAGAACCAGGACCTGAATATGTATCGATACTTCCATTTAATTCAGTGTAATACGAGTTTGATAAAATTTGTTTCTTCTTGATTTTTAGGTTCTAAACAAGGCAAGTAACACCGCAATAGTCTTAATGCTACTTCGTGCAAAATTATTGATATTTTATCTTGTTCTTGTTCTCTTGAAATCTTTACTTGCATTATTACATTTCATTTTGTTATCCCACTTGATTTATGCCTTATGGCCCTTGATTTGATGGAATCACGGGAATTTCTTTCCGGCTTGAAATAAATGATCAGGATGGTAAGTCCTGCTGGAATTATTGCGCGCACGGGATAACATGTGTTTTGTAATATGGGCCATCTCGAAAACTCATATTTTAGGAAAACCAAAAATCTGGTTACATGATGAATACCATTGTATTCATATTTTTCATGTTTTATTTCAGATGCTTGATCGCGAATATTTTAAATCAACTTCTCGAGGGTGGAAAGCTTCAAAAGATGGCCTGACTTATATGTACATCACGAAAACTGAGATTTGGAGCTATCCTCCAAATAATCCTTTTTATATCTTTATGAATACACAAGAATGAAGGTCAAATATTATGATATTGATACGTTTGGACTAATCTACACTGATGTTTTTAATTTCACTAATATGTAGTACGTGATTTATTTTGGAATAATGTAAAAACCTCGATAGCGGCTTTAAAATAAAATACATTTGTAAATTATGCATGTTTTTATAAAAGTTATGTTTTATGTATCGATACTTGTTACCGTGTTTGTCTATCTAACTAACTAACTATATAAATTTAACGATTTCTTTATACCTGTCATGTATCGATACATGCAGATGGATACTGAACAGCTTGTATGCTCGTAATTGAATTATGTGAAGTTCTTTCCATTTATATACACTCTAAATTAATTAAATTGTTTATCATGCCCAAATTTAAACAAAAAAATTACAAATCCTTATCTTTGATAAGATATCATTACCTCTAACTTCTGAGATGAAAGATTTTGATACTATCCATTTTTATATGTTATAACGCTAGAGATATTTGATTCCTAAACCTTAATCAGATTCTCATACTAAGACAAGTAAATTCATTATAACATTTCAGTTTTACAATTTAGCTATCCTTCTTACATGTATCGATACTTACATAAAAATAGCAGTTCTGGTTTTGTCAAAACAATTGCACATGTTTTGTCAAAATGCGAAAAAATTTCACTGAATTTTTATGAATTTTGTGCGTCACAATTAGAATGTTGGATCAAATGCCAGTCTTGTTTGGATACCGTGGCTTGATTGAAGGCCTCAAGATCTCGAAAGTCAAGTCCACATTTCACCTTATGTTCACACACTTTTGATCATCCAATCCAAGGAACCTTCCTTCAAGAACTCGAACCATCCCACCAAAAGTTACGGATCTTAGTTTGAAGACCTGAATCCTTAACGACTCAAATGTCACAAAACATGCATAAACCCTTATGATTGAGAAATAGATAAAAACAAATTATTTCATAAGGTTTAAGTCGTCTTAAAAAAATACTGAAATTAAACATAAAGATTTGCAAAACATTCGATAATAATTAATTAAACATGTCTGGAAAATTAAAAGTAAGGACTATAAATGAAAGCTTGATTTATTTTCTGTTCCGCTATCACCCGCCATCACCACATTGACCATCTCAAACCAATTAATTATCTGGAAAGGGAAAACATAGATGCATGATAAAATCCCAATAAGTATACACATTTTTATCATAAATGGAATTATGGAGACACGAAAACTATATCAAATATAAGTGGTATGAGTATGCGTGTGTAGCGCTACTAAAACTCTGATCTGAATCTTAAAACATACATATGGACCATATCATATTATTTCAAAAGGCATAACATAGAATTACACGTATATACTTACTGTCTTGTGGGAAGAAGTGAGGATTAAACTCTTACTTTAAGTTGCATCGAACTCTGTGTGTGCTAAAATCTCTTGCTTTTAATATATAAAACTCGTGTATATGTGTTTGTGTATGTGTGTGATTGATTGATGTATGAAAGGTTGGTTGATGGGAGAGAGAGAAAGGGGAGACAGTGCAAAATTGTGTGTGAAGGAAAAAACGTGATGGAGTGTACCTATATATATAGGTTTCCACTAGGTTTAAGCCCCATTTTCTTATTTTGTTAAAATGCCATTACCCTAATTTGTCTTGTAAGATTTTTGTGAAATACATAAACAATTAGCCTAATTATGGTAGATGTTCACTTAAATTGCGACAATCAAGGTGTGTACAGGTATGTATATGTTTGTGTCTCTGTGTGTGTGTGTATTCTAATTCTTAATCAAATCAACTTCTTCACAACATAACTAGTTACACCCGTGTGATGCACGGACATATTCCATCGACAAAATATAATGTAATGACACTAAACAATGTAAGAGAAATCAATAAAAAGTAACAACAGGAAGTGCCAATAATAATAATAATAATAATAATAATAATAATAATAATAATAATAATATCAAGAGTATTACGATAATTGTCAACTTGAATACATAATTGATCATCAATGGTATTGAACCTGGAAATAGTACAAACCACCCTTTTATTTGAAGTTCAATGCCATCACATTTTAGAAAGTAAGTCAAGAATCAATAGGAAACATCAAGCAGAATGTCAGTAATAAACATCACTGCCATGGGTTGTAAATCCTCAATTTTACAAAATTAAATCATTCTTGAATGGAAGTATGAGATTTCTTTCTTCAATGCCAATAAAACTCTATACCCACTTAAGCACTCCTAAATTCCTCAACAAAATCTAAATTCAGAAAGTCCAAAACAATTCAAATGCAAAAATACAGATGCAAAAACAATTCATTGTTCATAGTTCTAGTTCCACGTGCGTATAAATATGCTAATCAAGTCAAATATCATCAGAGAATTAATGAATAAAATGCAAAAAATAGTTGAACGGCATAATCAGATACTCTCTTTAAATCAGGAAGTGCTACAAAAATAATCGGTTCATCTTTTTCCCTTGAGTAAGAGGAAGCTGTACAACTAGATGCATAGTAATAACTCCTCCAAGAAGGTCATCAACATGAATTTTAGAATCAGCAAGCATCTTCCAATACTACAAAACTTTTCCAACATGTATCATTTTCATATCATTCACGGACTTATGTACAACTGATTTACTTGTAATGCAAATGCTTAATCAGGATTTCATATAAAAGTCGGGATCACAATCTACATAAATTAAAAACGATAATATAAATGTGTAAATCTATATCCCTTTTAACCAATTTCTCGATAGCATGTACCTCACAAAATAACATTCCACGCATAGGAATTACTTGAGCCACCAAATCCTCAAGATTTAAGAGTTTCATTATATCACAATTCCACGTATCTTTAATTAATAAAACATAGAAAGACGTATGCAGGAACATGACTCCATGAAACATCAGTTGACTATAGTTGTCTATTTATAATTATATATAAGTGATAAAATATTCTTAAAAAATGATTTGGAATCCTTGGAAGTGATAACTTATAACCATGGCAGCCTAATAAAGAATGAGTTCAACCTTGAGGCCACTAAAAAAAATGCATTTGCTTAAGAGTAGCAAAGGTCAATGATAATGAGTAGGTTCGATGACCTATATCTATCTCATCAATGATTCTGAAATTAAGGTCAACGTTCTCGTCTCCTTCAGCCGTAGTAACCCCTCTCTATTATATTTGCAATCCAAAATAGTGATAAAATTCGAGTTAAACTCAATTTGCCACAATTTACCTGCCATTAATACCAGACAAAAAAATAGTTCATGTATCTTATGTAGCTAATAAACAAATAATTATTGAATGAAAAATATAATCCTCATTTCAAGTTCAAATGGATAACAGACTTTCACGAACATCGGACAATCCAAAAAAAAATTTCAAGTAACTGCAACAGCCATACATCACGTCTCAGAGAATCAAATAACCACTTCATATGATCCAATCTCTCTCAAAACCTCTCATAATCTCCTGTATCAAATCCCAATAAAATGGACTACATAAATTTTTGAACCACTATCTAAAAATATTCTCAAACAATATTTCGTTCAGTCGAAATAACTTATAAAAATCACTGTGAATTCAATCAATCTAGACCTCAATAAATAACTTCCATTCAATAAAGATCAAACCCAAATAAAATTCGGACTTAAATTTCTCAATCACTACCTAAGAAAGAATTCTCAAACACCATTCAGAGTTAAATAAAGAAACCCATAATATCACTCGAAAGACAATTTACAATCAGGAAAAGATCTAAAACTAAGATAAGTCAAAATCTTGAATCTCTAAATAATATAATGATTGACTTTCAGCAATAAAATACTTGGAATTTCGATTCAATGGAGAAATTATTCCTTCTCAAAATTACATTAAATAAATATCAGAAGTTAATTAAAAAAGAAGACAAAAATGGTATACTGGAGTTTTCCACCCACTGTGTTAATATAATTTCCCACTCAATAAGGATATGTAAAACGTTATGGTAAATGGCAAAAAATTCAAAATAAAATTACTTAAAACTTGCTCAATTATAAATTTATAAATAACACAATTTCTCAAAGCATTTTTTAAATACACACGTTTTCTCTCTCCACTTTTCAACGATACATTTTACCTCAAAAATATAAATAAAATAATTTACAATAACTACAATGTTATCAGACAGAGCTTAAAAAACAAAATTTCAAGTAAGTTTGTCGTGTGTTAATTCATACAAAAGTATAAAGTACAAACCTAAGGTAACATGCCTAACCATATCCAAAAATGCATTTGAGTTGTATTCAAATTTCACAAAAACTACTACTTATATAATGGCAATCTGGAATATTCCCTTCATTCTGAATTTCAATAAACACCAACATGAAACTATATAGACAAATTTAAAATCACATAACACAGAAAAAATAATACGGGCTATTTAATTTTCAAGAATGATGGAAAAATAATCAATAAAAACACATGTAATATACACCTTATAGACATCAATGGGTTGATTGAGTTCGCTAGGGGTGATGTTCTGGAAGGAAACCTGATCCTTGGTAAGTTGTAAGTATGCGCCATCTACCATTTATAACCTCCACACATTAAATTCACATAAAATACACATCACACTCGAAATTATAATTACAATTCAATTTTATATAGTTGGACCTATAATAAAGGCATTCAAATTACTAGTTAGTAGAGAAGAGAATCGTTAAAAAATGCGGGAAGATCAAATGCAAGTGGTGAGAGAGGGTTGACAATTACAGACTGTTTGGATTTTTCTTCTCGAAACAAAGAAAAGAAGAAAAAATGAATTTCAGTTATTTCATGAAACTGAAAGCAAACAAAAAATAAATTTCAAAGAGTCCATAAACAAAATATCTATCTATAATCTATTAATAGACATATAAAATATGGATGTTCAATCATGTCTAAAAATGTAAAAATATTCTACAAAGTCTAGAAAAGTAATCTTGGAATAGTACTTTTCAATAACTCGAGCCTTCTTAAGAAACATACCAAAAGTTGTGCGGACTTCACTTTCTATGCTCTTCCCAGAATCCTTGCCTGCTATTGACTTCTCGAGATTATCCTTAGCTTGCTCATCCAGGTTCAATCAGACATATAACAAACAAATGAAAATCACATCCTTCCTTCCCCTCCTCACTGTTATGAATTAATTAACAACTATATAACTTACTAATGTAGAAGAAATGTAAAAAAACCCTCTTACCAAGAGTCCAGCTACATTAAATATTCATACAAAGTTCAATTGACCCCACCCCATTCGTCAATTTCCTACATTTCCTTTTTTCATTAAATCTAATAAATCACAAGTTCACAATCGACAACTAATTAACGATGTATATGTATATAGGAAAAGAAAAAAGAGCTAACCAGAGGGATAAGATGATCACACTCCTTAGAGCCGGTTGCTGGACTTCCCCAAGGTCTTACTGCTACAGTCATTCTCCGACATGTAGTACCCGGGTCCTCCTCCTACATCAATTATAGTGGGGAACATGTTTGTTTCTTATTCTTTTTCTTCTTATCCATGGAGAGTGGTAATGAAGAGGTCAATCAAAAACCATGAACACACAGGCAGCCATTTGACGCAATCAACCGACCACGAGAAGAACACCCTTCAATATCCCAAATCGTGATGAGTAGACTCAACAAAGGCAGAGTGATAAATAAAGTTAGTAAATGAGGGAGAAAATCAACTCCAAACACTAACCTGGGTCACAAAATCATAAATTCAGCACAAACCCCATCGTGCGATGAATGACTACTCCACCTCGAATCAGAGCTATGTGAGGTGTAAAACTTTTAATAAATCTGAATCTAGTAAAGGGGAGGATGACCCATCACCTAAGTCTAAGTTTAGAACAAAGATTTCCTCATCCAGATCGTGTATAACCCCCACCGTGACCATTGCACCTTGTTCTCAAATTTTGAGTATTTTTTGATATCCTGCTGGAAGGAGAGGAATGGGACAAAAAAATCAAAATCAAGAACTCACAAAAGGAAAGTGATTTTTTAATCGCCCACTAATACAACTGTAACGACCAGGTCCTATTTAACGGGTTATTCTTGTCATTAGATTAGATAACGACGTACTGTCCCTACTGTACCGACATGAATCTTTTCAGCATGCTTTATCCTCAGTCGTAGCTTCCCGAAAAAACTTCCCAAGAGGTCACCCATCATAGAATTGCTCCAAGTTATACACGCTTAACTGTAGAGTTTTTAACTCCGGACTTCTAAAAAATAAGTTGCACCTTGTTAGTATGAGTAGCACCTATCAAATCTTTTAAGCTTTCCTGGCCTGGGTGTTACAATCACCCCCAGTAAGACTCGTGATGTCCTTGTCACGCTTAATCCATCTGAGGATCCTTTGCCAGGTGTTGAGATTCTAGAGGCGGCTTCTACGGGTTCAAGAGGTGGCTCCCGCCCTATGATGTAGCACTTTGTCCAGCATATCACTTAGTTCTCGATTTTCGGCTAGCGGTCGACTTTGATACCATTTGTAACGCACACGGGTCCCACTTATTGGTTGTCCCGGTCGTTAGATCGATGACGTAATGTTCCCACTGTAACAACATGAGTCTTTGCAGCTTGCTTTGTCCTCACTAAAACCTTCCCCGAGAAAACTTTTCATAAAATTGCTTCAAATTAAGCATGCTTAACTGTGGAGTTTCCAATGATGAATTTCAAGAAAAGAAGGTACACCTTGTTAATATGAGTAGTACCTATCAAATATTTTATACTTTGGGTGTTACAACAACCCAATTTCATTAACCTATAAAATGGCCGTCACTTTGATGATTTGATACCCACTAACTCAGTAACCGTGGTATACTTGTAAACTTTAGAAGACATGGATGCTCAAGCCGTAGAGAGAAATGGTAGAAGCTTGTTTGGCAGTGGCCATCGCAGAGACTGACGTGAAACATGTTAAAAGACAGAGCAGCCTTAAAACGACACATATGACGTCAATTATCCGGTTACCAATTCTCCTACGATTTGGAGTCTGACCATTCATTATGCCGCTTTCCTCAGTTACTGCCACCTTTGTCTCTCCAGAAGCTGAATGCCCACTTCTGCCAGCCCATTCTTTTGCTCATTCGTCGGCTTCTGTTAATGATTTTTCTACTTCTTTAGGCTTTAGATTGTAGGATTTCAGAGGTTTTTTTGATAGTCGAAGACTGGAAGGGTACTTTCAAAATGAAGTGGGGGAATGAAGACACGTGGCTGAGAAATAGGTGGGGCTTATGTGTGTACTCAAGCAACCAAAAACTGCCCAATGTAAGCGGGTGGATTAATAAAATTGTATAAAAAACTAAAAATCTAAATAACTTACTGATAAATGTTTAAATTCATGGGAAAGTGGGAAGTGGCCAATTATTATGCCAACAGTGATTCTTGGAGGAAAAAAAATTCCAGGATCAACATTAAATATATATAGAATAGATTAATTTAAACCCAATCAAATAAAAATAAGGCCAATATAAAAAAAGTCAAATCATGTTTTTGTGCTAGAGGAAAAATTTGGGTTTCCACCAAGTTTCTAAACTATTGGTCAATATTTAATTAGGTCCATAGACTTAAATCTTTAGGTTTACCCAAATATGTGAGGTGTTATAATCTACCCTCCTAAAATAAATTTCGTCCTCGAAATTTACCTTGAGATTCGTCAAAGAGTTGCGAGTACTTGGCTTGTATCTCCACCTCTCGTTCCCACGTGGATTCTTCGATTGAATGATTCCGCCACTGAACTTTCACAAGTAGAATCACTTTATTCTGAAGGGCTTGAAATTTTTTATTAACTATCCTTAAGGGAACTTTTCATAACATAAGCCCCGTTGTAACTCAATAGGCTAGTGGTTGACCACATGACTTGGATCAGAGACATATTTTCTAAGCATGGAAGCATGGAACACGTCATGCACTGCCAAAAGTTCTGGAGGTAAGGCTAGTTGATATGCAACATTCCAACACGTTGCAAGATTTCGAACTGGCCAATATACCTTGGTCATAACTTACCCTTTTTGCCAAAACTAAGGATGACAATAATACCTATGAATCCGCAACCCGTTGGGTACCCGGCACAAATGGGTAGAAATTATCCAACCCAATGGGTTTGTGGGTAGGGTATGAGTGTAGATTTAGAAACCTGACATGGATATGAGTAGGATATGAGTATTGTAGAAAAATCCATACTCAACCCATATACCCATTAATTTTTTTTTAAAAAAATATTTTATTTAAATTTTAACACTATATAATTTTGAACAAGTGGATTCTTTGATATTTGCTTATTTTTTGACAATTGAGTCTATTTATTTTTAGACAATGGATGTTGTTATACTTTTACTTCATTCTGATAATTTTATGTTACGCAAGGATTGTTAATTAGTATATTACATGTGAAATTCATGAAAAATTTATAATTAGATACTTATATTATTGTTGAACACACACACACACACACACATTACTAATGCCAAATTTTTTTTTTTATTAAAATTAAAATATGTAACGGATTTTAAATGGGTATAAAAGTGTACCCGCACTCTACTCGTACCCTACCCGCACCTGACCCGCCACTCTTGAGTGGGTATATGGGTAGGGCATGTGTATTATAAATATCTAGTGGATAGGGTATGAGTTTTCTAAACCCGACCCATTGTCATTTCTTCCCAAAACGTAACACCCCTTTCACTGGTGCACTGTTTGTTCGATGATCTCGAGACCCAAAATATTGCGTTCCCCGACTTCATCCCAGTGTACTGGTGATCTACACTTTCTTTTGTATAATGCTTCATATAGTGCCATGCCAATGGAAGCATGATAGCTATTGTTGTAAGCGAACTCAACCAATGGTAAATGTTTCTCCCATTGTCCTCCAAACTCTAGAACGTATATTCGAAGCATGTCCTCCAATGCCTGAATGGTTGGTTCAGATTGTTCATCTCTTTGAGGGTGAAATATTGTGCTAAACTTCAGCTTAGTACCCAATGCTCGGTGTAAACTCTTCCAAAAGTTCAAAGTGAACATTGGATCTTTGTCTGACACAATTGAGACTGGAACCCTGTGTAACCTTATTGTTTTATTTACATATAGCTGTGCAAATTGGTCCATCTTGAAAGTCATCCGAACTGGTAGAAAGTGGGCTGATTTGGTGAGTTTATCCACAATGACCTATATAGCCTCATGACCTTTTGTCGACTTCAAAAAGTCGACAACAAAGTCCATCGTTACAGGTTCCCACTTCCATTCAGGAACTTCTAATGGTTCGAGTAGTCCAGATCGTCTCTGGTGTTCAACTTTTACTTGTTGGCATACTAGACACTTCTCAACATATTCAGCAATTTCTTTCTTCATGTTTCTCCACCAAATTACTGCCTTGAGGTCTCGGTACATCTTTGTGCCCCCCAGATGTACTGAATAAGGAGAGGAGTGAGCCTCTTCTAAAATCTTCTTTTTCAAATCCTCGAAGTCCGGTACGCAGTCCTTGGTAGTACAATGTTTTATCTTTGTCCATGGTGAAGTCTTTTCGTTTCTCCATATCGATTTCTACTTTGATTAATCCAAATGACTGATCCACCTTCTGATGATTCCTGATCCTATCACGGAGTGTTGGCTGAATTAAAAGAGCTGTCATTCGAGTTACAGCGCTTGGAGGTGTTGTAACCACTTCAAGGCTTAACTTCTCAAACTCCTTTCACAATGGCTCTTACATGGTCAAATCGCCATTTGACTTGGCACTTTTCGAATCAAGGAGTTTGCTACAACATTCGCCTTTCCTAGGTGATAATGTATTTCACAGTCATAATCCTTCAATAGCTCGAACTATCTTCTCTGCCTCATATTTGACTCCTTCTTAGTGAAGATGTACTTGAGACTTTTGTGGTCGGTGCAAATGTAACATTTACCCCCGTAAAGGTAGTGTCTCCATATCTTTAAGACATGAACAACTACAACTAACTCCAAATCATGTGTAGGATAGTTCTTCTCATGTGCCTTCAATTGTTGTGATGCATAAGCGACTACTCTGCCCTGTTGCATCAACACACAACCTAAATCTTGTTTCGACGCATCACTATAGATGACGAAACCATCTACACCTTTAGGTATGGTTAGGACCGAAGCATTTTCTAGTTTATGCTTTAAAATCTCAAAGCTTTGTTCACATTTTTATGTTCAATTAAACTTTTCACCCTTACGTGTTAACTGCGTCAGAAGTCTAGATATCTTTGAGAATCCTTCAATAAACCTCCTATAATATCCCGCTAACCCCAAGAAGCTACGAACTTCTCCTACATTCGTTATCCTTGACCTATTTGATACAGCTCAACTTTACTTGGATCCACTTCTATCCCTTTGGATGTGACAACATGTCCAAGAAATACTACTTGTTCCAACCAAAACTCATATTTCTTGAATTTAGCTTAGAGCTTCTCCTTCTTCAAGACTCCTAATATGATCCTTGGGTGTTCCTTATGTTCCTCATGACTCCTTAAGTAGATCAAGATATCATCAATAAACACGATGACAAACCGATCAAGAAATTGTGGAAGACATAATTCATCAAATTCATAAAGACTCCAGGAGCGTTAGCTAGGCCAAATAGCATAACTAAGAACTTGTAGTGGCCATACCGAGTTTTGAAAGCTGTCTTTGAGACGTCGCTAGCTTTAATTTTCAACTGATGGTAACCAGATCTCAGGTCAATCTTGGAAAATACAATTGCACCACGGATTTAGTCAAACAAGTCCTCAATCCTAGGGAGAGGATACTTGTTCTTGATAGTGATTCTATTCAATTCTAGTCGATGCACATTCTCATAGAACCATCTTTCTTCTTAACAAATAGTACAGGTGCACCCCAAGGAGATACACTAGCTCATATGAAACTCATATCCAAGAGTTCCTCTATTTATGCCTTCAATTCTTGCAGTTCTTTAGGTGCTATTCTTTAAGGAGCTTTAGAAATATGTGCGGACCCGGGAATTAGGTCTATGGAAAACTCTACCTCCCGTTCTGGAGGCATTCTAGGCAACTCTTCTAGGAAGACTTTTGGAAAGTCTCTAACTACGTTTACGTCACAAACTATCAAACCCATTTTCTCCTCCTGGGCTACTACTGACATCAAAAATCCTGCACCTTCACCTGATTATAGGATTTGTTGGGCTTTCAAAGCCGAGATAATGCATGGTAGTGATCTCCTTTTCGTTACTAGTAGTTGAAGTTCCTCCTCTCCTGAAATTTGGAAGACTACTTCCTTCTCGAAACAACAAATTGTGGCATAATTATTTGATAACCAGTCCATTCCTAGAATCACGTCAAATTCATGCATGTCTAACACATATAATTCCATTCCTAAGTGTCTACCATCAACCTCTATTCTTGTTGTCTTAACTGTATGAATTGTATTTAACACATCTCCAGATGTAATGCATACTTCTAAAGGAAATAATATAGGTTCGATTTTCATGCCTAGACCACACACACACTTAGAAGATATGAATAAATGTGTGGCATCAGAATCTATTAGTACACAAGCAGAAAATCCACACTCAGATTTACTTGCCAAGATATTCCAATCGTGGTCCTCCTCATGTCCCATCAAAGCATATAACTTTGCCTACCCCTTGGGTGCATTCTCTTGCCTCTGCTAATTGTTTCCATATTTCTGTTGTAAATTACCTTTTTGTTGGTTCTTTGGGAAATACTTGGATATGCGTCCTTGTTCACCACATCGGAAACAAGCATTCGTTCCAATGAGGCATTGTCCCAAATGATGTTTCTAGTATTTGTTACAAAGTGTGAGGTCCTTTATGATTGTTGGAGTCGGGTCACTTATATTTTTCTTTGTAAAGTGTTGCTTCTTGTTGTCCTCTCACTTACGCTTCTCAGGTGTTCCGAATTGATGTTGCATAGAATCACTATAGAAATTCTCCCTGAAATTGGCTAGTTGGACCTTAGCTAGTACTTCATGGTATGAGGCAATTTAAACGTGACCATCGCCTGTCTAAGATCATCCCTCAAGCCTTGTTAGAAATGCCTTGCTTATTTGTTCTCATTGTCAACCAGTTCAGGGGCATAGTGCGACAACTCGTCAAACTTTTCTTTCATAGTCTGTCAAGGTCATTGCACCATGTTTCAACATAAAAAATTCTGCTTCCTTTTGGCTCTGGATACTCGATGGGTAGTACTTTTGAAAAATAGCCCTTTGTAGTGATCCCATGTCCATATGTGATCACGAGCTCTGGACCTAGCAGTTGAGTCCCACCAATGTCTGGCTTCCTTTTCGAAACATAAATGCTGCACAAGTCACCTTCTTCGGGTCTAGACATTCGATGAGATCAAATATCATTTCAATGTTAGCTATCCAATCTTCAGCTACCAACAGGTCGGACCACCCTCAAAAGTTGGTGGTTGAAGCCTTTTGAATTGCTCAACAATAGCAGAGGTATTCCTTTGGCCCTCTATCGAAGATACCGGAGCTGGTGACGGTACTGCCCGTTTGAAATTTCACATAAGTTCCATGAACTGTTGAGAAAATTGTACGTCATTAGTACTACCCGTAGTGGCATTCTTATTGTTCGTATTTCTACTGCGAGTATCCATATCCTCAAATAAAATGGTAAAACTATTTAGAGTTGAAATGAATTAAGGAAAGGAAACATAACACAATAACATGTTTTATAAAAAAAAGATTCATAAGTTCGCATAGATAACGTATCGCCAAGCATACATGATGTCCAAACAAACTAAAACTTCAACAAAGAAAAAGAAAACTAGAGGACATAAGTTCAACATAAAATTATAATGGCTATCTAATAATTCTTCTCGGTTTCCTCTCTACGACCCGCCTCTTGAACATCCATGGGTGCTCGTGTTGGTTCAATCGAGGAATAAGAAGCTGGACTGTAATCCTAACTTGGGTCATATTCTACATAATTTCCTTGAATATCAACCTTGGGTATAGTTAGTACGTTGCTTGGATTGGGGTCGTAGCATAGCACCTTCTCAGTATCCTTAAGGTCTTCGTGATTTACCCTCCGCTTTTTCCTCGGGCATTGGAGTAGCATCTCTGGGGAGGTCCTGTAGTCAAATGTTTCTTCGATTTTTTTGATTAATTGTCTCCAATAAGGAGAGAGGGTTCGGTCAAGTTGATACACGATCTCATCCCTATGAAATTTATGTTCATTCGCCCTTGAACCTCGGTAAATCTTTTCCATGACATCCAGGTGTAACATTAAATCGTGATTAGGATTTCTTTTATAATTCCTATGCAGTTAAAATGATTGTGCCTCTCCGTCCGGGTGGTTTGTCCTCGTCTACTCACCATCTATAAGAAAGGGAAATGAATATAATTACTTTTCTTTCAAGAGTGGAAGTTTTTCAAAAGTTTCATAAATGGATGTTGCTATCATCGAAATTTCATAGGTGTTTCTTGAAATGAGAGTTTTTAAAGTTTATCCATAAAGTTTTGAGAGTAGGAATTACTTTCTAGTATTACTATTGTTTTTGTTTTATTAATTTGGATATCACTATTAAAAGGCTTCGAAGAAATCGGAGGGGCCTACTTAAAACCCAATTTCTTTCGGCATGTTAATAGCCTGGTGACTAAGCCCTCTAATACCGTGAACATGCCAATCAAGAAAACTTGAAAAAAAGTAGAAATAATTTTTCCATAGTTTTTACCTTGCTTTTTACGCAAAGGTAGTGATAAAGGGATAAATCATTACACTAGGATTTGGAATTTTTTAGAGGAGATACAAATAATCATTCATAGTTTTTCCTTGTTTTTATACAAAGGTAATGATAAATGGATGAATTATTGTACGGGAATTTATTGTCATCTTATTGTTTATTATGCAATTGTTTATACCTGGCTAAAATTCCTGTACTAGGCATACATGCAAGCTCATATAACTACTACAATATCTCTTTAGTAAAACTTAAAATTAATTATTATCATATAAAACATTTGTAACATTTGAGATTTTATAACATTATTAATTTTGTAGACGTGCTACTCATTTCTTAAAAGCCAAATCACGTTTTTACTATTTGGGCCTAAAATGGGTATGTGACCCATATACTTGGGCTGGCTCAGTTTGGACCATAAAAGGGACCCCCAAGCTTCATTTTTTCGTAGTTGAAGACACAACAGAATAGATAGAAAACACACTACTCCTTCTAGCTTTTAGAGAGGCGATTTAGGGCTTTGGGTCTTCGTCATTTCTTAGATCTCTTCTTCAATCAGATTTAATCCTTCTAGTTTTCTTTTCTTGGTGATTAGAAATATCTACAACGGGTGTTAATCATTGGTTTAGGATTATATTCTTGATGAAGTTTCGATTGGAGAAGAGACCATGGTTTTGGTTCGGTTTGGGGGTTATTTTGAGATTTCTTGGTGAATGATTGTAATGCTATGAATGTGTTTGTTCCAAGTGAAATTGAGCATAAATCCAATTTAATAGATTTCTCAACGGAGAATCAAGTGGGTCTCTGAATCATCGAACCTCTGGGGTCTTCAAACCGAAAAGTTCCTGTGTTCTTGTGCAGCTTACTTTCTCTTTATTCGTTTATTGTTCGACACGATCCTACAAATTTTTGTGCTTATCATGCTTCAATGAAATCATAAATAACTTGTAAAATGCATAACATACCTGATTTGAGGAGTCAAGATGTGAAAAGTGGCATAGCGGAGTGATGACTTAAAATATCTCTTAACTAAAATACTAGTTCATTTCTTAGAAAATAGTTGTCAATTCATATCTTCATATAAGGTTGGACTTAACTGACCTATGATCATTACATCAATAACTCATTCCACAATAATTTAAGTAGCTCGATTAAAAGTTTACATAAAATTAGCCTAATTCAATGTAATACCTTGAAAAAATAAATTTATTAGTCCAAATAAAATTTTCATATAAATTGAGCCCATTTTAACACAATATCATAATATATATATATATATATTTTGGGTAATCCAAATTAAAGTTTCATATGAGGATAAAGGCTCAAAACCTAACTTTTATAGTCATAAAAGGCAATATTTTTTTTACCATATCCGAACAGTGGCCGTCACTGTTCACATCATGAATTGTGACGTGGTCAGTGTATTTTTTTTTTAAATAGGAAAGCTGACGTAAATTTAAAAAAAAAAAACGAGACAAATTAATTTACTTAACCATAAATAACATGAATTATCCAATGTTTCAATAAAAAAAAAAAATGAAAATCTTAAAGTCTACAGGAAAGCATACCTTTGGCTCTAATACCAATTGTGACGACTTGAATCCTTAACGACTCGAATGTCATGAAACATGGATAAACCCTTATGACATAATAAATAATTAAAAGAAAATGATTTCTTAAGATTTAAATCATCTTAACAAAATACTAAAATTAAACATAAAGGTTTGCAAAACATTCGATAATAATTAATTAAACATGTCTGGAAAATTAAAAGTGAGGACTATAAATGAAAGTCTGATTTATTTTCTGTTTCGTTATCGTCCGCTATCTCCACATTGACCATCTGGAACCAATTAATCATCTGGAAAGGGGAAACATAAAGGCGTGAGAAAATCTCAATAAGTATACACGTATTTATTATAATTTTGAAATCATAATTAATACATAATGGAGACACAAAAACTATGCCGGACATAGGTGGTATGAGTTTGCTTGCGTAGCGCTACTAAAACTCTGGTCTGAATCTTAAAACATACAATATGACCATAGCATATTATTCCAAAAATCATAACGTAGAATTACACATAAATACTTACTTTCTTGTGGATGAATTGAGGATTAAGTTCTTACTTTAAATTGTCTCGAACTTTGTGTGTGCTAAAATCTCTTTCTTTGAATATATATAAAATTCGTGTGTTTGTGTGTGTATGTTTGTATATGTGTGATTGATTGATTGATGTTAGAAAGGTGGGTTGATGGGGGGAGAGAAAAAGGGGAGAAAGTACAAAATTGTGTGTGAAGGGTGAAAAAGCGTGATAGTGTACCCACATATATAGGTCTCCACTAGGTTTAAGCCCCTTTTTCTTGTTTTGGTAAAATGCCATTACCCTAATTTGTTTTGCAAGATTTTTGTGAAGTGCATAAATTATAGTGATTTTTGGTAAAATGCCATTACCCTAACGTGGTATATGTTCGCTTAAATTGCAACAATCAAGGTGTATAAAATCATAGTAATTTGATTATGCCTAAAATTACAATAAATCATTCCTAGTGTGTGTGTGTGTGTTCCAATTCTTAAAATCAACTTCTTCTATTAACTCCATAATTAGAATAATTTATATCCAATCAAACAAAAATAAGGCCAATCATAAAAAAATTAGGTCAAATCCTGTTTTTGTCATAGAGGAAAATTCTAGGTTTGCACCAAGGTTCTAAACTATTGGTCAATATTTAATTAGGTCCCTAGACTTAAATCTTTAAGTTTACCAAAAGACATGAGGTGTTATACATAGCATGAATATTCTCTCTCTTATTTCTCCCTACCATCGTGGGGATCCCCAAGTAGTTTCCTTGAAGTCCAACTAAATTCACTCCAAATAGAGCTTTAATCTCATCTTGAAATGTGGAAGAAATGTTTGGGCTGAAGGAGATGGAAGTCTTTTCAAAATTAACGTGCTAACCGAAGCTTGTTCGTAGCAATCTAAAATTTGTAAAAATATCTAACAATCTGCAACACGGGCTCGAAAAAAAATTAAAGAATCATCTGTGAAGAATAAGTGATTAATTCTCGGCCCTTACCTTGTATACCGAAAACCATCCAACTTACCCTCCTGCTCTCCAAGCATCAATAAGCCAGAGAAAGCTTCAACACATTGCAAAAATATATAGGGTGATAAAGGACATTCCTGGCAAAGATCCCTGGTAGGCACAACCCTTCCTCAACCACGTCCATTAATAAGAAAAGCAAATCTTACCGAACTCATGAAATTCATAATTAAATAATGCCACTTCATTGAAAACCCCATTTTGGTTATCACTACAAGAATAAACTCCCATTCCACTATATCATAGGCTTTTCTCATATCAAGTTTGAGTGCCAGATAACCCTTTCTCCCCTTCTTTTTTTGATTCATTGAGTGGATTCACTTAAACCCCGCATTTGCATTAACACTAATTAGATGCCCCAGGAAAAGAGCACTCCGTGTTTCCGAAATAACACTTGGCAGAACTCGCATCAAACGGTTAGCAATTGTTTTGGAGATAACTTATAAATGACATTACATAAGTTAATCATTCGGAAGTCCCTTATGGACTTTGGTGCTTTCTTTTTAGGGATCACAACAATGTTAGTATCATTTAAAGAATGGAGAGATTTCCAATTATTTAATACATCCAAACATACCTAGGTAATGAAATCTTGCATGAAATCCCAATGTCTCTGATAGAATGTTGCATGAAACCCATCAAACCCTAGAGCTTTGAGTTGCCCCATCATTTTGACAGATGCTTGAACCTCAGTAGCATCAAAGGGTCTATCAAGAGACTCTGTTTCACTAGCTGAAAGTGTCCGCTCCACCCCCTCTAACACCTGCATCCAATGATGCTTGAGTCGGTCTCAAGCTCCCAAACAAGGAGCGAAAATAATCCTCTACATCTGCAATGATTGTGCCCTAATATGAGGCCCAACTACCATTAGCTTCCCAAATTCTTTCAATAAGTTTCTTCTGTCAATAGCTTTTAAGTGAAAGTACTTAGTGCTCCTGTCCTCTTCCTTCAACCAATCCGCGTGAGACCGTTGTTTCCAATATATTTCCTCCCTATTTGAAAGCACATTGATTTCTGCTTCCAATTTATTAATCTCTTCCGTATCGTAACTTCTTTCTGAGGAGTTATACAATTCACTTAGCTAATGTAACGCCCCGAATTCCGTAAACCCGGGACACAACGTTATCCTTTAAAATTGACTTTCAAATAATAATTTGTACAGAAAATAACTGAGATTCAAATATCATAATTTTATTTAAGAATCTAAAAGGTAAATAAAATTTAAAGTTTTAACATCAATAAATAAGTTTTTCAAAGTCTCAAGATGAAAAACATATTTTAAACTTCTTTTCAATAGCCACTGTCGCACGCTCCATCGCCAACCCCAAAATCTGCAATTTGTAAAAATAGGTGTGAGCATTTCATAGAAATATTCAGTAGGTTCAGCGCAATTTAAATTAACTGTACAGTAAATAATACATATAATTATGCAACTTAAGTCATAAATTCTTATTCTCATGCAATAAACAAGTGGATCTCATGCCCGAAGGCAAGTGGGTCATGCCCGAAGACATGTGGATTTGGGCCAGAAGGAAACTGGTCCATGCCTGAAGACATGTGGATTTGGGCCCGAAGGTAAGTGGTCCATGCCTGAAGACATGTGGATCTAGGCCCGAAGGAAACTAGTTCTCATAAATTACGTAATCACATGCATAAATTTACAATATGGGTTTACTTAATATTGGGCATTCGAAATGAAATAGTTTTTGAAGTAATTAACCTACCTGAAATTGTTAATTTTATGATATTGACATTTCCTATTTTTCACGAATGTGTAATTTAATAAAACTTGATTTAATTACTAAATACGTGTATTTAGTAATTTATTAAGTTCGATTAAATTATGCAATTTATTTCTTATTTTCGAAAAATACATTTTATTGTAAAGATAATGTTCAAGAAAATATTAATATATATTTGATCATAATCTTGGAGATTTTTATCACAATCTCGAAAATATTTTGGTAATATTCTTGATGATATATTTTGTGATTATTCTTGACATACAAGCTTATTCAAGATATGGTAAGTATCTTCCTGATATGGTCAAGAATATTTCAATCTTATCTTTACATATGATAAGATTATCTTGGTCGAAAATCTTGATCATAAATAATTTTGATAAGGCTGAAAATATGGTGATAAATATCAAGGTTTATCACTTTATTGATAAATGGTAAGATCTTCTATGATTTATCATTATCATTATTTATGGTAAGCTATATTTTTCATGTGGTGTAAATAATTAAAGCTTCATTCGTGTTGTGACTTCAATACTCCGGGAGGAGGATTTAATCACTTCGAGAAGGAAAGATTTTCAACGTGAAGATCAAACGGGAGGTTTGGTTCAAGATCGAACGGGAGTTCGTGTTGCTGAAAAGTGTTGCAGAGTCAAAGAAAATTACTGAAGAGTGGTGGGACGCCATCTCACATTACATGCCACAGAAGGATCAGGGAGTGATCTATTTCTTGGATGTTTGATAAAGTCTATGCGTAGATTTATCCTGTAGTTTAGATTGATCTGTATAAACTCTTTCTTTATATAGTGAATGGTTTTTGTTCGCAGGATGCGAACCGTGAGTTTTCCCTGTTAGGGGTTTTCCCACGTTAAGCTCAAATTATTGTGTTCTTGTCTATTTACTATTCCGCACAATTTATTCTGGTTGTTTACGTTTTACTATCTAGACGAATCTGCCTTAGTAAGATTCATCTGGTACTACGCTAAACAAAACTTAACAATTTACTGTTAACTGGTTACTGTCCAGATTTAACTATGACAGTCTGTTTATCAAATTTAGACAACCTCAAATTTTCAATTGGTATCAGAGCAGGTTCACTTCTAGAAAGTGAGATCCGGTTGTGTAAATGGAAAATTCTGCATCTCTTAGGCCACCTCTGTTAACTGGTAGTAACTATGCATATTGGAAAATCCGAATGGAAATTTTTATTCAATCTATTGATGAACGTTGTTGAACTTCTGTTTTTGAAGGTTACACAACACCCACTCTCACTGCTGGAGCTGTTGTTACAACTATAGTTCGAAGTGCCTATACTGCAGATGAATTAGCTAATGCAAATTGGAATTCTAAGGCACTTAACGCTATTGTTTCTTTGGTTGATCCAGGCAAATTCAGACTCATCTCCTCTTTAAGGACCTCCAAGGAAGCATGGGATGCTTTGAGAATTGCAAACGAAGGAACCAATGCTGTCAAAACCTCCAAACTGCAGATGATCACTTTGGAATTTGAACAACTGTCTATGGATGAGAAAGAAAATTTCAAAAGCTTCTATGCCATATTAAGTGATCTCACCAACTCAGTTGAAGCACTTGGGAAAACCTACTCAAATGAGCAGATTGTACAAAAGATCCTTATATCTTTACCAGACAGGTTCCATGCAAAAGTGACAGCAATTGAAGAAAGCAAGGATCTTTCAACCATGCGAGTTGAGGAACTTGTAGGGTCATTGATGACCTATGAGTTAAATCTGGCCCAAAGAAAGAAGGACAAATCACCGGGGATTGCCTTCAAGACAAACAGTGTGAATCCAGACGACTCTGGCGAGACAGACGAAGATGAAAATTTCGTACTTCTCACCAGACAATTTAAAAGGTTCCTCAAGGGCAAACAAAAAGAAAGATCCACAAACAAGGCCAGAATAAAAAACAATGGAAGAAAAATAATTTCTATCCAAAGAATAATGCAAACACGTCTGAAGGGAAGCCTAGGAGTCGAATTCAATGCAGAGAATGTGAAGGATATGGACACATAGCAGCTGATTGGCCCAATACTCAAAAGAAGACCAAGGGAAGGAAGGCCATGAATGTTAAATGGAGTGATGGAGACTCAGATGAATCTAAATCAGGATTAGACAACAGCAATTCTGAAAACAGGTAACTACCCTTAGTGCTTTACAGTTGTCTGGTGCTGAATCTGGTAACTTTTATTATGCAGATAAATCCGGACCAAATACTGAAAACTTGAGGAAGGAACTTCAAGATGCAGAAGAGAAGATTCAGCTGTTACAGGCCTTCGCTGAGCACAACAGGGAACGACAACTGGACGACGTATCTGTAGTCTCACATGATGAACAAAATAAGGTAAGCAGGTTAAGTTCAGAACTTGCTAAATCACAAGATAAAATCAAGAAGCTGGCACGTGGATTCGTCCAGCTTGATGAAATCCTGAACAGTGGCAGACCTGTCAGCCTAAAAATAGGTCTTGGATATGAAGGTAAAGGTAAAAATCATGACCATAAAATAAAACTTGTAAGAGAATTTGGATACAGGTACATGGAACAGAATAGAAATCATACAGATGCATCTACCTCTCATCATCATCAATACAATGCAACTGGAACTCAAAACTCACATCCAGTCAGGAACTATACAAGAAGACAATTTCAGCCAAATTTGTACAAATCAGATGAGTCTGTTCATCAGAACAGGAGGAAATTTCAACCTCAACAAAGTCGACAGGATACATCTGTTTTCCAAGTATTCTGTAATTTTTGTGCTAAATCTGGTCATGATGTATTTAGGTGTCATGAGTACTTGAAATTAATCAATTCACACAAAATGAGACTTGTTTCTAGACAAGAGAAGAAAATTCGAACTAATGCTTATGTAGTTCAATTTTCTTTGAGTGGCTTGATTCCTAACACATGGTATTTTGATATTGGATGTTCTAGACACATGACAGGTGATCTCTCTCTACTAACACATTTTGAAAAAGGCGAAACAGGTGCGGTTACATTTGGTGATGGACAAAAGGGAAAGATAGATGGATCTGGTGTCATCAACATCAAGGGACTGCCCACATTAACAAATGTCTTATATGTTATAGGACTGAAGGAAAATTTGATCAGTGTAGGACAACTATGTGATGATAACTTGCTTGTCGTGTTTTCAAAAGAATATTGCAAGGTTTTAAATTGTGACAAGAAGTCTAACCCGTTAAATAGTGTGTTGTTTAAGGGAGTTAGATCTAGAGACAAATGTTATACACTTGAGAGTCTCGAAACTTGCAATTCTGTTAAGACCAAAAATGAGAAACTGTGACATAACAAATTAGGGCATCTAAACTACCATGATCTTATGAAACTAGCCAGACTACAGGCTGTGAGAGGCTTACCCAGCATAAACAATATTCCAGATGAAATCTGTGGTGATTGTCAAAAGGGTAAGCAAATCAAAAGTCAACACAAATCAGGTACATCTGTTAATACCTCTCATATACTTGAGCTAATTCACATGGAATTGATGGGTCCTATCCAAAAGGAAAGTATTGGTGGCAAGAGGTATATTTATGTGTGTGTTGATGATTTCTCCAGATACACCTGGGTCATGTTTATTCGAGATAAATTTAATACCTTTGATAATTTTGTTAATCTTTTTCAGAAATTGAGCAATGAAAAGGCCAACGAACAGGTAAGAGTCAAAATGATCAGAAGTGATCATGGAAGAGAGTTTGAAAACTCCGAGTTTGCTGGTTTTTGTATCCAATATGGGATCAAGCATGAGTACTCGTCCCCAAAGACTCCTCAACAGAATGGAGTGGTGGAAAGAAAAAATAGAACTCTACAAGAGATGGCTCGTGTCATGCTAAATAACAATAAATTGCCCACGAAATTTTGGGCAGAAGCCATAAACACTGCTTGTTATATTGTCAATAGAGTCATGCTTAGATCTGGAACAAAACAAACTCCATATGAAATTTGGAAGGGCAGAAAACCTAGGGTTGATTACTTTCATGCATTTGGAAGTAAATGCTACATTTTGAAAGATAGAGAACACCTAGGAAAATTTGACTCAAAATAGGATTATGGAATATTTTTGGGTTATACTGAAAATAGTAGGGCCTATAGAGTTTACAATCTAAGAACCCAAACTGTTCTTGAGTCAATTAATGTGAAAGTGGATGATACTAACTGTGTAAATTCGGATTTGCAGGTAGCAGATGGTGATCAACTGGAAATTCCACCAAAAGAAGAAGCTGGAAGCAAAAAATCAGAAGAAGAACAGAACCAAGTTGGAAGTCTCAATAATACTGAAGAATCTGATCAGGATGAGTCTGGGCACCCAGTAATATCTGTAGATCGAGACGAATCTGATGACCCAGATACACCTGATATTGCTGAATCAGAAGCATCGAGACTACCACCTGCTAGGATCCAAAAGGCACATTCACTTGACAACATTCTCACTGATATGTCTAAGAAAAATGTGACCAGAAGAAAATTTGCTGAGATGAGTAACATCTGTCATATGTCTCAAATTGAGCCAAAAAATTCCAAGGAAGCTTTGACAGATGAACACTGGGTACAAGCTATGCAGGAGGAGCTTAACCAATTTGAAAGAAACAATGTCTGGGAGCTGGTTCCACGTCCTAAAGAAGATAATGTAATTGGAACCAAATGGATCTTCAAGAATAAGTCAAATGAACAAGGAAATGTGGTAAAAAATAAAGCCAGACTTGTTGCTCAAGGCTATACCCAGATTGAAGGGATAGACTTTGATGAGACATTTGCTCCGGTAGCCAGACTGGAATCCATCAGGTTGTTGCTAACTGTGTCCTGCTACATCAACTTCAGACTATTTCAGATGGATGTCAAAAGTGCCTTTCTGAATGGTGTACTTAATGAGGAAGTCTATGTGGAGAAGCCTCAAGGCTTCACAGATCCATCTCACCTGAATTATGTCTTTAGACTCAAAAAGGCGTTATATGGGTTGAAACAAGCCCCCAGAGCTTGGTATGAAAGACTCACATCATTCTTGCTAAGCAATGGATACAAAAGGGGAGGAACTAATAAAACTCTTTTCATTAAGCATCTAAATCCTGGACTAACTGTAGCTCAAATATATGTTGATGACATAGTATTTGGGTCTACATCTAAGTCCAAAATTAATGAATTTATAAATACAATGAAAAGAGAATTTGAAATGAGTATGGTTGGTGAGCTAACATTTTTTCTTGATTTGAAGGTACAACAGGATGAATCTGGCATATTCATATATCAAGCAAAGTACGCTAAAAATCTGGTGAAGAAATTTGGACTTGAAGATGCAAAGGCAATGAGAACTCCCATGGCGACTACTCTAAAACTTTCAAAGGATGACAGTGGTAAGGATGTAGATCCATCCCTTTACAGAAGCATGATTGGAAGTCTTCTGTACCTTACTGCCAGTAGGCCAGATATATCCTTCAGTGTTGGAGTTTGTGCAAGATATCAAGCCAAACCTAAGGAATCTCATGTTGCTGTTGTGAAAAGAATCATCAGATATGTAAGTGGTACGTTGAATTACGGAATTTGGTTTACAAGAGATACCACTGCCAATCTTGCAGGGTTTTTAGATGCAGACTGGATTGGGAATGTGGATGATCGAAAGAGTACATCTGGAGGATGTCTCTACATTGGGAACAATTTGGTGGCATGGCTAAGTAGAAAGCAAAATTCAGTGTCACTATCCACAACCGAAGCTGAATATATAGCAGCTGGGAGTTGCTGTACACAATTCCTGTGGATGAAACAAATGTTGGAGGACTATGGAATCTCTACAGAACAAGCCACTATGTATTGTGACAACACCAGTGCCATCAATATCTCAAAGAATCCAGTCTAGCACTCCAGAACAAAACATATTGACATCAGACACCACTTCATCAGAGAATTGGCGGAACAAAAGATTATCAATCTGGAGCACATACAGACTGATCTACAGCTGCCAGATTTGTTTACTAAGGACCTCAATACTGTCAAATTTGAAAGCCTTAGGAAACAAATTGGAGTATCACCTCCTTCTGAATAGAACATGCATATTTCATAAAAAAAAAAAAAATTCGCATTTGTTTTTTTTTTTTTTTTTGCATTTTGGTTAACTTATCCTATTCTTATATTAAGTAGATCATGTTTTTGCTTGCAGATATATCTGAGTGCTTGTGGCTGATAACGAGACAGATACGTCTGGCTGATAGCAGTCAACATGTCTCCGGATGAATCTAACTAGCACTCAAATCTGGACAATCCTAAGGATAAGTCACTGCTGTCTATATCATATGGTTGTTACTTGATGAGATTTTATATTCTGTATGTAGACCTATGATCTAAATCTTGCTTATAGCATTGCACGCATTTTTCTTATTATCCATGGGAAGGACTAGTGGAAAAGAAGGCTACCTATCCAAGCCAAGTTCATACCCTTTAGCTTCAAAAATATGATGAATTGAGGTAAATGTGGAAATATTATAGAAGTAAGGGGAAAACTTAGTAAGATAACTTCTGGGGATTGTGTGAATCTACCAATCCAAGCCAAGTTCATACCCTTCTTCTAACCTAACGGGGAACATACTGTAAGATAACTTCTGGGGATTGTGTGAAGCTGTTTCCACCTCCAAAAGACATTGCCACAATATAGAAAAAGTTGGCAAGCCGGATTTGAGAAAATGCACTTCTTATAGATTTTGATCGGTCTTATTGTGCATTACGGTGATAAATCAATAAGTCAGGGCAATCATATGATTTGTGGCAGTATGTGGATGAATAAGGATTGCTCGGATCACACATGCACATTAATCAACATAATCATGCTCGTGGTGGACTGTCTACTGCCAGATATATCTGACTCAACAGATGCCAACAAGTGCTCAGACTTGTCTCAGGTATACATATGCATTTAGATTTTTCTTATTCACGATTTTTAGATTTTATTCTGAAAATCTTTATTTTTAAAGCAGTATATCGCGGGCTAATATGTGCAAATCTTGCAGAACAAGTCAGTTGATTGTGGAGCCCAATTTTGGTAATTTATTTGTTTCCTAATTCTTAACCTATTCTGTTTCTATATATATCCCATTTTTTAAGGAAAGAAAATTGGCATAAACTAGGATTCTCAAGAGATATATTTCTCTACAAGGAATGTATTTAAAAATCTCTTGAATTCTACTTGTACTCAAATTCCTCAAAAATCTCTCTTCAAATCTCCTTCACTGCCTCCACACCAGCCGTTCTTACTCATTCCAGAACGAGTTCAAATTCCAACTCAGCCTATAGCCGAACCAAGCCAAGGCAGCTCTACCACCAAGCCACAAGTTATGGGTGCAAATTCGACACCTATGTTTGATAATCTTCCTACCAGTCACCTTTTTCCCTTAGATATTCGAAGTGAATTGATTGTTGCTAGAGAAATTTTGAGTAAATAGTCTGAAACAAAGGGGGAGATGCCAAAAGATGATAAAGATGTGAAAGGTAAATCTGAAAAATGAATTGTCAGAAGACGTAGATGGATCTGACCCGGATTCAGGTACATCAGATGAATCTAGTGATTCAGAGTCAGAGGCTGAAGAAGAGAAAGCAAAGGAATCAATTGTTGGTTTATCCTTGGATTATTTCACAATTTCTTCGTGATCAGGGTATTCAGATGCTAGAGGATAATCTGGTGATCAATCCCAAGGTGTTAAACAGGGTCAGATGCAGGAAAACACTGGAGGTGAAGACCTCTCACAGGAAACAGGTTTTGGGTGACACTCCTGGTAAACAGGATTCGTCTGGCCAGGATACCAGAATTGACCAGCTAGAAGCAGAGATTATTGGGTTAAAAGCAGAGGTATCTGATCTCAGGGTTTGTGTCAAAAGACTTAATGACACGCTGGATCAGTTGCTTGGAGGTTCTTCAAAAGAAAAACCAGGTGAAATAGAGGAATCTGAGTCTGGAGTTGAAAATGAAAAATTAGAGGAACAGAATGAATCTGATAAGAGAGAAAAGCCTAAAAACAAGGATGATGCTGTAGAATTTGAAGAAAAAGAGACTGTTAGGCTAGACAGAAAGAACAGAAAAAGGTGAATAACACGGTGACCACAAAGAAAAATAAACTGAGTACAAGGGCAGATGAATACACTACACCAGGTGGATCCAGGTATGATCATTCATCATTTGTTAGCAGCCTTATGCAGACTACCAAAGGCACGCTTACACCTTTCAGTTTTAAGGCTTGGATTTGGTGTTTTTTCGACGATGGTTCTGTCAAAGCGGGTCGGTGATTGAGGTAAGACAATGAGCTTGTTTGATTCTTGGGTTTTGGGTTGAAGTTAGGGAAAGGTTGGAGGTGGCGGTTTATGGTGGCGTGCGGTGGTTTCGGACATGCAGTGGCTCGGTGATGTTGGTTGTGCTGGGTTTTGAATGTTTGAATCTTAATTTGTGCAAACTGGGCTAGTGTGGTGGCTTTGGAGATGGTAGTGGTGACTTTGGTGGTGCTGTTCCGAAGGTGAAGGCAGGGTCGGTTGTGATACTGGGTTCGGCTCATGTTGGTTGAGCCTGGTGTTTGTGTGGTGAATATTGTGATTCAGTTTGTGTAAAATCTCGTGTGTGGTGTTGAGTTTTGAATTCTATTCCCGTCTCCTTCAATTCATTGTTTGAATTGAAAGATGACTTTTGATTCATGAATGTGCTACGAAAGATTGTGGATGGCTGAAATTGGCAAGGAGAGTTCGGTTGGGGTCTGAAATTTGTGCTCGGTTATGTTTTGTGAGTTTTTCCTTTGAATTTCTCCCGTCCCTTTCAATTCATTGTTTGAATTGTGGTAACTACCTTCAACATCTCCCGATTCCAGTTATTGCATTGGAGCATTTTGAAGGTGAAGGATTCCTAAGGAATAGCCATGACATCGGTTAAGAGTTTGATTTCTATCTACCATGTCTAAACCAAGATTGGGAAATTGGAGAGGAGAAGATTTCATACTAGAGAGTATTCTTGTGTTGTTGAGTTTTCTCTGTGGGTGTCGTGAATGAGAATGTGAGATGATATATGTGTTGATTTGAAGTTGATAATGATAAATATAGGGTAGATGGAAGATTGAGGGGAAATTGGGGATGGATTATGGGAATTTGAATTTGCTATGTAAGGAAGGGAGGAAAATGTGTGTAATATGAATTGGTTTGGTGCTAAAATATTGGTTTACCAAAAATTTTGAAGAATTTCTTAGAAGCATGATCGTTCTTTCCAATTTATGAGTTGAATGTGGGATTTGTAAATTGTCAACATTGGACTTAAGGAATGATTAAAAATGAATTTGATTAAAATATAAAAAAATGATATTAATATTTGATTTTTCTTTTTTTGGACTTAAAAAATATAACCGATGAAATTGGAACAATTTTAATAAGAATTGGAATTGGACCGAGATTTTAAATAGATTTAAAAAATGTACATAGTTTAAAATAAATTCATATGGCTAGACGAGTGCGCTAAAATATTAACCGTTAAAATTGGAGGTCGTAGCGAGAAGTTCCTTAAAACATCTTTTTTTTTTTAGAATTTGAAAATTTCTCGGTCACTACAGCTAACTTCTGAGCGTTCGGAGTTTTCGTTGCTAACTGCCAAAATAACACTGATGCCAGTGTAACCCCTGACTACACCTAAAGCACCCCAAAGAAGATTCCCTGGTATTCCTAATTTGGCCCACCACCCAACATTGTGGAACCACCTCATCATATCCTAATTCCTTCATCCAAAAAGGCTCAAAATGGAAAAGTCGTCGTTCCCTATCACATGTCTGTCTAGCTTGAGAACCATGAGTGATGAGGAGAATTGGATGGTGATCTGAGCATGATATATCTAGATGTTCCACTTTGGCTAATAGGAATAAAGTAAGCTAATCCAAATTGCAAACAAAGCGATCAAGTCGTTCCTGATTATTATGTACTCCTATTCTTTTATTGTTCCAGGTGAATGGGGGTCCAACATAAGGAATCTCATTCAGTCCACAGTTATGAAGTGGCCCTCTGAACCCTGTAATAGCTGCATACTCCCTGGTTGGTCCCCTTTTCTTCCCCCATGAACACAATATTTCATTAAAATCCCCACCACACACCCAAGTCTCCGAACTTGTCCTTTTCGACATTCGTAGTAGTTCCTAAGAGGTACATCGTGTTCATGCCTTGGATGACCATAGAAACCTATGAATCGCTAAGAGACACCACAAGGCTAAGTAACACTAACATCAATATGCCCTGTTGAAAAGCTTTGAATCGTAATATTCCACCAATCATTCCATAATAACATTAGACATTCTCTCCGCCCCCAACTATCCACCATCAACCCAAGTAATCTACTGTGAACTGCAGGGAATAATCTCAACAAAGGTAACATAACCAATCGCCAAGGCTGTCAAAAAACCCCTAGTGGGTCTAGGTTCACCACCCTTACAAATCCTACTGTTAGAGAGAATAAGTTATGGATTAAAAATAAATTTCAAGAGTATTAGAACTATCTCCCACTCTCTCTCTCTTAGAGATGGAAAAAAAACCTGACTCAAACCCACAAGGAATGGGGCGAAAAAAACCAGCCCCGCAGGTCAGCGGGGTGGGTTCTCGCGACCCGGGTGAGGGCAGGTTTGGTCGCCTCGACTCGAACTTGCCTCGAATAAATAAATTAGTAAAAATAAAAAATTACCGAAAAATAAAAAAAAACTAAAAATATATATAAAAAAAATTAAACGGGGCGACGAGATTGACCTGCCCTGAAATTCGTGGGGCGGGTTTGGGAAAAAATTTTACCTGCGGGGGTAGGTCACAGGTCGGGGGTACCCGACCAGAACCCGTCTCGTCGCTGTTACTATTCTCTCTCACTAAACTAGAAGAAAATGATTGGTTGAGGAAAGAAATTGCAGGAAAGAAACTGTCGTTGAATGTGGCAAAAGAAACTTGGAGAAAACCCTAGGAAGAAACCTAATTCCTGGGGAGAGAAATTAGGACTTGCAAGTAACGTTCATATAATACTATTTATAAATTACTTTTTTGTAATAACTATTATTCTTTTGATAATTATGATATTATTTCGAAGTCGAAAAATATGTAATATAAGTGTGAAATCAAAGATCTCAACAAGAAGTTTAATACAAGCTAAAAAGTGAGAGTAAACTGTAATAACACCGTCCGTAAAATCTTCCCAAAGATCAAATGTAAAATTTTTACTTATACTTTTTTTTATATACTTTTCCTCTAAATCTCATTCATTTTAAATTATATCATTTAAGTTCTATAATACTACATGTAAATTATTATTTTTTTTGTAATAATTATTATTTTAAAGTCGAGAAATATTGCAAAAAAATGTAATAAATGTTTAGTGTTCTAAAAAGCGTAAAGCGTGATGAAGCGGTGAGATCGAGTATCAAGCTTAAGCGCATCTAGACGCGAAAAAGCGCGGCAATACTCGAGTGAAACGCTGGTAACGCACGAAGCGTGACGAAGCGGCAAGGCCAAGCCTAAGCGCGCCTAAGCGTAAGTGTAAGCGAGCTTTTTAGAACACTCACTTTTAGCAATTTTTATGGTACATGTGTCATTAATGGCATTAGAATTCCTATTATCCTATTAATGACAACAAGATTTTATTTTATTTTAATGTATAAATTATTTTTCGTTTTATAATAGTTATTATTCTTTTGATAATTATTATATTATATTGAAATTGAAAGATATATAATATGGGTGTCAAATTGCAGATATCAACAAGAAGTTTAATACAAGATAACAAATGAGAACAAATCGAAAATATATTGTCTGTAAAATTATCACAAAGATCAAAAATAAAAGTTTTTACTTTTTCCCAATATCTCATTCATTTTAAATTATATCATTTAAGTTATAGAATGATATTTATAAACTATTTTTTGTAATAATTATTATTCTTTAATTTGATAATTATTGTATTATTTTGAATTCGAAAAATATGTAATATAGATGTCAAATCGAAGATCTCAACGAGAAGTTTAATATAAGATAATAAGTGGGAGCAAACTATAAAGGATTGTCCGTAAAATCGTCTCAAAAATCAAATGTAAAAGTTTTACATTATATTTTAAATTTTTCCTCATTATCTCATTCATTTTAAATTATATCATTAAGTTATATAATATTCAGTGTTCAGAAAACCTAAAATCGGTTTGACATGAAAAAAGGCAACAGGTCAAGGGTCAGAAGATCGAATCGGGTTGAACAGTGTCGAATCGATTTTAATTAAAAATTTAATAATTATTTCTAACATAAAAAAATTTTCTAAAAAAAATTATTTTACAAATAAAGCAATATTTACTCACGTGGAAATAAAATTAAATACACACAGAATATAACAACAATAATTCAAAGCAAATATAGATTTATGGTTATTAATTTTATTTTATTTCAAAGTATTTTAACATGTCAAAAAAATAAGATAAAACTAACTTATTTAGAAGAAGAAAGTTTAACAAACAAATAAATTATAAATATTTTTTTTTTTTCAAACGAACAAAACAATTTAAAAGAAAAAGAAAAAGAATATAAAGATTATAATTTCCTAATTTTGATTAGTTTTGTACATGTTGCATTATTTATTTTGATTAGTTTTATCTTTTTTAAAGTTTTAAATTCGATAATATTTTGTATTAGAATGTTATTGTACTTGTATTTGATATGATTGTATATATAATAACATATTTTATAATAACATATTTTCATAAGTTTTGATCGAAATCACCACCACAAATAGAAATTCCTAGCATTGCACGATTGAAATACTAATTTAGATAAAAAAAATAAAATAAAAATAGAGTAGATGTGACATATTGATGGTATCTATGTAGATAGTATATTATTTTTTTATTTTCTAAATGGAAATGTTATTTGCACCATTTCTTTAAGTTAATTCTACAAGAAAATTTTGTTTCCCCTACTAATAATGCGCATACAAAATGAGTTTTGTATGTAAAGAGTGCATTTCCCCGCATTTGAGACTATGTAGGTATTTATTTTAAAATTTTGCTTTTCCTACAACCAATGCGTATTCAAAATAAGATTTGTAGGTAAAGATAATTTTCTCCGCAAAATAAAATTTTGTAGGTGTAAAAAATTGGCTCAAAAAATATGTATACTTAGCCTACAAAATTCAGCCTATAAAACGAGATTTGTAGGCGGAATTAAATTTTTATCACAAAAATAATTTTTGTTGGGATATAATTTCACCTACAAAACTTTAGAAGACAATTTTTAATTCGTAACATGAGTTTATTTTACCCTACAATTTTTATTGTAGAAGTATTTTTTGTTAGATATTTTCAATATTTATTCATTGATTTGTTGTTTTTTTTTGCAAATAAGTTTGCCCTTCGAAGCGGAGATCGACCTTCCCGATCAGGTCATAGAATTTCTCTTGGGGAATTCACTTTCCCTAGCAAAACGAGGATTCATAAGGCTAACAATAAAAATTACAAGACTTTATGGCTACAAACTTGTATATCTTTTTTAGACAAAAAATTCGTGGCGCAAGATATTTTTTTACCGGGCTAGTAATTAAAGAAAAATTGCAATTTTTTTAATTTCCCTACAAAATTTATTTTGATAGAAAAAAATATAGTTAAACAAAGAATCAAAATTTAATCTAACTTTTTGACAAAAAAAAATAAAAAAAAAAGATAAAAACTAAAAGTTTCCTACTAAAATTTTTTCACTTTCCCTCCCTCTAATCACTTTTACCTGGAAGAGTAGCTGCCCACCCTCGTTTCTCTCATTATTTCGAAGACAGTTTCTCATCGTGAGGTTTCCCACCGTGAAGTTACTGACACTAAATTCATCTCTACTATTCCCGAGTATCTGTCAAGCAATTGTCCAAAATTTCTTGACTTACAATCAGGCACAGAGGAGGAGCTCGAATTCAATTTGGTTCGTATCTTCCTTACCTTTCATCTTCAAATAATAATTGTGTTTTTCATTACAAAAACTATTGTTGGGATTAAAATTGGGTTAGTGATAATAAACGTGATGGGTTATAATTTCTTGGCCAAATTTGTTGATTTTTTTATATGGGTTTTTGTAAATCGTGGCTGCATTTCTGTAAATCATGGTTGCATATGAAATCAAATATTTTTTAGATGTTTTTTTTTTGTAAATCGTTGCTTCCACCTTTGTACAATTTCAATTAAAGTTTTAACTATAGCCATAAATTTTTGCTTTGCTTTCACTGCCTAAGGTGTACGTTCAAACTCAAGGTTTCTGCTTTGTGTAATGTGTATGTTCAATTTCAATTTCAAACTCAAACTCAAGATTTCTACTTTCACTGCCTAAGGTGTATGTTCAATTTCAAACTTAAGATTTCTGCCTAAGGCGTATGCTCAATTTCAATTACAAGATTTCTTCTTTGCTTTCACTGCCTAAGGTGTATGTTCAAACTCAAGTATCAAGCATTGAACTAAGCAAGAATGAAAGGATAATGTTGAAAGGTAGCTCAACAAGAAGTGTTAAAAAAAAAAACAATGAATTCAAGTAAAATCAAGAACTCAAAACTCGGAGAATCTTGAATACAAGAAATTTTATTTTATAATTGAATTGTATGTAAAAAATGAATTGCAAAGACTCCTTTTCCCAAGAGTCCTAATTAGTATCAAATTAGAAAACTAAATATGAAAAGAAAACAAATAAAACTATGTAATCTATTAAAAGAAGGAAACTAATTCTATTTAAACTTAAGCTAAAATTGAGGCCCTTCCCATTGGATATTCAAAAATCCAATGGTGCCAATGGACTACATCGATTGGTATGCTATAGAACTCTTCGTGCTTGACTTCATATTTAAATTTTAGCCCGATCCAATGATCGGATCAAAAGTTATGCCTGTTTCAGGATTGGTTGACAAAATATGACCTACATCAAAAACAAAAATGACAGCTCGTATCTGAAGTAACTTTGACAATTTCTAGGTAAGAAGCATGAGTCTTGTTGTAGTAATAGATCAACCAAATATTTTAGCACCCTTCAAATTTGTGAGAAATTATATTAACAGTAATTTGATTGCAAGTTAATGGAATTGAAGGTGAATGATAACGCAATAGTGAACATAAAGAAATTCAGTGGAAGAAAAACATGAAAATGGAGACTTTTAAATGGATTTCTAAAATGAATTTTGTTGGGAGATTTGGGACTATAAGTATAATTTTTTGAGTTGCAAATTTATACCTGCAATCTCTCAATATTGGATAGTTTTGACAATGAATAAATGCCATATATACGAGGGATGACTAGAGGAATCTGTGTTTAGTTAGTATATGTGGTGTTTGAAACTTCCCAATGCACACAATACTAACGTGAGTAAAGCTTGTATCAGTCATGATGATGTGGAAAAGTCAATCATCTGTATTCAATTCAAAAGCTCTTGTATAACTTCTAAAGTGTTTGAATTGTATTGTTTCTCCATTGAAATATTTTTTTTTTATTATTATATCAAATATCTCTTAGGGGTTGTGGAAAGCATATTGGATTGCATAACTTCCTTCAATTCAAATTGTAACAAGGTAAGTTCATATAATTCAAGTATTGCATCAATAATATGTGTGATATTAATCATCGTTATGTCTTTACACCAAAATCTTTCATTGTGTTATTAACAAGTGGTTTGTTTTGGTGAATGATTTGATGTGTGTGTATATTATTAGCTATTTATAATCTTTTTTAACTTTAATTTATCTTTAAGCATAGTTAACTTAAAAATTTACCAACTCAACTTTATGTCAAATTTACAAATTCAACTTAAAAATCAAGAATAAGTTAGAAAGCCCCATAGACAGACATTTATGCATCCAAATTTTTGCCCCAAAATGTTGAGTAATATTGCCTTTCATTTTTAATGTAGTTTACTTCCATCTCAATCTACGAATTGAACAATTTTATAATAAAAACCAACATTTCAAAAAATTTAACGCATAAATTTTCCTTGTGTTTAGTTTGAAAATGTCTTTCACTTACATGCTATATTCATACTTATTATTACGTTAATTGGGAAGAACCTCTCTTCCTTGCATTAGGACATAATTTTTGTTGGAATATAATTACGCCTAGTTATTGAATGAATCTTGAATGTCATATATTAACCTTCATGATAAATATATGGTGGTATAAAGTGTTATGTTTTAAATGTCATTTTAGGGTTAACTATAATAATTATAGCATGGATCGAAATTGGATACGTAATATGGATAGAACCAGTATTGAATATTTATCGAGAATTGAAGAGTTTGTTGGAGTTGCAAGGAACCATGTTAATCATCGAGTTCATTCTACGTTCCCATGCCAGAAGTGTAATAATTGCTCTTGGAAGCCAGTTCGTGAAATTCGACAACACTTGGTGATGTATGGAATGTCATATAACTACACTAAATGGACTTGCCATGGTGAAAAACTTGGAGATAAATCATCGTCCTCAAATGCTAACTTGTCTTCCATCTCGAGTCCGAGAGATGATATTGATTGTGATAATGATCAAGTAATGAATGTAATCAATGATGCATATCCATATGCCTCTCACCACGACAAGCAAAATATTTTAGAGATAGATGATGTGTGTGTTAATGATGATACATTGGGAGAAAATAATATTTTAGAGATAGATGATGTGTATGTTAATGATGATACATTGGGAGACAATCATACGTTGAATATGCAAGAGGAAGAGTTTCAAAAGTATGAACAGTTATTGAAAGAAGCACAAAAAGAACTTTATCCTGGTTACGAAGATTTTTCTGTACTAACAACAATTGTGGAGTTGATGTAGTTGAAGGTGAAGAATCTGATGACTAACAAATGCTTTGATGACCTTATGAGCATCTCGAAGAGAATGCTTCCAAAAGGAAATCAGTTGCCTCCTACTCATCAACATGCTCATAAGGTTGTGAGAGATCTTGGTCTGGGTTACGAAAAAATACATGCATGTAAATATGATTGTGTTCTATTTTACAAGAAAAATGAAGGATTAGATAAGTGTCTTGTTTGTGATGAGCCTAGGTATCAAAACAGTTGTGGAGTAAAGCAAAATATTCCTCAGAAAGTGTTGCGTTATTTCACTCTCAAGCTAAGATTGTAGCAGCTATACATGTCGATGCATACGGCTAATCATATGAAATGGCACAAGGATGGGCATGTTGATGATGGTGAGATGAGACATCCAGCAGACACAGTTGCACGGAAGGAATTTGATAAGATGTACCCTGATTTTACAGTAGATGCCAAAAACATAAGGTTGAGACTTGCGATTGATGGTTTTAATCCATTTAACGATATGAACAAACCATATAGTATGTGGCCAGTGGTCATCATTCCTTACAATTTTCCCCCTTCGATGTGCATGAAAAAGGAATTCTCCATGCTAACTTTGTTAATTCCAAGTAAGCATGAACCTGGTAAGGATATTGATGTTTTTATTTGCATCCTCTAATTGATGAACTAAAAGAGTTCTGGGAAATTGGCGTGCATACCTATGATAAAGGGACTAATACCACATTTAACTTACGGGCTACAGTGTTGTGGACAATTAATGATTTTCTTGCTTATGGAAACTCGTTCGGATGGAGTACTAAGGGTTATAATGCATGTCCTGAATGTAATGATGATGGAACGTATGGATGGTTTAGTGACGAGGTTTTCTATATGGGGCATCGATGATGGTTTCCATGGGATTATGTATGGTGCACAATTATGGAGTCCTTTGATTGCAAAACAGAATTCCGTGCGAGACCTAGGCAACTATCCATTGATGAAATTTTGTCTCAAGTAGAAAATATAAACTTTGGTCAGATTAGTAAACATCCTAATAACCCAAACAAAAATAAGAATAGGACACCTAAAGAATGAAATTGAACGAAAAAGAGTATATTCTTTTAAGTTAGAGTATTGGTCAAAGTTAAAAATTAGGCATAACCTAGATGTAATGCACATTGAAAAGAATGTTACTGACATTTTTCTTGGCACTATATTGGGTATAGAGGGAAAATCAAAAGACACAGTCAAAGCTCGCCAAGATTTGGAAGCCCTTGGAATAAAAAAAATCGTTATGGTTAAAAAGGAATGGAGATAAGTGGATTAAGGGCCATCCATTTTTCACTATGAAGCCAAGTTTAAAAAAATATTTTCTTCAGTTTTTGAAATCTATAAAATATTTCGATGGCTATGCTGTTAATGTTTCAAGAAATGTGGTAGTCGAAACTGGAAAAATCTTTGGATTGAAGAGTCATGACCATCACGTGTTATTCCGGCGAATACTTCCTATAGACATTGGGAATTATTTTCCGAAGGAAGTAGATGAGCTTATTATTCAGTTATCCAGTTTTTTCCAACGGCTATGTGAGAGAACGTTACGTATGGAGTACATTGAGAGGTTAGATAAGGACATTGTATTCATACTGTGCAAGTTCGAACAGATATATCCACCAGCTTTCTTTGTTTCAATGACTCATTTGATGGTAAATTTACCTGAAGAGGCAAACTTGCAGGTCCTGTAAGTTATCGGTGGATTACCCATTAGAAAGGTACATGTTTATTAATTTTCATTTATTTTATGTTTCTACATCATTACTAATTAGATAAACATGTCTGACATTACATATTCATTTGTAGATTGTTGGGCACATATAAAAAATATGTCCTAAATCGTGCTTGACCTAAGGGATCCATAGCGGAGGCATATATTGCTCGCAAATCTCTCACTTTTTGTTCTATGTAACTTTGAAATGTTGAGACACCTTTTAATCGACCTAAGAGAAAGTATGATTGTGGCTCTAGACAAGAAAAACTTTCGATTTTTTCCTAAGTCGCACGACCATTTATGAGTAGCTCATGTATTCCCTTCACAAAGGATGACATGGAGACTGCTCAGTGGTTCATTTTGAACAACTATGACAAGATTCTTCCTTTTTAATTTAAGTAAATTATATCTATGTTCTGCTAAAGTTAATTCTTTCCATGTGCCTATTTACAAGTAGTATAAATATTCACTCGTTGTATAGTGAACACGAGGAGACAATAAAACGCGGAAGTTGCAAATGTACTAACTAGGCATAGGAAATTGTTTCCTAACTAGTTTCGCGAACGTGTAAGTCATTCTCTAGTTGTAATGAGCTCCACAATTTTCATGCATCATAGTAATTTGTACTTAATTTTTCTCTCCGTGTTAATCTAAAATCCTCTCCGCGTTAATCTAAAATTAGGTGAGAAGTTTAGGGGCGGAAAAATCACCTTTGTATAATGATGAACTATTTGAGTTAGCTGAGGTCCTCTTCGAGCTAAAACTTACCATGGTTGTATTGTGAATGGAGTAAATTCTGTAGTTGCATAACGAGATAACAAATTGGCCATGCAAAATAGTGGTGTTTATGTCCTCGAAAATCATGATACCGATAATTTAGACTTCTATGGAAAGTTGACAATTGTGGAAGGTTGTTCTACTTAAGTATCATTGGTTTAATACGAACCCTCATAAGATAGGATCTATTAAATTTGATTACCAGTTGAAATCTGTGAACACTAGTACTTGGTGGCACGATAATGATCCTTACATTCTCGCAACAATAGCAAAATAAGTATTTTATGTGAACGACCGTAAAGCTAGTGGTGAGTGGAAAGTAGTTCAAATGATGGATCATAGGAATATATATAATATTCCACAAAAGGAGACTCAAGTTGACAACGATGATACTAATGATGTGGCATATCAAGAGACTTCTTCCTCATATGTATTGAATATGGTTAAAGCTCACAACTACAATATAATTCAAAGACTAGGTCATGTAGATGAAGTTCCTCCCATTTTGATTGATCTGGAAACTATTACTCAAGACCCTCTTAGAAGAAATGATAGAGACACGGATAACGAAGGCATTGAAGAGAATGATGATGACTTTGTTAAGAAAACCAGTGAGCAGGATTTGGGTGTCTATATATATATATATATATATATATATATATATATATATATATATATATATATATATATTTTTTTTTTTTTTCAATACCTTGCAGGATGATATGCTTGTCAAAGTTGATGAATATCTCTTGCAAAAGGCTAAGGAACAACAACTTCCGGAAGACACACCTTTTGAGCAAATACCCGTTGACGATCCTGAGGCTGGACTTAATATCATGATGTCTGTACTAGGTGAGAAACCCGAGCGTCAAAATCTTGGTTCGGGAGATGGTTGTCTTCAAAATATTAGGACTATTTCACATGTGCGCAATTTGGAGCAAGAGTTGGAAGTAGAATGTACTGCTCGAAAGGCAACCGATGCAACTAGAGTGAAAATGGAGGAAAGGATGCAAAATAAGCTGAAGGTTGTTGGACGACAATTTAATTCTACATTACAATCTTTACATCATTTTATGTAACATATATGTCATAATGTTCCTGGTTTTGTCATGCCACCATTTACACAATTGTCAATAAATGATGCTATCGACGAAGATGGTGATGTTGAGGGAGAAGAGAATAACTTTGAGGAAGAGCACAACTTTGATGAGGATGAGTAGCATATTTAATTAATTTATGTGGATAGATATTTATTTTATTAGTATTATATAGATGCATTAATAGATAGCTAAAGAGCATTTTGCTAAACTATTTTTATGTTTACAATCTGAAAATTTAAAGTTGTTTAATTTTTAATAAAGAAGAGACTGACTGTCACAGATTTGTCTGGACAGTAGAGTATTAACAGAAAATGAAGTTTTGTTTAGCGTAGATCTAGATGAATCTTGTTATCACAAATCCGTCTGGATTATAAAACATGAACAGACTAAATATATGATGCAGAATTGTAAAGTATATGAACATGATATTTGAGCTTAACGTGGAAAAAATCTTGAAAGGGAAAATCTACGTGCCCGCACCCTGCGGACAAAAATCAATCACTAATTAAGAAAAGTTGTTACACATTTCAATCTAAGCTATAGGATAAATTTATGCATAAACTTATCAAACACCCATGAATTAAATCACTCCCTGATTCTTCTATGACGTGTACTATGAGCTGGCGTCCCACCGCTCTTCAATAGCTTTCTTTGACATTGCGACGATCTTCAGCAAAGTCGAATTCCCGTTCGATCTCGATCCAAACCTTCCCTTTGATCTTCTGGTTGAAAGTATTTTCTTCTCGTAGTGATTGACAAACTCCTCCCTGAGAAACGAAGTCAAGATGTTGAAGAAGCCGTGTATATTTTAGCACCACACGAAATTATTGGCTTCAAGACTTGAAGATTGGTTTTTGCATGAAAGAATAAGCTCTAATTCTTTAAGTTGATCGTGCAAACCGAAGAAGTCACCAATATGAAGAAGTCGAGTATATTTTCAGCACAACACTAATTTTTCGACTTCAATGACTTGAGAGTAAAACGTCCAGTCTTTCTCTATATATAGGCACACGAGTTTCTTGTTCACCAAGAAGCAGAGATATGCACAATCTCTATTTTCTGCAATAAGATAATTACAATTTAAATAGAGATAAGGTAAGAAATCAAAGATAATTATGAAATAAAGAGTCTTACCATAAGTGAATAACTTACTAATCGAGTGATATAAACAAAATTGGACTCTAAGTGACAAGTTCCATAATTTTCGGCCAATATATATGAATATTTTAGCAAGGCTATAACAATATCTATCAAGAATAATAAGTGACAAACATTATCTCCAAATATTAAATCATTATCACAAACATATAAGAGATAGAATTTTAGGCCAATAAAACATTATCATAATTCTTGATCCTCATCATAAAATATAAGTGACACAATTTATCTCCAAACATTATCAGTTACATGAGATAATTATTCTAAGAAATTTGGAAGATAAATATAATTATAAGTCCAAGAAATTATCAAGTAATTTAATTAAGAGTGTGTTTGGTATTGTTTAAAAATAGTTTTTTTGAAATGAATAGTGATTTTTAGGAGAATGAATGGTTAAAATTTGGTTGAAAAATCAAATATTGTGAGCTTAACTTTTAATTGATGGTTGAGATTGAATATTGTAAAAAAAAGAAAAAAAATTAATAAAAACCAAACAAGTGCTAAACTTAATAAATTACTAAATACACGTATTTAGTAATTAAATTAAATTCACTTAAATTACGAATATGTAGAAAAATAGAAAATGCCAACTTAATTAAGTTAACACAGTCACATTCAATGACAATGAGTTTTTAGTTGAAGTTTCATACAATATTTGGAGTTAGTAATATATTGTTTTATATTAGAAATTTAAGTTAGTAATATATTGTTTTATATTAGAAATTTAAATTTAAATTTAAATTTATTTCATTTTTATCCTATAAATAAGCTTTCCCCACAAATAAAAAATTATGACAATAAATTAACTTACAAAGTGCTTTCTATACAAATAATTATTTGTGGGGAAAACTACAACATCATTTGTACCCTATACCTACAAACTTATTTTGTAGGCCAATCTACCATTAGATTTCGAACAATTGTTATAGAAATTAGATGACAAATAATATTTGTCTTCAAAAGATTTGTAGGCTCGGACTTCAGTTAACGAAAATATATTTCGTAGGTAAAAAAATATTAGCATATAAATAATTTTATTGGGAAATATCTTAGACGACAAATGATATTTATAGCGAAAGGGTTCGTAGGTTCATATCTCCGCCCACAAAGATACCAACTTTGTCGGCTTATGTCTATTTCCTCAATATTTACCAAACAAATCTCTTTACAAATTATTTTCGTTTGAAAAGACTTTTAACAATGAATAAGAAGATTTCCTACAAATTTGTAAGTGAAATATAAAATTCTAGTAGTTTAACTAGATTATATAATACCAAGTGAAGTGATAATTTAAGGGAGTCGCTATTTTCATCCACCATTCTTATATAATAAAAAACTATCCACTTAAATGGACTAGCATATATAACCAAATAAAATATATCTCTAAATCCATCCACTAATATTTATTCTCATTAAATATTTTTTGACATTTTAGATTCTTTGACTTTATATGTTTGTTTAATTAAAACTCTAAATATTCGGGAAATATCGTCTTCAAATGAAGTCAAAACAAATAATGTAAGTGACACCATTAGAAAAAATATATAAATACACGGTAATATATGAAGACGACTTTGAAAATATAAGGATTATCTTTTATTTTTCAATTTATACCCTTGTTTCATATACTTAAAATTTTTTTTCTTTTTTCTAGAATATTCAATCAACCATCAATTAAAATTCAAGTCCACAAAATTTAATTTTTCAACCAAATCTTAACCATTCATTTCAAAAAAACTCTTTTTAAATAATATCAAACACACACTATGTCAGTGACTCTATTTGATTTTGACACTATGCTTCTAATGTACAGAGGCGGGCATGAGGTTGTGCAGGTGGTGCGATCATACATAGCATCAATATCATAGGGGCATTAAAAAAATTATTATAGGATACTTAAAGAAAATAGAATTAATCTAAGTGTACAATTCTTTTCACAATGTAGATGACAATTTGATGATGTGGATGTATTATTGTTGTTGATTTAAAAAATGATGTGATGTGTGGAAAGAGAGGATTGTGCCATGTAGGCAAATTGTGATCCTAATTGTGACCGTAGCAAAATTGAAGAAAATAATTGATTGTAGGGACACGGAAAAAAAATAATAATAAAACATTGTAAGGCACCAAATAAAATTGTGTTAATACAATTTTTAAATGTTTTATTAGGGGTGAACACGATCAATTTGAACGGTTTGCGCTATATTTTCAACTCGAACTATTTCATGCAGTTTACACTTTTTCCAAACCAAACCATATTATTTTCAAATAAAATAAAATCAAACCATTATTTTTTGTTTGATTTGGTTTGGTTTTAATCAATATTTTAATGTAAGTTAAAGTTAATAATCAATTTTAATCACACATTTCAAGGGACTCATAATTTTTCAACCATATATTTCATTAATTTTTATCAAAATTTACTAAAAATCTTATTTTAATTTTAATCAAACTGAGGCTTAGTATTTTATTAATAGTGGAAAATTGAAGTAAACTTTTATTTCTTGAAAGTATAATCGCCCCAAACATTTGTCACTCTTCTCAAATTTCATTTTTTAATATGATTGGTTTATAGTAGTGGTGTTAAGTGGAGCGAGTCGCTTGTATGGTTCAGCTTGATTCGTCCTATTAGTGAATCTCTCATGCAAGCTGTTCGTCGGCTCGTGAACCTCACCTAGAGGCGAGCTCGTGGGGCAATTCGAGTCACAATTCAGTTGAGCGGCCGACACCTTTAATCTGTAGTACGCAATTTCTATTAGAGTTATGTCAAATCTTTAGATATAGTAAATCCTTGATAACCAGAACCAACAAAGTATATCCTAACACGTGGAAACAACTTTCTCGTACTACTTATTACAATTGGGAAAAAAAAATGAGCATCAAATTCAACATGTGATTTTTATTTAGCATACAAGGAAAGCACAAATAACCACTAAATGTTCCAATTCCGACAACATTCTTGTCCAATGAGGAGGGATTCTTTCGTATACATCCTATTTCTCACCTAGAGACGTCTAGACACAACGCAACTAATGTTCATTATTTTCTAGATAATTAGTTCGTAGACGAGACTACACCATCGTGATCTTGAGAAAATTGAGATTAGAAATAATAATGCAAGGAAGCCAAGGGCCAAATTTATTCCAAGAAAACACAGACAATTACAAGAAGATTTGTGGCCAATTGGCCCTCTTACATATTATTAACAAAAAAGTAGTCCATTAATTCTACTCTTGAGCCACCCCCAAAAGAGAGTACTATTTATTCTTCAAGGAACTGATGAAAATGAACATGAAAATGCCAAAGGATAGAAGTTGCCCTTATGATAAATAATGCCACCACTCTTAGGATGACCATTCCTTACCATATTCATATCTACTTGATCATCCATGCACTATGAAAGGCTTCTGGTAGGTGGTGCCACCGCCACTTGCCACCACAGGCCGCCGCGCACCGCGGTGAGCCATTGTCAACATGGTGGTGGCGGCAGCAGAGCAAACCCCGAAAACTTCACATAAAAGGGGTGGCAAAGCTAAGAGGGTTTGATCAAGAAGATAGGAGTGGATATTATAAGTATGTTGGTAGTCATGAGAGCAATGAAAGAGTGAGGTGACTTAAGTAGAAATATGTGGTCACTTTTGGTTAAAGGGAAGCATAAAGGAAGAAAGAGTGAAATGGAAGGTGGCTGTTAGCATCTTCCAAGGGATATGCCCGGCATCTTCACTACTCCACGTCACACCATCAATTTTTATTTTTGTTTATATATATTTTCCCTTTTATTTATTATTATTATTATTATTATTATTATTATTATTTTTTTATTTTTCAGATTTTTGCCTTTGGCCCATGTTTTTCTGCTGCCCGCAGAGCTTTTTCTAGAAAGTTTAGGTAAATACTTGTAAAGTCTTCTAGGGTTCAACATTATGAATCATTAGAAGATGAAATCATTTTGCACATGGCAAAACTTCTGAAAAATCTTTTAAGATCAAGTGTGATCTTGAAATTATATGTAACAAAATGAGGTAACACCAATTTCATTTAAATAAAAAGAATGACAACTTACTTCTTGTTTCAGAAGTGTTTATAAACAATGTCGATATATGAAAATTAATGAACTTCCATCAAAATCTATTTTTAACTAATTATTAAACAGAGACTTAATGAATCAAATAGCCAATTCCATGTACAACAAGACTTGGTTTCTTTATATGAGAACCTTTTGCCCATGACATGGTAATTTTACCCATTGATTCAACCATAAATTTTCTTAAAATATTCAAAGTCCAAACACAAACGTTGGAATATCGGAATGGTTTCTTAAAGATGGATGCACTATTGCGAAACCATATTATTTTTTCACAAAGTTAGATCAAATTTGAATTAGTGGGTATTGTTTAGTATTTTCTTTGCTTGGTTTTTGTCGGTCTGAGATTTTCATTTTTATGGATGACACAACCAGAGTCTTTCATTTAATCAATTTTTTTTTTTTTTTTTTTAATACTTTTTGTTGATTGAGTAATGCCTTTGCACCAAAAGAAAGTGCAATCTTCCGTAATATGTATTTTTCAAGGGTTTTTTTATATTCGATGTTAAATGTTTAACTTTGTTAGGAAGAGTGGTCGATCTCGAATTGTTGGAAAAGGTTATATATTTAGAAATTTGAATCTTAGCTACACTACAAGAAAACAGAGTAATAGGGGCGACAAATGTCGCCCCTATAGAGCAAATTGTCGCCCCTATTACTCAAGAGGGGCGACTATGTCGCCCCTATACGTCGTTCCTACAGATTCGTTGCACAAGATCTATTGGAGCGACATATGTCGCCCCTATTGAGCTAGAACCAAATACATAACAAAATGCTATAGGGACGAAAAAGTCGCCCCTATAGATTTAAGATCTATAGCAACGACACCTATAGGGGCGATAATGTCGCCATTACAATTTATTTTAAAATTAAAAAAAAAAACCAAATATACGAAATACCAAATTAAATTACTAAAAATGCGAAATTTATAAACATTTTCAAAAGATTACAATTCATTTTTAAAAATAACATATTACTACCATCTGATGGTCCGACATCATCATCATCACAACATTCATCATTAATTACATCATCTGGTGACATCCCCTGCTTCGCTGCAAGACGCCTAATAACCCTCATCATTCTTTCCATTTGAGATTGCATTTCAGTCCTGTATAATTCCACCATGTCTTCTGAATTTATATTTTCAAGGGATTGGATGTTTCTTGTTGGGACATGCGATGATCCAGCACTGCTCTTAGTAGACGGAGATCTTCCCTTCGGGATTCGACCAACTCCACGCATGAATCCCCGTCGCTCTCCAAGGGCCTCCTTCACAATGAGACGCTCGTCCACTTGTGTGCCCACGGAAGTAGCCTGGGTCAGCTGAGTCTCTTTCGCCAAAACGAGTTGGTCCTGTGATCGAAAGTTAATAATTAATAAAATGTAAAATTGACGAAGCCAAAAATATTAGTTTTACAGTTTATATTTTACGTACATAATCTTTTGCTGCATTCTCGTTCACCCATTCCCCGTCTCCGCGTTTATGTAGTCGTTCGAACGCATCCACAACACCCAGCCAATCCCCGGTCTCAGGGTTTCTCTGCAACAATTTCAATTTGAAATTGAAAGAAAAATGTAAGAGTTGTGTGGGTGCGTAAAAATAATATTATTTAACAATACCTCAGAGTGTCGTGTTGCTGAAAAACTCCTCGAACCTTGGCGGGATATGTATCTAGCCTTCTCACGATTGGCTTTATTTTTCTGTGATCGAGCCTGTGATCACAAGTACGTAGATTACCTAATTGTTATCATTATTGAAATGTTAAATTGACAAAAAAAAAAAAAAAAAAAAAATCACTTACCAAGTAATTAGGGCTTGTGAACAACTCCACACATCTCTGCCAATCTTCAACTAAAATCTCCACATACGGACGACTCGGTCCATTTTCCTTAAAGTAATCATTCGCCGTTGCTTTATATGCTCGATAGCGATCAGCTGCCAAACGATCGAGTCCGTTTAGGATGTCCTCGTACTCCTTTTGCGACCAACTACCAGAAATATCAAAATATGTCTATCCAGAAAAAAAAATTAATTAAAATGTTATCAAGTGATAGACAATATATATTAATCAGTTATGTTAATAATTACTTACTTGAAGTGTAGTTAGTACCCGTCCCCGTAGCTCCTCAGGGACATCGGCCCAACTAGAATAGCAAGGAAGACAATTCTGTCTAACTGTATTCCCAACCAATCGTGTGAACATTCCTGCATTGTTCCCGATCGGCTGTAAGGTCTCGTACTTCAAATCAAAATCAATGGGAAGTGGTTTTTTCCCGCTGTTCAGCCACTGCTTCTCTAAATTCAAATTTCTCGAGATACCACGCTTCTTCGGTGGCGGCGCTGCAGATTGAAAAAACATCGAGATTAAAAAGAATAATCAACAATGATAAAAATAAAAAAATAATCTCTTGGCTATAAATAAAAAAAATAAAAAAATAAAAAGTTACCTGACTCGCATGATCTTGGCAATCTGCGATGTGGCGGTCGAGGAGGATCGCCTGAGCAGTCACCACCATGAGAGCGAGCAACTTCAGTCATTACGTACTAACAATAACAAAAAAAAATAATATATGAGAGACAATAATAAACAAAAGAGACAGAAATAAATATAATGAACTGACCCATTAAATTAAATCTTCTAAAATCTTCAAACAAATCCCAAAAGAATGGGAACTAAAAAAATGCCATATAGAGCACAGAAAATGACGTCATATGAGGCTCAAAATAGTAACATGATGGTAATAATGCACATTATTCTCTACCATAGTTGAACCACTTGCATAATCCTTTAGTAGTGCGAAATCAATTGATGAGAATTAGAACTATTGTTCCATCTGGATAAGGTAATAATTAGTTTAACATTTAAATGTATGAAAGTGAAAAATACACGTATAAGAATGCTAAAATATTATGTATTATATTTCCTGGTGAATGAAATGTCATTGAGTTTGCAATACTGAATGCATGTGACATAGCTCGCTGCAAAACCATTACGACGTATATGATATTCAACAGTCTCCAAATCATGGGTATACCCATTTAAACATTTGTTACATGGGCATCTGACCCTCCCCCGGTCGTTTACAAGTGGTCTTGCCATATCTATAAAAGCTTTCAAACCAACTAAGAATTCTTGAGACTTTCCATTTCTAACATTCGTCCAGCTTTTATCAATTTCCATCTTCGATTTCCTGCAAGAATAATAATGTATATTATGTGATTATTTTGAGTGACGTGAATGTTCTAAGTTCACCTTATCACTTCATGTCTAATAAAAAGGTAAGGGCCCTAACTATTCATCATTGATACGTGAAATAATAAATTTTGTTCATTTTTGGTGTGTGTGTGTGTGTGTGTGTGTCTATATATATATATATATATATATTCACGTATAAATTTCGGCAGCATCTCCCCTAAATTCTCCTAAGTGTGTAATCTACTTGAATGTAGTCCATGCAGAGAATTACATAGAAAAATATGTATGCATCAATAGAAAAATGAATAAAATTTATTATCTCGCATATTAATGAAAAACTCCCCAAAAATGGGAGAATTCAAAATTATATTTGTAAACTTCAAATTTCCAACAATGTTTACAGTTTTCGATTTACAAATTGATCTTTAAACGGTTTTCTAAGTTTTTTATGCAAATGCAGTGTATACAATAAAACTTGTAAAATAACTAATATTTATTAAACACTAAATATATCTAAAAAAAATTAACAAAAACATGTTTAAATGACGTACCAGAGGTCCAAACAGTGCTTGGTTTCGAATTTCTACTTTCAAGTTCGATTTTGTTGATGAGAGGCACGAAAAAGTGAAAATGTCGAGGAAAAGAAGTCTGAGTATGGTTATTAAAAAAAAAAAAGGAGCTATAGGGGCGACATATGTCGCCCCTATAGATACATACAGCGCCCCTATAGATCAAAAAAGGCGCCAATATTGCCGCTAAAATTTTATTCCTATAGGGGCGACATATGTCGTCCCTACAGTATTAAAAAAATGCGGGACCATTTCCCGCTAAATAGTATGGGTCTATTGGGGCGAGCGACTTATGTCGCCCCAATAGGTTCTAAGTCTATAGGGGCGACATATGTCGCCCTTACTGTACACGATACTCGCTCCCAATTTACTAAGAAAAATGTGGGAAAAATTCCCGCTAAAAAATAAAGGTATAGGGGCGTTTTGAATAAATAGGGGCGACCTTTTATTGTCGCCCCTGTAGGCATACGATCTATAGGGGCGACATAGTTGTCGTCCCAAAAATGTCGCTCCTATTACTCCGTTTTCTTGTAGTGTAGGTTGACTCATGACAAATTATGCCAAGTATATTATTTGATGCTAATGAGCTGTCATATAGGATGAGATTTATTTAGTTTGGTTTTGCTGTTTAGCACGTGAAATGTTCTTTGATGTATACAAAATTGTTTTCTAATACAATACATGAGATTTATATTCAAGCGGTGCCCTCTCGATCGCAGTGGAGGGAGAAGTGGTAGAGAAGATGATCTCCTTTCTTCATTTCTTGTTTCGTTTTGTTTCTATTTTGAATCGCTTATTTGCCCCCTCCAAAAGTATACGGTATGCAAAATATGCAATTTTTATACCTCCTTTAACGCTAAAGTAAAAATGAAAAGTTGCGGGATCCAAGTGTATGATATGTGAAGATTGGAGACTTTCGGTGCGGTTTTCCCTTTGTAACAATTGGAAAGTCTAAGGGCTCAGTATAGAGGTGGCAATGGACAGAGTCGAGCCTGTTCAATCCTCGGCTCGTCAAACAGACGAGTCGAGCCACGAGCTCGTGACAAATGAGACTGATGGACACATATTCACGAGCTTTAAATAATTTCTGAAACTCCATTGGATTATGAAGAAATCTCTATAACATTACTTGAAATTTAAAAACAAAAAAATAATAATTAAAGGACAATCGAATGAGTGAGAACCGGGATAATGAACAAGCAATTGAGGAGGATTCTATAGATTCCAAACTGATAAAATGTACAAGAGGGGTTGCAATTTGATTATTCCCAATTGTGTTGTCACTAGGGAAAAATGCGCGGGACTACTCAGAAGAATTGATCGCAATCGACCATTGGAGGAGGCTGGATCGTCAAAGGACTCGACCCAAGCTCAAATGACATGCTTCATTTTGGGTAAAAACCCAGCTTGGTCAAGTTGGCTCACGATCTTCCAAAAGGATCTAGCTGGCGGGACTGAGAGCATTATACTCTTATTTTAATTAGGCGTGTGAATGTTTATCTGTTCAATTTAATTATTCATGTTTGGTCTTTAATATATTTCATTCCATCTCGAACAACTAAATTTAAAATATGACTATGAGAATTGAAATGTGCAATGTAGAATGAATTGAAAAAATGAAATGTAAATAATGTAAATTGAGATTGAATATTTGAATGGATTGTAATTTATAATAGAAGAGAGTATAGAGAGTAGAATTATAGAGTATTTTGGTGAAATTGGAATTAAATGAAGTAGTATTTATAGATAAACAATGAAGAAAAGAAAATTACATGACCGTTGGGGACCAAATGGTAATGCTTTCAAAGTTTTGTGAACGTTGAAAAACAGTGACAAAACTTTGAAAGTGACCGTTGGACCCTCAACGGTCACATTTCAAAACTCACAAGCCGGCAAGCCTTGCCACTCTGATTGTCGGCTCGTGGCTTGTTGCCACGAGCCGCTCGTGGTTCGCGATCAATGATTGGATCGCGGTCCGGCTTGTGAAATTGGTAAGTCAAACTGCTCTCGACTTGTATTTTCACGAGCAGGGTCGACAAGTTGATGAGTGGCTCGGCCCATTTGCCACCTCTTAGGGCCATTTTGGGATGACTTTTGAGAAATCAATAACTCATTTTGAGATCCAGAAGCTACTTTTTACTTGTTTGATAAATTTCTTGAAAAGTGTTTCCACAGTTATAAAAGCTTTTAGAGGAAATTGGTTTGTAAATTAGTTTTCAAACAAGAATTAAGGTAATTTTTCAGGAAGCTCTTCTACAAGAAGTAAAAGTTAAAGTAAAAGTCGTGCTCAATGAGTCTAACTGTAGTTGAACTTTTTCTTTCAATGCTTCAATTTCTCTAATTAGATTTCCTAAATCTTCATTGTCGTGATCCATGTCCTCCTAGTGTCCTCTACGAATAAGATTCAATAATTTCTCTGCTAATTTGGAAATTTCTTTGTTGACGTTCAATAATAACTTTGCATCTTTCAGTCTAACTTAACAGGATTTTTCTATGGTAAACTAGTTGCACACCCGTGCGTTACAGGTAAAGAGATGCTAGAAATATTATATTATTTTAGAACAACATATAATCAGAAAAATAGAAAAAAGAATATTATCGACACCATGACCATTAAAATTAGTTTTTTTGAATTCAATTTAATAAAAATTTTGGAAAACTTCTTTAAATGCGACATTTGTAGTTAAATTGGTGGGCTTTCCTTCCTTATCGTATATAAGTATCTTCATGCCAGAACGACTTGTAACTCTAGATATTGCAAGATATATGTGTCCATGACTGAACACTGGCATTTTTAAGAAAAAGATTGACGTGTGATAAAGATTGTTCTTGACTCTTATTTATGGTCATGGCGTAAGATATTATCAATGTAAATTGTCTTCTTTGAAACTTAAAAAGGTAACCTTGGATCTAATGGAGTTAATGATATCCTTGAAATGAAAACCATTTGCCCTACATTAGTCCCCAAAATAATTGAGGCTGCCAAAACATGACGTCCAAGCTTGAAAAATAAGTAACCTTGTTCTGTTGCACAATCCTGAAGCATGATCAATATTCCTCAACAATATTATCGGAACATCGACTCTCAATTTCAACTCGTGGTTGAGCATACCAGAACATTTTATCCCGTTTAAGAACTCTGTAGAATGGATGTCTCCGAATAAACCTCCCATGCCGTCGGACCTATAGATTGTATTTGAACTCAGATATATCTTTTCTTTAGCATCATTATTAGAAATCATGTACTAATTTATTCTTTCGACATCATTTGATGTTGGAGCAAGAATAGTTCTTCCTTGTAAGTATTAAGCATCACCGATCTTGGTCGAGAATGATGGGTACGTACTTTCAATGATTGATTGGACCAACTAAGAAGCATCACTGGTCTTTATGTTTTCAATAAAATGCTTGCTTTTTTCATCCCTACCATATAGTAAAATTCTAAATATTTGTGGAGGATCCTTCATTGGTGGAATCTTGACTTTGCCTTGCATGCAGCATAATGAGAACTTCAGGACTTGACAAGTCTTATAACGCTTGTCTACTCTTTCATCGAACCAAAATATAGTCTTGCAAAATTCACACTTGTAGGAAGGATCTCCAAGATCTATATATTATGTCGTTCAATCAATCAATCAACAGAGTATTATAAAAAGATAGTTGAAAATAAAGAAATATGACATATATTACAAAAGTTGCATATGACTACATCATATCAATATATTTAACAAATGCAATGCACAATAATGATTAAATATAATAAATTCGGAGTACAAATAATTTTCATTGTCATATGTAACGTCCCATTTAAGCTCTATCAGGAAAAACAAATAATTAAATATCATTAACTTCTAATATCATGTTGTCACTTTAGAACTTAACCTTTTTTCAATATATTTTAACACCTTTATTGCATTAATTAGAAATGTATTTAATATCTTGTTAAATACACCATATATTTACTGTAATAAAGTTCATCAACGTATATGCATTTTTTTATTTATATTTCTGAATTTGCTTGTATCGTATTGGAATGGTTGCTTTTATATTGAATAGAATGCATTGTATATGATGATAGTTCCCATTAAAAAACTAAGCAAGAAGATGTAAAATTACTAGTTAACAATCTATTTTAAGTTATTAAAAAGCAATAATATATTGATTGAATAAAATATTATTCTTTTATATCAAAGCAACCAATTCTTTAGATCTTAGAGCTTGTTTGGTGTTGGAGTTTTTGGATGAATTTTGAGTTTTTAGGAGAACGTATAGTTGAAAAGTGATTGAAAAATGTGAAAGTGATGAGTCCCATAGAAATGTGTGGTTGAAAATAAATTTGAGGAAAAATTTGAAAATTTTCACTTTATCAAACAAGCTCTTAAAATGAATTTGAAGGTTAAATACCTAAACACGATTGATAAAAATTTGTGACATAATGGTAGAAATTAATAGAATGATAGACTCTTATTGCAATTTAATATATGATATGATTATTAAAAATTGTAGTATCAATTAAATAACCCAATTTTTTTTTATTAAATCATCTTAGTTTACAAATAAAAATTCAAATAAAATAAAGAAATTAATATAAGCAAGATATAATTTGAAAGGTTATATTACTAACGCATTTTATAATAATCAGACCACATTTTAATTTCATCGCCAATTAATATCTTAATTTTTCTTTCTAAATAGTTTAACACCAATCTTAAACACCTTGTTCGTTATGATATTTGTTGTCATAATTTTTAATTAAAACATTCCATTAAATATTTAAAAATAATAATAAAAGAATACACAAAACTTTAACTATATAATTGACCATCGTAAATGTCCAATCATATTTTCAAGACAGTGCATTCAATGAAAATGAAGCTTCCTTATTTCTGAAGGATAACAAAATTAATGATACACTATATAATCAACATGCAACTTCGGCTGAGATATCATTCAGACGGGGCTAAAAATGCAACTCAACAACTGTAATATATATAATAGATGCTGGAATAAAAGAGAATGATGAGGAATTAAAGAGCTTCTCGTATTGGTTGATTTTGTGAGTTGTAAGGGTGTAATTCCCTTTTTGACCTTTTTTTTTTCTCCCTTTGAATGGACCATTTGTCCCTATTTATAAACTTCCTATCCTAGCAAGTTGGCCGCCCAAGAAATTTACACTGCCAACCTTTGGACGTCTGAGTTTGGCCACGTCAAGACATCATAAGGCTACTTCGTGGCCGTGGTACAAGCTGTAATTACATGTCACTCAAGAAATCATTCCAAACTTTTGATTGGTCCAAAAGTGAGGTGCTGATGTCATGAGCGTCACTTTTCGTACAGAGAATGGTTGGTTATTTGGTGGAGCAGTGGTTAGGAATCAATAAATCATGGTGCCTCTGCACACAACAGTGGCCAATGTCTGGCCTCCAAGTCCTCCATTATGTATGATCAAACTGTAATTCGAAGGCTTCCTTAGCCCTCTCTTAAGGTGACTTGAGATTGAACATTAGCATTCTTCTTCCTTAAAAGATAAACGACATTTGTATTCTTTTTCAGAATGCAACAAATATTGGCTATTCGAATTCCATTCATTCTCCATCTCATCAAATTTGTTTCTGAATATTTTCTTGAGCAATTGTACATTGACTTCCAATGTCTTCTCTAATCTTTGTGTTAGAATTAATGTACAAGCCTAATTAGTTGGGCCGAACTTTACAATATGATTAATTAATAGGATTATTAATCAAGGTCCGTTAATAGTCATATTGTGACCAGGGACAGATCCGGTCTTGGACCAGTGGAGCCTACCGAGTTTTTTTTTTTTTTTAAAAAAATTGAGCAACTAACATTAAAATCCTCCCATAAAACAACTTAAACTTCAGTAGAACACTAACATTAAAATCCTCCAAAAATCAAAAGAAAAAAAAAGAAACTAAAAATTATGTCAAGAAGATAATCAAGAGTACATACCTAGCACAGAACACAAAAAAGAATATTAATTTTGCTGTAAAATCATAGGATAAAATAATAACAAAATCACTAAAAAATAAAAAATTATAAAAAAAGAGAACCTTCACATGAGCACTTCTTGAGCATCTTCTCAAGAATCTTCAACCAGGTGGGATTGTCATCAACAACAAGAACCCTAGGACCTGTCGGAAAAGCATTAGGTCTCGAAGAAGAAAACCCCGTAGTCTCCATCCAGTAAGTTGAGATTTTTGTGCAAAAAAGACAAATGAGTAATTTCTAGGACTATATATGTATATTTATTTATGTATAAAGCTGAGAGAGAGAGAGAGAGAGAGAGAGAGAGAGAGAGAGAGAGAGAGAGAGAGAGAGAGAGAGAGAGAGAGAGAGAGAGAGAGAGAGAGAGAGAGAGAGAGAGAGAGTTGGGAATTGAGAGTTTAAAAATGATGGAGTTTGTGGTTTTTTAAGGGAAGAAGAGAATAAACACTATTTGGCTAATGTGGAAAGAGTTTTCTACAATGAATCTTGTGAAAGATAGTTTGAGCAACAGAATGAGTAATGAGTGGATGAATGATTGTTTTATTGTTTATGTTGAGAGAGATATTTTTGAAAATTGATGATAAAGTTATTGTAAAGCATTTTCAGAGTATGAAAATGCTTAAAGAAAGTTGTAAGCAACTTTATTCGTATTTGTGTTTATTATTGACTTTTTTTTCATTCTTGATTTTCGAAAATTTTAGCCCCCACTCAATCAAAATCCTGGCTCCGTCCCTATTTGTGACTAGGGTTAGGGTTATAGGTAGACATATAAATAAGTGCATTTTTGTAGAGAAATGTGAGAATCGCTTTTTAGTAATATTCTAGCACAAGGTTTCTTCTTACTAGCATAAAGAGAAAAACCAATTATCTCAAATCCATTCCAACTGTTAGAGATAGATGGGGTTCCAGATTCAACCAGCTGTGTGGATTTCTATTAAAGGCTGAACAATTGGACAGCTGGTGGTGATAAGATTGTACCTCATGTTTTAAATTTCAGATTCACGGCATTCATCAAAGGTATTATCTTTATCACAGATTATATCTAAGTGTAAGGTTGATCTGAGTTATGGTTTCAAGTCTATTTAATTTCCGTTGTTCATGTATGACCCGAAACATTACACCCAGAAGTTGAGAATAGATGTTTTGAGTGGAGATCATAAGCAGCCTTAAATATAATTTGTGAACAGAAGACTATTAAAGGCCTCCATCCTCAAATGGTTCTTGAAAAGAAGATATAAGATGATCAGCAGAACTAAAAGAGCAAGCTGAATTTTTACATAAAGTTTACATGTCTAGAACTTCCAAACTCAGACGCAATCGACAAATTAGTTTACAAAATCAATCAGCTGAGTATTTCTAGGCTTCTACTTACAATTGTTTGGCTAAGCTTTATAGTTAACATGGTAACTTTGTTTCTTCAAACATGTTTGTATAAATAGAAACTTTTCTTTTTGCAAGTAAAGAAAATTACTTATTTGATACTAAGATAGGAGTTACTTTCAAAAAAGTAACTTATTTTTAACTTTGACCAATAAGAAGTATTCTTATAAATATACTTGATTTTAAGTAAATATACCCTTGGACTTCATTTTATTAAAGGCATACATTTGCATCAGGTGGGTGCCACCATTGTAGATTAAGGTGATAACTTTGTAGAGTGATGAATATTGTATACTGAATAACATTACTTGAACATTGTAGCTGTTGACACATGAAAATACCCAATTTGAAGGCTCAACATGAAGGCCCAAAATATAAGAGTCCATTACAAATTACACGGTGATTGGAGGAGTCTGGGCGATTGAGCAATTACAAGAGCATCTGAGGAATTGGGCAATCAAGCCAGTTAGGATTGAATAAACGGTTCTTACAACTCATCCAACGATTCATATGATTATCTATAAACGGTGTCCACATCATGAGCAGTTGAAAGAGATCATGAGAAGTTGCTTGGTTTAAAATAGTGGATGTTAGTTACACAGGGATGTGGGCGACGATTATACAATATGGTGGACGACAATTACTACATGCAAGTTACAAAGTGAAGGCGGCGAGTTAGAGATTCAAATAGTAATATGTTGTTTATTAATTTCGATATGTATATATAATAGAAGTTCAAAAGTTTAGAAGGACCAATAAATCAAAACTCTCAAAATAGAGATGTAATCTTTTATCTTAGATCTTAGAATTAATCATAGTTTAAAATTGTGTGCTTGCGCCCCTTGGAGGCGTCTTGTGTAATCAAGCTTTCCTTAGTGCAAATACCCCTTTTTGGAATTTTGTCTCAAAAGATTTGTCTCTTACACTTTCGTCATATCCCTTTTAATTGTTAACTTGAGCGAGATCACACCAACGCGAAACAGTAGCACATAGTGCATTGAAGATGTTTTATGAGCCATTTCTTCTAAGGTACGATCTCAAAATTCAAAGAATTATTGTTAGTTCACAATTTAATAATTTTTTTTTAATATTCGGATTGAGCTGTTGAGTTTTAATAATGTTATGGTGTTTAAAGGCAAAGGTGTCCATGGAATCGGAACCACAATTTACTCTCTCACAATCCAGTTTTCTGAAAGTCCAATTTAATCCTTTTGGGACAACATTCAGATAAGAAAAAATACGATGTATTTATTGAAAGAAAAATGGTATATGTTGACGGTGCCCTGCTGACAATCAGTGTGTTGACGTCCCGTAAGTACCTCAAAGGCAGGGCACCGTCAACAATATAGAATAAGAAAGATGCCTTACTTAGAAGATATAACGCCCAAGTCAACACTGAACCAGTGGTTTCATGATCAGCAACTAACATTGACAAAAGATCGTCTCTAACTATGCACTTGAGTCTTGAGACCTTAAACAAACATATTGATCATGTTTAAAATTCAAGGAATAGATACACCAATGCAATGGTAAAGTATGTGTTAGGCAGGGTGGAGCCAGGGGACAAAAAAAATATTTTCCAAAAATCAATTACAATAATTTCTTGATCATTCAAGATTGTTATTCATAAAACATCAAGTCCAAAATCATTTACCAATAAGCCTTCAGAGTTTTGGAGTTGGGGAGATGTCGCTGAAGTTTCAATTGAAGAAGAACGATGTTTGTTCTTGAAAATCCACATTGTGATAAAAAAAAAGTCCAGAATTGCTGGAAGGTGCGAGAAGTACAATCGAAGAGGGTCTTCAGTGATTTACAAGTTAGGGCCCAGCCGCCCATGGGTCACAGTCAGCCAAAGGGTTAATAGTATTTGAACCAATTTCTGTAAGTCAAATCTATTATAGTGGATTTTATTGGCACGTTTGCCTAGATGTTCTTTATCTTTGTGAAGAGTTCTTCCGTCTAAATCAATTTCCATAAGGCATATCTTTTCTAGTGTATCTTGCTGGCACATTTTTCCGGAGGTTGTTTATCTTGAATTGTTGTTCAAGCATTTTTCCTTAGTTACAATATTTGGTGTAATTTACTTTTTTACAATTAACTATTGATTAATTATTTGATTGCTATGCAAATTCATTTGCTAACTTTAATTTAGATTTAACTAGTGCATCACTCGTGTGATGCACGTATATTGACTCATACAAAATATATTGTAAAATTGGTGAATAAATTTGGTATCACTAAAATATAATAAAAACCTCATTGGCGCCAAGCTTGAAGGAATGCTAGACATTTGGTAATTGCTCCTCCAACCAAGATCAAAGATCCCATTGACGAGGCTACTCCCATGCATATTGTATGGACATCTGGTGGCACAAATTGCATAGTATCGTAAATACCTGATCCATGTATTACCTCCCCCCCCCCCCACGTCAATCCCACGAGCCTCTTATCCATTCTCATTGAATCATGACGGGGGAGCAAATCCAAATAGAAGAACTCACATTGGGTTTAGGGATAATCAGGCTCGAACTGATGACTTCCACCACGTCAAGATGACACTCTACCACTGAGTTACATCAAATTTGATTTGTAATAGATTGTGTCGACGTTTTTCTTTTAAATTTAGTTAATACATTATAAATGCAATACTACACAATTTTAATTGATCAATAAAAATAAGCGAGATATAAATGGAATTACGTTTGTCGAATACTTTAATATTTCAGTAAATAAAACTAAAGTATTCAACAAATATAAATCAATAATCCTATTAATTAATCATTTAAAAAAGTGATTTTAAATAAATATACAATCCAGAGAAAAAAATAACTTGCGAAATAGCAAAGAATAAAACTTAATACTATAATATTACTTATAGTTTTTATATTTTAATAATCTTGTCCTATATTTACTATAGGATTTAGTTAGCTATTTTAAAACGTTCTTTTACAACAACTAAATGTTGTGGCCATTTTCAGATTTTATGCCCATTATTTATTTATTTAATATATATAAATATCATTGCAAAAAAAAAAAAAAAAAAAAAAAAAAAATATATATATATATATATATATATATATATATATATATATATATATATATATATATATATATTGAACTCACAATTTGCTTTGATTGATGATACAAATTATCAACGAATGCTTAAAATAAAAATGGATTAAAATTCTCACAAATCTTGGAAAATCTCTTTAAATGCTACATTGTTTGTACAATTTATGGTTGCTTGCACCTGTGTGATGCACAACAATTATATACAAAAAATGTTATAAATAATTGCTCAAACTTAAATTAAATGACATATATTTTGACTACCATGAATAGAAATAATAACCTTCAAAATTAATCATTTATTTTAATAAATATCGTTACAATAATTGATTCTTCTTTCTTCATATTGACATTTTCTTTATTCAAATTGTTACAATGTTATTTTAATAAAAATTGTTGATTGATCAATTGTTCAATAAAAACTTTATGAACTAACTGTTAAATTGTGTAATATATATTTTGCATACCGTGGTTATCTAAATATATAATATTAAAACTAGAAAAATGAATAAAATGAGTAAATAAATAAAAATAATGTCAAAATGACGAATGAGATGATAGAAATCTGTAGTTGTAAAAATTAAAACAACTTTATTGAATTTACTTTAAAAATTTGTATATTTATTGTTTCTTTTAATTTGATAAAAAAAAAACAACTCGAACTTTAATTAATTATCCTAAATTCAAAATAATACAATAATTATTAAAAGAATAATAATTATTACAATATGTGTGTGTGTGTGTAACTTATAATTTATAATTCTGTATATTACATCTATTCACCCTCCTCTAGGTGAAGTTGGATCGACACATGTTATTTCAATTGGTATCAAAGTCTAATTTCGATCATTGATCCTCCTAGATGAGTCAATTTTTATTTGTTCTGCCCTACTTTGATGGTGGTAATTACGCATGTTGGAAGGTTAGGATGAAAGTCTTTTTAAAATATATCGATGAGCATGTTTGGCGTAGTGTTATTAAGGGTTGGACATTTTCATCTACCACAGTTAATGGTGTAGTTACCTCTTATGATATTTTTACTTGGACTAGGGATGGATTAGCTGATTGTCATTGGAATAGTAAATGTGTCAATACTATATTTTTGGCTATTTCACCTGAAGAATTCAAATGTGTGTCTATGTGTGACACTATTAAAGAAACTTGGGATACTCTAGAAGCCACACATGAGGAAAGTTTGAACTATATGGCTTTTAACTGGAGAGTGAAGATTGAAAATGAGATAGATGAGGATACATATCAAAGTAACTCTTCTGATGATGAATCTAATGTTGATAATTATTGAGAATATACTTATTATCAGTTATATAAGGAGTTCTCAAGAAGAAAAAAGATTAATCAATCCATTTTTAAAAAGCTAAATGGTGTCAATCACAAGGCAAGCCTGATGAAAAGCAGAATTGAACTAGCTAATCCCTTGAGATCGCAATGGCTAAAGCATTGCAAAGCTATTCTGATGAACGAAAAATCTGTACTTTTATAGCAAGTAGGATTATTTTGGGCTTTCTTGAACTCTGAATTTTGCATGAATTGATTTGAAGATCCATACATATATCCTTTCATTCTACATTGAGGATTGTTCAATGTTCTACATAATCCTCCATAAAGTAAGGAATCAATTGAAGGTTCAAAGGAAAATGAAGGCGTTTTTCCAGATTTTCAAGGAAGGATTAAATTCTTGGTGTAAGATCTTCATCATTTTCTTGAATATTTTTAAAAAATGGCTATGTATTTTGATAAGTGTATTTCATACACTTATTTATCTTTCAAAATTAGGATATTATTTTGTTTTTCTTGAATAAACTCCACTTAATTTGTTTTTTTTTTTTTTTTTTTTTTTTTTAGGTTTTATCCCAAAATCAAGGAAAATGAGGAATTGAAGCAATTGCTCAACAATTGGATGGAAAAACTCAATTTGGATGCAATTGAAGACAAAACGAAGAAAAAAGACTAAAGTGTAAATTCCTAAAAGTCGAAGACCGAACGTGCAAGTAACTCAAGGACCAACTTATATTATTTGAATGAATTTAGACCTAAATAGTGAACCTGAACCCTACATTAATTAATGGGAAAATTACATAAAACCCTAGTTTTAAATATCACTTTTTAATAATAAAGCCGTGAGTTTTATATTTGTAAAAATCAGGTACTAAATACTAATTAATATTTATTGGTAAATATTTCATTCATAGAAACCAAATCAATTCATCAATTATGATGCCTCTCTCTCTCTCTCTCTCTCTCTCTCTCTCTCTCTCTCTCTCTCTCTCTCTCTCTCTCTCTCTCTCTCTCTCTCTCTCGGCGATCGACGAATCGGCGCCCTCTCTCCCCGTTGACAACCTCCATCAGTCCCCACCACCCCAATCTCGTAGCAGCGGTGCCGGTGCTTTCATCTTAGCAACGACGATCTGCTTCAATCTAGGTTGCTATGTCATTGGTATGGGATTGAAGTGTGGATGGCGATGATGGCGACTTTGGTGCCGGTCGTTGGAATAGGGCAGAAGTGTGGCTGACCTATTGGACAAGACTTGAAAATTTTCATTGGCTCCTTTAGAGAGGACGTCGATTGACATAAATATAAGGTATTCTATTGGTGTACTGGAACAAGCAGGATGACTGCGGTTTGCAACGCCGTCTGACACTACAAAATTCGGTTTCAACATTGCCCCTGCAGATCTCGTGGGTGGCGATGGTTGGGTTTTCAAACCCTAGCTGTAAGTTTAGTTGAAGACGGGACTTGAGGTGCAATTTTGGTTTATTTGGAATTATTTACATCTCAGGTCTCTCAAATCTTATTAAAATTGATTTCAATCCCTAAATATTATGAAACTTATAATTAAACCCTCTAAAGTTATAAATTATTCAGATATGCAACTAAATTTGTAATTGTGACCAAAATATTGATTAATTGGGACTTTGCGGGACCTGTGATAAGTATGGAATGCGATCATTTATTAGGTAAATGTGACTAAAATATTAACTAATTATGACTTTGTGCGATTTGTAATAAGTACATGATGTGACAAGAAAACGAGTAAGTTGTGATCAATAAATAAATAATATGTAAACAATTATTGATGATTGTGAGCAATTACTAGATAATTCTGACAAAAAATATTGATGATTGTGACCAATTATAGGTAATTGTGACCAAAATGTTGATTAAATGTGACTTTGTGTGACTTGTGATAAGTATGATATGTAAACAAAATGTCAATTAACTGTTATCAAGAAACGGGTAAGTTGTGACTAATAAATAAATAATATGTAATCAATTATGGATGATTTTGACCAACTATATTAGAAATTTTGACCAACTGTGACTTTGTGTGACCATTGGACGAGGACACGATGTGACCTACAATTGTGTCAAATATGACTATGTGTGACCAAGCTGTGACTTTGTGAGAACGAACTGTGACCATATTGTGACTTTATGTAATCGAACTGTGACCTCGTGTGACCGAAATGTGAGCTCGTTTGACCTAACTGTGACCTTATTTGACCAACTGTGACTTTGGGGGTTGGTGGGTGGAGTGAATTTTGCAACTTAATTTGTAATTGTGACCAAATTGTTACTTTGTGTGACCAACTGTGACTTTTGTGTGGCCAGTTGTGACTTTGCATGTGGGGTGAGGTAGGGGTGAACGAGATCCGGTTTGAGCGGTTTTTGACATATTTTCAAACCAAACCATTTCAAGCGGTTTGTCATTTTCTCAAACCAAACCAAACCAAACTATTTCATTTTACAAACCAAACCAAACCAAACCAAACCATCTTTTGCAGTTTGGTTTTAATCTGCAATTTTTACCTATCGACATAATATAATATATTTTAGACGTTAAATTAACTCATATATTTTAATATAAAGATAAAATAAGTTAATATATAAGCAAATACGAGAATTAATCATGTTAGATGTTAAATTCATTCGAATTTGTTTTCAATTCAAAATAAAAACATGAAGTTAAAAAACAATTGTAAATTTGTAATTGCATTGTATTTGTTCCTTAACTTCTTTCCGAACAAATATGATAGGTCATCGTCATCAAAATTCTTAAAAAAATCACTAGTCTAAGACATACTATAGCTAGTCATTCTTTTTTGCTTTTTATTTGAAACCATATACGGATACTTTTCTTGCATAAATGTGTGATATGATTTGATAAAGTACTAGTCCCGCAATTATTAGTATGATGCTTATACAATTTTTCACAGTAATTTAACAAGGAGTAAATTCTAAGAAAATAAATAAAATAATCGAATGATATTGCTTGCAAAGAAATTTAAACAAGTGATATTCAAATTCTTACCCTGATTCGAACCTTCTGATATAGATCGAAACATTTTCCATGACTCTCTAAAATAAAATCAAATGCAAGAAGAAATTGAAAGTACACCTATCACCTCTGTCTATTGTTATAAGAATCTAATTGATATTAGTGAAGAGGAACTTGGAAGGAAACAAGGAAGACGAATGAAAATAGAAAATTACTGATTGAATTAAGAAGTGGAAAAGTTTTTTGTTTGAATCTCTATTAAATAAGCTTTTGAGGTTGGAGTATGTGATTTAATGGGGTTTTAGGATTGGAGTAAGTTATTAAAAGGTGGTATGAGTTAAAGGTTAATGAGATTTTATGGTTGGACATTAGACAATAACTTTAAAAAAAAAAAGACAAGAACTTTTATTCATTAGATAAATTTGAAATTTTTTGGGAAAAAACTCTAAATTTAAATGAATAAAAATTAGTTTTTTAATTAAAAAAATTAGTGGTTTGGTTTGGTCTAAGCGGTTTTTTAAAATTGAAACATAAACCAAACCATTTTTAAACGGTTTTGTTTGAAAATATTGGCGGGTTCACGTGTAACCGAACCAATCGTTTAAAACCAACAGTTTCGATTCGGTTTGCGGTTTGACGGTTTTTTTATGCAGCCCTAGGGTGAGGTGGGGTGGGATGGACTGAATTTTGCAACTAAATTTTTAATCTTGACCGAATTGTGACTTTATGTGACCAATTGTGACCTAACTATGGTCTTATGTGACCTAACTGTGACCTCATTTGACCTAATTGTGACTTTGTGTGACCAACTGTGGCTTTGGAGGTGGGTGGGTGGAGTTTTGCAACTAAATTTGTAATTGTGACTAAATTATGATATTATGTGACCAATTATGATTTTGTGTGACCAGCTATGACTTTGCATGTGGGGTGGGGTGGGGTGGGGTGGGGTGGGGTGAGGTGGAGTAGGGTGAATTTTGCAACTAAATTTGTAGTTGTAACCGAATTGTGATTTTGTGTGACCAGTTGTGACCTAATTGTGACTCGTGTGACCTGACTGTGACCTCGTTTGACCTAACTGCGACTTTGTGTGAACGAATTATGACCTTGTATGACCAACTGTGACTTTGTGTGACCGTGACTTTGGGGTTGGGGTGGGTAGGTGGGGTTTTGCAACTAAATTTTTAAATTTTACCGAATTGTGACCAATTGTGACTTTGTGTGACCAAATGTAACTTTGCATGTGAGGTACAGTTGGATGGGATGGGGTTGCTGTGAAATTTGCAATTCTGATTTGTGACTGAAATATAACTTTGTGCGACCAATTGTGACTTTACGGGATGGCTGAGGTGGGGGTGGAAAAAAAAAGAGAAAAATAATTATTTTTAGTTTGGGTGTGATGGGATGGGATAGGGTGGGGTGTGTGGGGAAACATAGAGAAAAAAAATCATTTTTAGGGTAGGGTAGAGGTCGGGTGGGGCTAGAAAAAGTAGAAAAAATCATTTTTTGTGGTGAGGTGGGGTCGGGGTGGGTGGGGCCGAGGTCGGGGATGGAAAAGTAGAAGAAAAAATCATTTTTTTGGGTGGGTGGGTCGGGGTTTGAATAGTAGAAGAAAAAAAATCATTTTTTTGGAGTGGGGTGGGTGGGTAGGGTGGGGTCGAGTTCGGGTTTGAAAAAGTAGAAGAAAAAAAAGTTTGGTGTGTGGGTGGGGTGGGGTAGGTTAGGGAAGGGTGGGGTTGAGATGGGGTGGTTGTGGTAAAGTGTGAAAAAATAGAAGAAAAATCATTTTTGGATGGGGTATGGTGGGTGCCGGGGTGCGCTGGGATGGGCTGGGGAAGTTGGGGGGAAGTGTGAAAAAATAGAAGAAAAATCATTTTTGGGTGGGGTGGGGGTAAAAAAAAAAAAGAAAAATCATTTATGGATGGGGTAGGGTGGGGTGGGTAGGTAAGATGTGGTGAGTAGGGTGTGGAAATATAGAAGAAAAATCATATTTGTGTGGGGTGGGGTGGGGTAGGGTGGGGGTGGATGGGTGGCAGGGCAGGGTTAAGGTGGGGCGGGGGTGGGTTTGAAAAATTAGAAGAAAAAAAATTAATTTTAGGTGTTGTGGGGTGGGGATGGGTGGCGGGGTAGGGTCTGGACGAATTGTGAAAAAATAGTAGAAAAAAATCATTTTAGATGAGATGGGGTGGGGTGGGGTGGGGTGGACTGGGGGGAGGTTGGTGGGGGAGTGGAAAATTAGAAGAAAAAAAATTAATTTTGTGTGGGGTGAGTGGGATTGGGGTAGGTGGCGGGGTAGGGTAGGGTCTGGGCGAGTTGTGGAAAAGTAGTAGAAAAAAATTATTTTAGGTGGGGTTGGGGTGGGAATAGGGGTGGGTGAGTTTGGTTTGGGTTTGGGGAGGAGTGGGGTGAGGTGGGGTGGGATGGGATGGAGGGGTGTGTGGGTGAGATGAGAAAAAAATAGAAGTAAAATCATTCTTGTGGTGTGGTGGGGTGGGGTGGGGTGGGTAAGGTGGTGTCGAGGTGGGGGTGGGGTGGGTGCAGGGTTGGGTTGGGATGGAGTGGTTGTGGATTATATATTATTTTGATTTTATTATGTAATATTATATGAATTTTAATTTAATGTATAAATTATAATTATTATAATATTATATTAATTAATTAACTAATTAACACCTGATTTTTTAAAAAAAATCTTAGACCCTGTTTTCTTTGCTGTTTTGAGGTCGTTTTCTGTTTTTATTTCCGAAAACGCTAAAAACGCGTTCTCTTTACCATTTTCGAAAACGCATTTTGAAAAAAAAAAAAATTGTACACAAAACGCAAAACGTTCAAAACCTCGGTTTGGGCGTTTTGTGTGTATTTCGACAAAAAATATACAAAACGCGAAAAACGCGTTTTGAGATTTTTTTTTTATTATTATAAAGAATTATCTTAACTTGGAACTAAACCTAATATAAAATTTTTATTTTTTAATTATTTTTTTTAGAATTATCCTAACTTGAAACTAAGTCTAAATAAAGATTTTTTATTTTTTTATTTTTTTTTATCCTAACTTGGAACTAAACTTAAATAAAGTTTTATTGAATTCAATATCAACATTACAAAAAAAAAAAAAAAAAAAAAAAAATTAAGTGAGAATTCTTGTTATTATATTTCAAAAAATGTACTGATAAATGAACTCTAGTGATTTTGAAAGAACTTGCATTTTCTGAATTTTAATAGAATTAGAGCTTTCTCAAATTTCGAACCTGACCAAGCTGTGTTAATATAGACTCTTAGTGCTCACATTAGTGTATTGCATGTAACCATGTTTTCAGTGTATTGTGAAAGGAAATTTGAGTTTGAGTTAGTAGTATTTTACAAGCAAATTAATTAAAAATAGTTTAAGTAGTATTCTGCAAAAATTTCAAACAGAACGTGTTTTCCAGTTTTTTCATTTTCAAAAACAGTTTTCAGAAATGACAAACCAAACACGTTTTCAACAAATTTGAAAACAAAAATTAAAACAGGAAATACAAAATATTTTCGAAAATAAAAATTCAAAATAAAATATAAACAGAACACCACCTTAAATTTGTTATGTTTAAAAAGTAAAAGTTTTAGTTATATAATTTTGTACTTTTCCCTTAATTAATTAGTAATTGGGCTAAGTGGAATGGCATGGATACTCTTTTGGTTACAAAAGGAGCAGCACTTTGGAATATACAAGGAGTGTGGTTTGGTCGGCTGTTGCTAGGTATTAAGGAGGTGGTTGACTATTTCAATTGGGAGAGATTGCTGCGGAATAGAGAGGTGTGACGATGGAGGATATATACCCTCGGCTGGGGAAAATAATTCTGGGGAAACAAACAAAAAACTGGTGGTAGAAATAAAGCGGCGGGTGTGCAATGGAAGGATTCGGCTAGAATAAAAGGGATTAAGTCGTGCAATTGAATTGACAGTGATTGGCTGGAAACAATTAAAAAAAGGTGCAGCAACAATATGGAGCTGGGAATTTACGGTTGGTGGATTTTGGTGGTACGATAATGATGCTAATTCGTCAACTTTTCAAACTCCGAATTATATTTACATTGTTTAATATTTTTTCTTTAAAAAATATGAGTAGCTAAGTTTTAAATCGGAATTGACAATGTAAATTTAATATTTCTAGTTTTAATTTCAATTCGCAAATTGGGATTTTATTGTTTTAATGTATTGATTTTACTATGCTTTTAATGCTCGAATTAATTGACCAATAATTCATGGTTTAATTGTTGCTTTCATAACCTAAGAGGTGAGTTAACAATTAGATCATGTAGTAAAATTCGACAATTTCAAAAAAAGATAAAGATATGAATTTGTGATTGCATGTGATCAAATATGAATTCTTAGGTAATTTAATGCATTTAGTTAAGGAGAACTCTACATGCTGTAGAGATACATTGTTGACTTAATTAAATATACCTAATTTGAACTCGAAAGAGGTAAATTAGATAAATTAGTGAATTCGACCAAATACAATTCTAGAAAATAACTTGAGATACGAAATTAAGTTAGAATATTACTTCGAAATCGTTAGTCCTGATATTCATTTAATTGTTAAAAATCCCATCACTTTACCACTTGCTTTATTAGTTGTTTTTAGTTTTAGATTTTCATTTTTATTGAATTGTTTATTTAATTGATTTTCAATTCTTTATCGTTTTAGCATAATTTGGCAATTTTTTTTCTAAGTTAGTTTTGGCTTTTGTCTACGAATTTTATAATCAAAGTAAACTTATAATGAATAAATAGATCTCGTGGAATCGACAACCCGGCTCAAAAGTCCATTTACTTATTTACGATATCGTGCACTTGCAATTTCACATCAACATATTTCATGTAAATATTTATTGTTTTCTTCTTTAGCATGTGTAACTAATTCATTAGTTGGGACGAACGATGTGACGTATTTTGATTATTAAATTTCAATTCTCAAGTTTTATATTTTAAATCTTATGTACTGAATTTATTTTTTATTTTAAAACATGGATTGTTTGATCACCAATTCATTGATTTGTAGATTGTAACGAGTCGAGATGTGAGTTACATATTTAGACTACGTAATAAATTTCGACAATTTAATAAAAAAGGTAGAGTTACATGGTTATGGTTGCTGCGATCTTGTAAATTCATGTTAGAGAATCCATGTGATTAGGGTTTTTTCGGACCAACACATGGAGATATGTGGTTTATAACTAATCTAAACTGGAGAGGGGGAAATTAGATATAATTGTAAATTTGATCAAATGTTATTTTCGAAAGAAAATTTGGGATGATGAATTGAATAGGATTACTAAGTTACAATCGTGAGTCCAAACATCTTCACTTCACAAATAGAAAAACTCAATTCTTCATTTTTGCATATTTGTTAGACTTGCATAATTACTCGATATGTACAATACTACTCCTACTACTATCACTACTCGAACCCCGATCACTCACTAGATATCTTTTAGCAAATAAACTAATTAATTTGAAGTTACGAGCTCTTACTTCGATACCTAACGTACAAAAACTGATGAGGACCCTCTTGGTATATTGAACAAGAATTTCCACAACAATTTGAAATCTTCTCAAGAAAGCTAATATGGTAAAATAAGCGATTAAATATCTTAACTCAAGTTTAAATCTAATCCAAAATTCAAAGGATAACAAACCTAGCCCAATGGGTATCAACTAAACAAATTTCAAGGTGGCAGAAATCAACAACAACACAAGAATAAACAATACTCAAGTAAAGTTGATTAACTTCCAAAGATAATACAAGAGCAAATGAGGCTGAAATGAACTGAGGCTTAGCTGAAATTTTGGGACTTTCGGTCAACCAGAAAACTTTCGTTCGACCGAAAGTGACTGAGGCTGCCATCTTCAGTTTTTCGATCATATATTTTGATCCCGATGTCCAATTGAGGCTATTCAAAATGATCTGAAAACTAGACGAAAAGACCTACAATTCTTCCAGAAATAGTGAACTTGATTCGGATTTTATCTAATTCATAACTTTGATTGAATCTCGAACTTGATCCAATCTTCATGTATTTGCTCCCAATTTGATTCTTGGCTTGATCTCTTGTTTAAGCCTTGAATATTCTTAAAAAGCGGCCCTTAATTGCCTCAGAGCTCCACAGAAATGTACTTCAAAAATTGTTTTGGCTCGAACGATTAATTTTCATTGTCGAGCCTCCTACGATTCTCATTGAACCCTCCTTCTTCAGGATGATTCGTCCCGAATCATAGGTTTGTTCATGATATCTCATAGCACCTCCTGGATCAAATGAGAAATTATGGCCTCCATGTAGCTTGATCCACCAATAGTACTCCATTACTTGGAAGAAACAAATGCATAGTATTACAAGCTTGATTGGCCGAAGTTGGTGCGACTCAAGCTTCCCATTATGATCAACCTGCAAAATTTTCTCAAGCAAAGTGGGGTGGGGATCGTTAGTTCCTCTATGTACAAGGTAGGGGTCCTTGTACTCATGATGAATCACCACCAAATCCCCTTTCCTCACCACGAGACTCTTCTTCTCGCCTCTTTCAACCACCACTTCTAAGTTTTTATCCTCAACAAGCTCCTCCACATTTTTAAGCTCATGCCACACTTCAAAATTTTCATACTCACCCTTATCTCCCACATTTTTAAGCTCACCCCTTTTTTATATGTGTAGGATCATGCATCCCTTCATCAACAATTTTAGCCTCCACAACAAGATTTGTAGTTTGATCAACTACTTCTATAACTCCCCTACCTCAAATTTTGTAGTTTGATCAACTACTTCAAACTTAATCTCCCTATCCTTCTTCTCAACTTCCTTACCTTGGGAATTTTCTTCCTCAAACTCCTTCTTGAGTTTCACTTGATCTTTGACCACTTCCTCCAAACTCAAAGGTAGGAGCACAACCTTTTTCCCGTTCACTTGGAAGCTATACCGGTTCTTCTTTGTATTATGTCTCACATTCCTATCTCTTTGCCAATGTCTCCCCAAAATTATGTGCGTAGTGTGCATGGGAACCACCTCACATAAAATTTGATCACTATAAGTAATGTGAAAAGTAAGAAGAACTTGTACACTTACCCTCACTTCCCCATAGTCACTCAACCTTTGTAATTGATAAGGATAGGGATGCTTCATTATCGGTAACCCCAATTTTTCAACTCTACTACCACTCACCAAATTTGTATCACTCTCCCAATCTATAATGAGACTACATGGTTTATCACTCACTAGGAACCTATTGTAGAAATTATATCCTCCATGTCTTTCCCTCTCATTAGCAAGGGCCAAAAATGTTGTTGCCAAGTAATCATCTCTATCACTACTACTTCACTTTCACTACTCCCATGGGAAGATGGAATTTTCATTTTCTCAATATCAATATTTTCATTAACTCCATCTTCACTCCTATCAATCCATTCTCCTCCTATTCAAGCATCCACTATATCCAACATTCTTCCCAATTTTCCTTCCTTCCATCTCCTCTACTTGCCTAGTAAAAGTAGTGGAAAGATTTTGCAACATCTCATACAAGTCTTGAGTCATGTTTTGCAAGTGTGGAAGTGTTCTCACAAAGAATTCATTTCACTCCTGTTTCACTCAATTCTCCAAGGAATACAATCAACTACACCGAGAAAATTAAATCTTGTGGAGCTTGAAACCACATACAAGCAAGAAATGTAGGAAAGGATAGACACAAGAGCAAGTGGAATTTTCTTTACTTGCTAAGATACAAGAGATGACTATGAATTTGTAGGACAAGTTTTTAAGAGCACAAGGTCACAAGGGCTTGACAAGGACAAGTAATTGATTAGGAAGTGAATAGTGTAGAGAAAAGAAGTTTCTAGTGTTGTGATTTTCTTTGAGGAATTTCAACAAATACCTAGTGTGCAAATGTTGAAAGTTATGAAAATGGAAGTGTTTTGTATAATGGAATCCCCAATAATCTCAATAATGATAATAAAAACAATGCCCAAGTTTAGAGATCATCAAATACATAATAACAAAGACTTTCCCCAATTTTTTTTGTAATTTTCGTTTTTTTTATTGATAGATAAATAACAAGAAATATAAAGATAGATTTACCAAATTAGAGCCCAGCTCTGATACCAAATGATGAGCCCTTGGTATATTGACCAAGAATTACCGCAACAATTTGAAATCTTCCCAAGAAAGATAATTTAGTAAAATAAGTGATAGAACACATTAACCCAAGTTTAAATCTAACCCAAAATTCAAAAGTTAACAAACATAGCACAATGGATATCAACTAAACAAATTTCAAGGTGGTGGAAATCAACAACAATATAAGAATAAATAATACGCAAGTAAAGTTGATTAACTTCCAAGGATAATACAAGAGCCAATGATGTTTTTCCTTACCTCAAAGGAGTCTCACAAGACCAAGAGAAATGAACATCCAAAGTTAATAGGGTTTGAGAGGAAAAGTGTAATTTATAATACAAAATTGGGAAAGTAAAGAAAAATGAGAAAATTGCAACAAAAATTCCTTTTTTTTTTTCCAGTTTAGCAACTTTTGGTCAACCGAAGTCACTTCGGTCGACCAATTAGGTTTACCATCACTCAGCCGAAATGAACTGAGGCTTAGCTGAAATTTCTGGACATTCGATCGACCGGAAAATTTTCGGTCGACCGAAAGTGACCGATGCTACAATCTTCAGTGTTTCGGTCATAACTTTTGATCTCGATATCCGATTGATGTGATTCAAAATGATTTGGAAAATAGACAAAAAGTAATACAATTCTTCCAGAAATAGTGAACCTCAAATTCGGATTTATCTAATTCAAAACTTTGATTGAATCACGAACTTGATCCAATCTTCATGTATTTGCTCCTAATTTGATTTTTGGCTTCTTTTCTTGTCTTGATCTCTTGTTTAAGCCTTGAATCTACTTAAAAAATGACCCTTAATTGCCTCAAAGCTCCACAAAAATGTACTTCAAAAATTATTTTGGCTCGAACGATTAATTTTCATTGTCGAGCTTCCTACGATTTTCATCAAAAACACTCTATAAGCCCCGAGCACGATCCTTTGGTCTCTCTTGAAGCAATTAAGAAAGTGTGAAAAGGCTCCTCCCTATTTATAGAAGGGAAAAATACATAAATAAGGTGATTATAAATGTCAATTTCAAAATCAAGGCGAAACCTATAAAATTTCAAAAATCATATTGCAGTTAGAATCAATTAATTAAATTAAATAATTAAAATATTTTATTAATTATATATATTAATGTCACAATACTATATATTTCAAGTCACAAAATACAAATTTTTTAGGTTACAAATTATCAAAATATTGGGTCACAAATTGAACTTATTTTTTAGTCACAATAACAAAATTTTTAAATCACGAACTAATTTCAAGTTCACAAAATGTCAACTAATAGAATCCAACATATTTTCAGGTCACAAATTACCAAATTATTAAATCACGATGTTTTAAGTCACAATTATCAAATTATTAAGGGATATTTACTTGATTTATAAGTCACAGCCCATCAATATTAGGTCACATATTTTCTTCTGTCAAATCTTCAAATTATAGAAATTTTAAGGTTCAAGTTTTCTTAGGTCACAGCACCATAAAAACTGTGTCTCAATGCCGCTCCTGCCACGATGCCACACCGCCCGCCATCGTGGCCTCCACCATCAGTCAACCACCACTCCACCACAAGGTCAAAGTACCACTACCAACACTAGATCGAAGCACCTAAGCAGCACAAGTCCCAGGCCGTCACCACCACTACCACCGTCACATCTATTTGCACCACCGCTTCCACCACCACCCACAGTCGACTTTAGATCTGCAACTTCATCACTCCCCACGTGCACCACCACCAGCAGTAGAGCACCACTATATATGCACCTCCACCTCCGACCAGTACCAGCAAAAACTAGAATCACCACCACATCCACCACTACCGCTACACCAAAACCACCCCTCATCCCCGTCATCAACAGTAATGAAATCACCAATGGTTACCTTTCGCTGCCCCGCCGCATGGAAGGAGTAGGGGCGATTTGTGCTGCTGCTTGATCCTCGTCTTCTGCAATGGTCTGTGGGGGGTGGGTATCTGTGGTGGCCGCCAGATTGGATGCCTCTGCTTGAGCGCTATGCTTCAAGAACAAAGCAGCGGCGCCGCTGCTTGCGCGTGATGCAGCAGCGACTCCTTTACTTTGATATCTTCTATGCAACCGGGTACTCCGACGAGGATGGGGTGTGACCACGACGGGGAAGTGGCGGAGTGGTGGTCTTTTGAGCCAGAGAGAGAACCTATTGTTTATAGGAGGAGAGAAATGATAAGGTTAGGGTTTGAAGTAGTGTGAAATAAAAATGAAATTGGGTAATTAATTTAATTCTGGAATATTATTATTTAAAATTTTTAATTAATTAAAACCATAATTAAAACCTGATTTTTGATGATCTTATTTATGAATTTGATTCTTATAAAGTAGGGATGAGTGTAATTTCCACTTTATATAAGTCCATGGGAAGCCCAAGGGTCTCCAAATTTAAATCGCCAAACGATGTCACACGGCACCCATCCATGGCCCACGTTACCTAGCCAAACGTAACATCATGTCAGAATGTCCCATCACCTAACAAACCATCACATCATATCTATTATCTCCCTACCTGAACATGGACCAGCCCCAGGGTTATTTGTCAAAAACTCGACTAGTAAAAAGGGTAGCACACATTACACATCCACCTTTTCCTAAAACTCAGCAATGGATGCGCAGAGGCCTATGATGTACACAAAATTGGTCATTCCCGAGCATCCTACGGATCCCTGAACCGATCATGAGGAACATGGGCCATAGAGCTTTGTTAGAACCCGAGGAACTCTAACACCCTAGCTCGAATTTAAACCCCTGCATGTCATTACTGTTAAATTAATTTGCCATGTTCAGTGGTTATCATGTCCAGGCTAAGGATCCAGCATATGCTCGAGGTTTGCCATTAAGCATCAAATTCAAGTCAGCCTCCTATTTGTGGTGGGATTCTGAGTCCACAAGTCCTAACTTGGTCCAGCCACTACAATCCTACATCCTTATCTTGATTCTATTGGCAAGACTACTATATCTAGTGGAAATCCTTGAGTCTTCTAACCATCTAGGCAACATAATCCTTCCTCGACTACATCACATGCCTCTATGAAAACAAGGTCTTCAATCATTACACAGGTACACAATTATTATTCTAGTTCATAGCCTTACTTTTAATTTTTTCTATCTTTTTGCTAACTTAAGCATCAGACAAATGACGAGAATACATCTCATCGCCTTTGTTTCAGGTATTGGAGATCCAGATCATGTTTGATCATTGATCAAGTTCTGGAGATCACGTGCAAATTTTTTAATAGCGTCACATTATTTATTTCGATAAGTATGTGTAAAGTTTTAATGCCTTTATATAATCAACACAAATATAAATTGCATAAAATAATAATATTCTATTACAATAATTATTAAAATTTAAAAAACAACATAATTAATCCAAATTATTAAAAATTATTTGGATAGTAAATGTCAATTTATAGATTTAAATAATAAACAATCGTAGATTTCAATAATTTTTATGTGTTATTGTTAACTTCATTGAAAATGGAAATTTACATAATTTCTATATTTGATTCTTGTATGTAACATTTTTTTTTTTCAATTTTCATTCAAAAAAGCTATATAACAATAATTATAATGTGTGTTTAATCTTGACCCAACAAATATTTATATTTAAACAATAAAACTATACTTTTATTTATAAAATCAAATAGTTAAAATAATAATTACGAAAATCTCCAATTATCATGGTATGACAATCGGGTAACGTGAGAAATCAAGAAATTATATCAAAAATCTTATACCATATAATCTTTACACAATTATTATAATTAAGAATGATTAAAAATATTAGAATCCGTTAGATAATTTTGTCTATAAATTTATTTACAAACAAAACATTTCACCCACTTTTTAATTATACACAGTTTTCGAAAACACTTATTAACTATACACATTTTCGAAACCACTTTTCAACCATACTTCTCAAAAACAAAATAACAATATTTTTGTTTATAAAAAAAATATATCTTTCGAACAGATGTTTAAGTATTTTCTATAAATTTATTTACAAACAACACGTTTTCATCCATGTTTATCTATACAGATTTAAATATGACATTACTTCAAATGAAAATTACATTAATCAACACGAATTTAAATATGACATTAATCTACACAACTGTTTATTTTATTTTAGTTTTTTGTTTCCAAAATTGTAAACACATTTTTGCGGGAAAATGACATTTAATGTTTCTCTCTCCTCTCTTCTCCTCACTTCTACTTATATAAGCAGAATAATCGTTACCAAAACTCGCATATAGTTTCCTGTCAAAATAACTTTCTAAATTTGGATATTTTTGCCAAAAAAATAATATAATAAATAATTTTGCAAGTATTATGGTACATGTACCATTAATTGCATTGACATCGGTATTATACTATTAATAACATCAAAATGTTATTTTTTTCTATTTTATTATTCTTTTAATAATTATTACATTATTTTGAAGCAGAAAAATATGTAATATAAGTGTCAAATTGAAGATCCTAGTGAGAAGTTTAATGCAAGCTAACAAGTGAGAGCAAATTGTAAATATATTGTCCGTAAAATGGTATCAAAGATTAAAGGTAAAAGTTTTATTTTATATTTTTTTTTTATTTTTCCTCAATATCTAATTCATTTTAAATTATGTCATTTAAGTCTTATAATATTATTTATAATTTGTTAACTAAATTCAATTAAGTCATATATGATTAATTTCAGTTCGAATTTTTTCTCATCAAATTAAAATAAATAATAAACATACTAGTTTTCAAAGTAAATTCAATTAAGTTGTGTTAATTTTTATAATTTAAGATTCCTTCAATTCATACATCATTTTAACATTATTTTTGTTTATTTACTGATTCTGTTTAATTTCTATTTTTCATTATAAATTTAAATAACTACAATATGCAAAAAATATATTACAGATTTTAACAGTTAGTTCATATAATTTTTATTAAACCAATTGATCGGTCAGTAACTTTTATTAAAATAATAAAATAATAATGTAAAAATATGATTTAAGAAATTGTCAATATGAAAAAGGAAGAATCAATTAATGTAACAATATTTATTAAAATTGATGATTATTTTTTTAGAAAAACACTTGAAATTAATAACTAATGCTTAAAAAATCAAAATATACCAAAAAACTCTATCCTATATCTCTTTTTGGGAAGAATATGATGATGAATAATATACGAAAAGAAAAGCGTCGGTCGTAGAGAATATGTAAGTAGAGTCTTGCACATGTATTGTATGAGTCTAATTTTGTAGTTCAAAAGTTTTTTAAAAAGAAAAATGTATTTATTGAACGTTAAATTTAGAAACCGAGTTGATATGTTCAGGGTACAATTGCTAAAACACTAAATTTATAGCCCGTTTTCCCGAAAAGATGATAAAACAATTCATTGATCCACAATTTTACTAAAATATTAAAAAAATACTTATATGCTGTAAAAATGTAAAACTTTATTTCTTAATTTTTATTTATTCTCACTAAAAGAAAATTTTGCTTTCCCCACAAATAATGCGCATACAAAATGAGTTTTTTATGAAAAGAGTGCATTTCCCCACAAATTGAGACTTTGTATGTATTTATTAGAAACTTTTGTTTTTCCTACAAATAATGCGCATACAAAATAAGATTTGTAGGTAAAGATTATTTTTCCCCGCAAAATAAAATTTTGTAGGGGCAAAAAATTGGCTCCAAAATATGTATTCTTAGCCTACACAATTCCACCTATAAAATGAGATTTGTAGGCGGAATTAAAGTTTCTCACAAAAATAATTTTTGTTGGGATATAATTTCGCCTACAAAACTTTAGAAGACAATTTTTAATTCGTAACGTGAGTTTACTTTACCCTACAATTTTTATTGTAGAAGTATTTTTTGTTAGACAGTTTCAATAATTATTCATTGATTTATTGTTATTTTGGTAAATAAGTTTGCGCTTCAAAGCGGAGATCGACCTTCCCGATCAGGTTATAAAATTTCTTGTGGGGAATTTACTTTTCCTAGCAAAACAAGGATTGATAAGACTAACAGTAAAAATTACAGGATTTTTTTCGCTACAAACGTATCTTTTTCAGACAAAATTTTTTTTGGGGGTAAGATAATAATTAAAGAAAAATCGCATATTTTTTTAATTTCCCTACAAAATTTATTTTGATAGAAAAAAATATAATTAAAAAAAATATCAAAACTTAATCTGACTTTTTGATTTTAAAAAAAAAACATAAAAACTAAAAATTTCCAACTAAAAATTTATCACTTTCCCTCCCTCCAATCACTTTGCCCTAGAAGACTAGCTGCCCAACCCTGTTTATCTCGTAATTTTGCAGTCTCTCACCCTTTTTCTCTTGTTAATTCACAGTATCTTCACAATCTCTCAACCTGTTTCTCTCGTTATTTCCCAGTCTCTCACCGTGAAGTTTCCCACAAGTTACCGACCATGAATCCATCTCTACCATTCCCGAGTGTCAAGCAATTGCCCAAGATTTCTCGCCTTGCAATCGTGAATTCAGGTTCATATCTTCCTTATCCTTCATCTTGGAATAATAATTATGAAATTGTTTACGAGAATTTGTCATTTATTGGTTGAAATTGTTGGAATTAAAACTGGGTTAGAGATAATAAACATGATGGGTTATAATTTCTTGGCCAAATTTGTTGATTTTTGTTATATGAGTTTCTACAAATCGTGGCTGCATTTCTGTAAATCATGGCTGCATATGAGATTAATTAGGATTTAGATGTTTTTTTGTTGTAAATTGTTGCTTCCACTTTGTACAATTAGTTTTTTAATGATTTATTTTCTATTAATTATGTCAATTCCAGAAAAATTTCGAGATAGATATGAAGGATTTGAGATTGACAAATTATGTTGATAGAATATTCAATGGGAGATATAGGGAGTTCAAGCCCGAGTTGAGTGCTTATTATAAGTTGCGCGAGACACATGAGAATGCATTAAACAACCCTCCTTTAGAGATGCTTGATATAGATATAGGTCAATGGATAGAACTATGCAATCATTTCAACTCCGATAAGTTCAAGGTATTTTTTGTGTAATGATTTTTCCTAGTTTTATTTTTAACTTTGTTATGTAATCTATATATATATATATATTCTTCTCTTTGTAGAAAGCTTCATCAGCAAATATGGTGAACCGTTCAAAGAAGATGTACAATCATCGTACTGGTTCACGTCATTTCTCGTACATAGTAGAGGAGATGGTAGAGGTAGTAAATTTAATTATTATTATGTCGTGAATTAATTAATTTTTGTTGCAAACTGAAATACATTGTTTGTCACATTCTTATATGCTATTAGGATGGTTCGAAGTTTCCCGAGGTCCATGCATTTGAGTTAGCTTATGCAGAGAAGAATAAGTGCTGGACTGATAATATAGCTAAGACTCAATATGTAAGAATATTCAAATCTTCATTTGTGCTTTGATTTTTTCTCTTGATTTGTGTTATGCATCTTTTGGTTGTCTACTTATATATATATATATATATATATATATATATATATATATATATATATATATATATTTTTTTTTTTTCCAATACCTTGCAGGATGAGATGCTTGTCAAAATTGATGAATATCTCTTGCAAAAGGTTAAGGAACAATAACTTCCGGAAGACACACCTTTGGAGGAGATACCCGTTGACGATCCTGATGTTGGACTTAATATCATGATGTCTGTACTAGGTGAGAAACCTGGATTTCAAATTCGTGGTTTGGAAAATGGTCGTCTTAGAAACATTAGGACTACTTCACATGTGCGCAATTTGGAGCAAGAGTTGGAAGTAGAACGTACTACTCGAAAGGCAGCCAATGCATCTTGAGTGAAGATGGAGAAAATGATGCAAAATAAGCTGAAGGTTGTTGGGCGAAAATTTAATTCTACATTACAATCTTTACATCATTCTATGCAGCAGATATATCATAATGTTCCTGGTTTTGTCATGCCACCATTTACGCCATTGTCAATAGATGATGCTTTCGAGGAAGATGGTGATGTTGAGGGAGAAGAGAACAAATTTGAGGAAGAGCACAACTTTGATGAAGATGAGTAGCATATTTAATTAATTTACGAGGACATATATTTATTTTATTATTATTATATAGATTCATTAATGATAGATATAGAGCATGTTTGCTAAACTATTTTTATATTTACATCACATTCAATGACAATGAGAATGAGTTTTTAGATCGAGTTTGATACAATATTTGGAGTTCATAATTTATTTTTTATATTAGAAATTTAAATTTAAATTTAATTTATTTTTATCCTACAAATAAGCTTTCCCTACAAACAAAAATTTGTGACAAGAAATTAACTTACAAAGTGTTTTCCATACAAACAATTATTTGTGGGGAAAACTACGATTTAGCCTACAATATCATTTTAATTTATACCTACAAACATATTTTGTAGTCCAATCTAACATTAGAATAGAAAAAATTGTGTAGGGATTGAAATTAGATAACAAATAATATTTGTCTCTAAAAGATTTGTAAGCTCGAACTTCAGCCAACGAAACATATTTCGTAGGTAAAATAAACATTAGCATACAAATAATTTCCTTGGGAAAGATCTTAGATGACAAATGACTTTTGTAGCCAAATGGTTCGTAGGCACATACCTCCGCAGACAAAGTTACCAATTTTGTCGGCTTATATCTATCCCCTCGATGTTTGTCACACAAACCTCCCTACAAATTAGTTTCGTCTGGAAAGACTTTTATCCACGAAAAAAAACATTTCCCTACAAATTTATTTTGTATGCGGAAAGTAAATTTCTTGTAATGTCTACAAAACATATATTTGAAAATTTGCATTATTTAATTTAAATTTGAACAATTGTTTAAAATATATTTTATCTATAACAACTTTCCTGTATAAAAAAGGTGTGAGCAACCATAAATTGTACAAACAATGTATTATTTAAAGAGGTTTTCCAAAATTGATGAGAATTGTAATTTATTTCAATTTTGAGCATTCGTGTGTGTGCGCGCGCGCGTGCGCGCACGTGTGATGTTGTTTGAAATTAGTTTACTTCAAATGAATAGTAATTTTTAAGAGAATGTGTATGGTTAAAAATGAATCTTTTTTTTTTGTTTATATTTAATATTATTTTATTGATAAATGTTTAATATTATTTTATTGATAAACTTTGCAAAGTCAAATACAATATAAACAAATAACAACTAAATGCATTTTTAAATACAACTATCAAATATTTATAACTTAAATACATCACAACTAGGGTGGCACATACTTTATTATAATTTATACTTTAAGTACATTTAAACTAGGTTGACACCTATTTAACTATAATTTAGTTGTTCATAATTTTATTTTTTTAATTTTTTCACTGGCCAGAGGTTTAGCTGCAGTCTGTGATGTGTGATCCGCGAAACTCGCGATTCACACTTTCTTGATCCGTGAATCGTCCGCTCGAATCACAGGTCAATCAGTGGTTCCGATTCGATTTGGATCGATTTTCACAAATCCAATCGATCCCTCTATCTTGACACATCTATACGTTAGAGTCAATATTTGTGTCTGGTCCTTTCTCATATTAGTGTCAATATTTGCGCCTGATCCCTTTCTCACTTTTAGAGCATGATGACCATCAAGTCAAATCTTCAAATCTATAGTGGGGCGTCAAAATTGTGGTCCAAAATCTAGAGGTCGGGTTAATCGAATTACGGCCTGGCCCTGACGGCCGTTGATTGAAAAAAAATAAAAAATAAAATAGTGGCTTTAAATTCTTCACCAAAGGCTGCGTTCGTATATGCACGCACGGAAGACTTAACCGTCAAAATGCGCGTTCTTCCTTATACATTGTCATGGTACATCCTACGTGTCACTGTAACGTTAAGAGAATATATATATATAGTTGGGCAATTGAACTAAATAATTGAAATGGACCGGAATCAGCCCAATCACTATACCCAGCTTGAGCCCAATTTCTGTGACCTGGCTCTTGATCCATTTATCACCACCGCCTCATCTTAGCCGTCAGATTAGTTGGAAGGATCCTGACCGTCCACATGGATTAAAAGCAAAGGAGACGCTCTGCATACTCAGATCATCCAGATTCTTCATCTCTGATACAAACCCTAACTCTCTCTCTTTCCATAGGCGATTTTCAATCGCCTCCATCTGTACTGTGTGATTTCTTATGATTTATTCCTGAAATTCTTAGATCTTGATTGTATATTCTTAGTAGTAGTATTAGATACTGATTTTGTAACAATCAGTATACAATTTTTGTGAGTTTTGTCAGATTATTCTGAAACTCAGTTGATCTTTGTGATTTTATACGATTTCTTAGTTTTCAGGAAGTTTTTATGTATATTTCTGGGTTTTGAAGTCTGGTTCTGTATCTTTACATTTTTTTCTGAGTAAAGAGTTTGATTCTTTGTGGTTACTGCTTGATCTTGTTCTTTGTGGTTTGATTCTGAGCCTTAAATCCTTACAGTGGTATTAGAGCCTTATGGTTATTTAAAAAAACCGATGGATTTGACTCAGAATTGTTCGATCCAGAATCTTTTGGGAATTTAGGGTTTTCTTGAAACTGATTTGATTTCTTCAAACGATTTTTTTTGGGTTTCTGAACCATTTAAATTTTTTAAGAAATCTTATTTTCTTAAGTTGATTTTTTCAAATCCTAATAGTATATCTTTTGATTTCTGAAAATCTTATTTAAAATTTTTCAGATTTAAAATTATTTTTTAAAGATTTTTTATATAAAATCTTTTGAAACCTCGTGGATTTTTTGTTCCTTTTTGAAATCAATTTTAAATTAGGGTTTCTGAAATTTTTTTGTGTATGTAGATCTTATTTATGAGTCTATATTTTCAGAGGATCTTGGGACTCAGAATATTTTTTTATAAAATATTCTGGTCACACAGAGATTCTACATTGATTCTTGGTGGTGGATACTGGTGATATTCCTTTGTGGATTAATTTTTTGTGGTGAACAATTGATTTTGGTACTTAGTGGCCCTGGACTTCTGGGATTCTGACTCTTTGTGGAAGCTGCAATAGCTTAATATAATTCTGCAATCAGGTGATATTATTCAATTACTGCAATCCTATAATGTAAATTTTTCATTCAAATTTCATGTTCTCTCCCAAATCTCTCCGTTGAAGCCTATAACTTGGACCCCTAACTTACCTTTGTCCAGGATTTCATTGAGAATCCGGGAATCTGAGGGAGTGTGGGAATATCCAGTACAGGTTGAAGGATATACTGGAAGGACATGTTTTTATCAGTATACTATGAATATTCTCTTGATTGAGTAATTAGACTGTTGAATTGTGATCACCTTGATTACTGTGTTCTGAATATTAGCAAATTTTCTTGAATATAAATTCTTGACAGTGTGACATTGTCTTACTTTGTGATTATGACCTGCATTATTGTTTACTGCCTGATTATTTGTTCTTTGAACCACTAAAGCTCAATAACTTGAAATATTTTCAAAATCTTGTTCATTATTTCAATGGCTACTGTTAAGGTAGATGTTGAAAAATGGGATGTTGAAATCTTGGTACTAAAGCTCTTTGTTGTTCATTCATATTAATTTCTTCTATTTTAAGGTTTTTAAATTTTTCTATATATTCTTCTTCTGTTATGTAATCTTCTCCATCTTTTTCTTTAGGATTTTCCATAAATTTTTCTATTTGTTCAATAATCATATTTATTCATAATCTATTAATGGCTTTAAATTCTTTGTCAGTTATTATTCTTTTAGGTTTTCTTTTTTCCATTTCATCATATATTTTTGTTATATTTTGGTTTACAATTTCAATATTTTGTTGTATATTATCTAATCTTTTATGTAAATCATTTTTCCATATTTCTTCTTCTTTAATTGTTCTTATCATATTTATTTGTTCTATATTAGTTTTTTGCTCTGTAATTTCTATTGGATTTTCATATACTCCTACCATATTTCCTATTTTATTTATTTTTTCAGTTATTTGCTTAATTGGTTTTCTAAGGTTATTAATTGTTTTGATAGGTTATTTACATATTGCTTTACTTCTAATATTTGTGTGGGTATATTTTTGTTTATATCTTTATAATCATTAATTATTTCTATCATTTGTCTTATTTCTAATGGTAAATTATTGATAATTTCTTGAACTTGTTCTGAATTTTTTGCTTGTTCTAAGTTTTGTTCTGTAGTTTTATCTAAATGTATTCCTAATTTATTTAATAAAAAAATTTGTCCAATTTAATTGTTTATGTTCTCCAAATCCTCCTTCTTCTAATAGTATAAATGGTATAAATTTTTCATATGCTTCAGTTATTAATGGCCAATGACTATTATTTGGTAAATCTTTAGATTTATAATTATATACTCTAGGTTCGATTATTGGTAATTTTTTTAGACATTTTTCTAAATATATTTCTAAATATAATTACTGGCTCTGATACCACTTTGGCTCAGATCGTGAAATTTTATTTTGCGAAATTATAATCTTTGTCTTATTCTTCTTAAAAATCTTTCTTCAAATTCATCCATATATCTAATATTTTCTTGTCTAATCAAGTTTTCTTCTTCTAATCTTAAATATTCATTATGTTGTAAGACTAGTTTTTTAATTTCTTTATGTTTTTCTATAGCAATAGGATTAGTATTTAAGTTTCTTCATATTCTTTCTAATTCTAAATATTCACTATGTAAACTTCTAATTAAATCTTTTCTTTTTTCGTGAAGTATATGGGGATCATAAACAAACATAATATTTTTTAATTATGAAATAAGTAATAAAATTTTTAAAGTAATAAAATTTTTAGAATTTATTACGTGTTAAACTTAATAAGATAATATGTGAAATAAAGTATTGGTTATATTTGTAGCTAAAGGATAAAATAGGTATTAATTTATGTTTGTACACTAGTTAGTATGATTTGTTAGTACAAGTAGAATTATTGATTTAAAAAAGGAAAACGTCAAAATATCTTTGTTTCTCAATTTATTGTATTTATATCATGATATATCGTGAGATCTTTTTTGTTAGTAAGTTGTTAGTAAGATTTTGTTAATAAGTGTAGCATTTTCCTAGAAAAAAGTTCAGTAAGTTGACATTTTATCCCTTAATCTAATATTTCATTTATTCTTATGATATAAAAAAATAAAATAAAAATATTTTAAAGAGATTGTGAAAAGGACTTTCGAGTTTTCAATTGGGAACGAATTAGCTTTGAAGTAAAAATAAATGAGCTTAGATATGTAAACTATGTAATATTAATTAATTGTCTTATATTAAAATATTCAGAGTTTGGACAACGTTAAAATAATTTTAACTTTTAATTTTTACGTCACTTATCAATCAATTATCCGATAAAACTTGAACATCATAGTCTGCTTGGTAGAGTTTTCCAGAAGTAAAGATTATTATAAATATATATATCCCCTACCCACTCTAACAACTACTTTGCTTTCTTTAACCTTTGAGGTCAAAATCCTTGATCTCGATTGAAATAATTCGCAATAAACAAAAAGGTCTAAGCACGTGCCTGATCATAAATAAGCCTTTGTTTGGTAATACTTTTGATTTATAAATTGATATATTTATGAAATAGAAATAGCATAATTACTAGATCGTTATGGAAAACAAAAAGAGTAATGTTATTTAGTCCTTTTTTGATTTAGACTAAAATCAGTTTTTACTTTTTAGTATATTTTGATAAAAATTGATGAAATGTACGTGTTGTTGAAAAATTGTGGATTCTATAAAATATGTGGTTAAAATTAAGAATGTGTTGGGTATTGTTTAAAAAGATATTTTTTTTTTGGAATAAATAATGATTTTTAGTAGAATTGATGGTTGAAATTTGATTAAAAAATTAAATATTATGAACTTAATTTTTAATGGATGGTTAAGATTAAGTACTATAAAAAAAGAGAATTTTAATGAAGACCAAACGAGGGCCAAGTCATACAAAAATGAAAACTTTAGAATTTGCCTCCCAATTATTTTTATTTTTTATTTTTTGGTAGATTTTAATAAAGGATTGAGGATTTTTGGATCCTCTGAAATGTGTAATATGTATTAATTATTGACTTTGAAGTAAATTTTAATGCAAACATGAACTTAAATTATGCGCCACGTTTTCACTTTTTTAGGATATATGTTTAATTATATTTTAAATAGTGGATCGATAAAGATGCATAAAATAAAGCTCCATTTGATTTAGCTAAAATTAGAATTTTAATAAATTTTGATTAAAAAAAATTTATTTGGTTGATTCCCAAACTTTGGCTTCTTCATATCATTCTATTGCCTCCCTCTCTGCGAGCTGGCCGACAAGAGTAGCAGATTCGTCCTCTCTCTCTCTCCCCCAAAAAAAAATACTATCTTGCTCTATTGTTACGTAGCAATAGAAACCTGCTTATGTTGCTTCGACGTCTTTGTATCGACCAAGACTTTGGTGATGGTGTGGTTACTGATATATACAATGATGTGGAGGGCCCTAATCTAGTCCTTGAACACCAAACTATAATAATAGAATATTGTCATCAAGTAGAGCCATGGACACCTATCCTTCCAACGAAAAAGTCTTCTCTTGCTACAATAGTAGGACATTGAAAGTCGTTGGTAATGTAATGCTTCTATAGTCGGGCTTTTTCTTTCATATCTAGAAGGGAAAATGTAGTATCAATAATTAGTGTGACCTTTTGAAGAATGCATGATGTTTTCAAATCAGCTCAGAATTTAAAACATGACAATATTTATAAAAATTCAAATTGGACGGTAAGTTATAGCCAAAAATCAAGGGATATTCAGAACATGACGATATTTATATTTTCTCTCCATAGTATATTCCTTAAAAATAGCAAATTCAGTTTCTTCCAACATTGAACTAGAGGCTTGGATTGGTCGGTCGAACTGATTCATACTACAAGAAAACTAGGTTTTAGGACGAAAAATCATTGCAATAGAGTTTAAAGGACAACAAAGTTGTCCCTAGTGATTGTCTCTATAGGCCAGTACCAATAAGTTAACAGGGACGATAAAAATGGTTCCAATATATTCATGATTTACAGAGACGACAATATCTTTTCTATAACCCATTTTTTGTCTTGCAACTTCATCAGGAAAATCGTTTCAATTGATATATTGGGATGACACATGTCATTTCTATAAGGTTTTAATCTGTAGAGACGACATATGTCATCCCTATAAGGGTTAGCTACCGAGACAATCATTCGTTCCAATAAATATTTGATTTATAGGGACGACTTATAAGTCATCCCTATAAGAGTTGAAAAAATGTACCCATACATATCCTTTGTTGTCCCAATAGATAAAACTATTAGGACGATAATGGTCATCCCAATAGATAAAAAATCTACAAAAACAATATAATCGTCTCAAATATTTTTTTAATATAAAATTAATAATAGTAATTATAATTCAATAATAAGAATGATTTATAAGAAACATTAAATAAAAATGTAATAACACAAACTAATGGTTTAAAAAGAACTTAAATACCATTAATTATATTATCATATTTGTGCACAAAAACAAAAGTGGAACATGAAATAGACATAATAAACAAAAACAAAAGTATCCCAAAACAAAATAGATGAACAGAGGAAGACTAAAGATCAAATAAAGACTCGTCATCGTCCAACGAATCCGACTCTTCCTCAAGTATAGGCGATAGGGAGGGTGGCGATGGCGAAGGCTGGAATCCTGGTATGAAAGACTGTAGATTACTCATAAGTTGGGTGACATATTCATTCATTTGCTGCATGTATGTCTTCATATTAGACTTCAGGGCATCGGTAGCATCAGTAGACTATAACTGGTACTAGGTAAGTCCCGTGATGTTGCGATGGACGAGTGATAGGGAGAAATTTTCCTCACAATCCGTCCAACTGCGTGTCGGTGCCCTCTACTCTCCCCTAGGACCTTAAGAATAACATTGTGCTCCTTAAAACTCACGCTGCTAGAGATGGCTTGCTGCGTTTGCTCCTCCCGTTCCTCCACCATTTTGTCCTATTCAAAATAGTCGTTAATTAATATTCAATATAAAAAATCAACAGTAATACATCATATTGTATGAACTTTTACTTACATAATCTTGCGCAGCCTTTTCGTTCACCCACTCACCATTCCTCTGATTGTTTACCCGAAAAGTTTCTATGACACTCGACCACTCTTGGGTTTGAACCTGTTGCATAAGTATGTATTATTAAATGACTAACTCAAACATATTTCATAATTTGAAAATGAAAATACATTTCAAAAAATATATGTTACTAACCATATCGAAACGCGCAACAACGATAATTTTTGAACACTGTAGACTGGCATAGTTTTTTTTTTTTTTTTGATTTTTTCACTTTATTTGTGTTCGTAATGTCCTATAAAAAAGAATTGAAATTAATAGAATGTGAATATTCATATTTAATGAAAATTTATTTAATTAAATTAAAAAATTGTACTTACCTGAGATTTTTCACTCGATGAGCGCTTAATGCACTTTTCCCAGACATCTGCATTCAGGCCACGATAAGGTATGATGGTCCATTTTTTCCCTTATGTATGCATTCACAATTCCCTTGTACTGATGGTATCTCTTGGCCTCTATATCTTCAATACCATCAACATTTATCTTGTAATCAGCTTTGGAATAACGTCTTAGATTGACAAAAAATTCCTATAGCAAATCGTTACTGCTTAAGTCATTCACGTTAGACTTTATTAAATTTACTTAAGATATTAAATAAGAGCTAAATCACTTACATATACACAACCCTTGGCACGATATTTTTGTTCCTCAGGAACATTCGCCCACCTGTCAAAGTAGGGGTGCACAAATTGGGGACCAGGGATCAAAAGGGTTAACACTAAGTTTTCTTCTTTCATACATAACCAAGGTGGTAGGTTATAAGTTGCCAAAATCATAGGCCACATGCTGTAAGACTCAATTATTTTACCAAAAGGATTGAAACCATCCGATGACAGCCGCAACTGAACATTTTGTATCTCTCAAGCAAAATCAGGGTAATTTTTGTCAAAGTCCCGCTAAGCTTTTCCATCAACAAGATGACTCATATTGTCCTCATCCCTCGAGTGACCTATGTTATGCCATCTCATTAGTCTCGCAGTATGTGTTGTTACAAACAAACGCTTCAGTCTAGGGTTCAATGGAAATAATGCAATACTTTATGTGGGACATTCTCCCAAGAGGATTTTCCAGCTTTACGTGTTCAATGACTTTCATTGCAGACTGAAAAAATTTCCTTATCAACATTTTCCTTCCAAAATAGCACACAGTCGTTCCTGCAAACATGAATAGACTTATACCCCAATCTCAGCTTTGACGTTAATTTTTTAGCTTCGTAGTGAGAGTCAACGAGATTAATTTTGGGAAAGGCCAACTTTAACAACTTCAATAGCCCAACTACAGATTTATTTTTCCACTTATTGACCACCTTTAAATGCATCAACTTATTAAAAAAATTTAGTGATGAGAAATACGATACTCCTAAATACAACTTTGAATGTAGAGTATCGAACAAAGCGTCGTACCCCACATCAGAAGTTGCAGTGGTTGAGTCATCCCTGACCACACCGTTAAGAACATCCACCATCTCATCTTCTGTAACAAGCCCTTCATTATGTCCTTGCATGTTCGCAGGCCTTTCCTCATTTTCTCCGTGATAAATTCACCTTTCATAGTACTCGTAAAAATTGTGACGAAATATGTGAGACTCCACATCATCTACCAATTGCATCATCATGTTTATACATATTTTTCTTGGACATGGAATCATCCCCCTATCATTTGCTAGTAATCTCGACATGTTTATGAACACTTTCATACAATTCCAAAACTTTACAGACTTTGCCCGTCTTCTATTTAGCTTTATCCAACTCTTATCGATTTCTATTTTCACTTCAAATTTGCTGCAACACCAAAAAATAACAACAAAAAAATAATTAAGTGCAGTATACAAGTGACATGAGAATGTCATAACCCTTTATCCCTCCAATTCTAATTTAATGTGTGGGCCCTAGCCATTCGACATTGATTTGAAAATTACAAGTTGTGTTAATTTCCCCTATTATTGTCTATGTTTCACATGTGAATTTTGGCAGCATCTCCCTTCTATTCTCCTAAGTGCGCGCACTATGTTAAACATAGTCCACACCTTGAGAATAAAATGGAGACAGTACTAAAAATCACACTCAATAGGCAATCATAGGAGAAATATATGATAACACAACTTGAAACTTTCAAATCAATGTCAAAATGTTCGAACTGGACAATTCAAAGATTAGTTTGTAAACATCAAACAATCCAAAATGAGGACGTGTGTGCTTAAAAAACTAATCTTCAAATGACATTCTAATGTTTATGAAAATGCTATGTATTGTGTAAATAAAAGAAGAAATTATAAAACTAAAAGATTAAATATGAAGTGAGATACGTAAATTTGACTAACCAATGATATCTTGAAGCTGGCAATTAAGATCTTTGTAACTGGAAAGTGGAAACTCCAATTGACAAAGAGAGTTTTGAAAAATTGGTGGAAATTGTAGGTTTTTACTAACTCAGATTTTTTCCGCTGTAGGAGATTTGTAGTCCGGACTTATAGAGATGACATATATTCGTCTCTATAGATTAATTGTCGTGCTAATTGCTGGAAATTGGCATGAGAATTTCCCGCTAACCTTCGTTTCAACTATTGGAATGACAAATATTCATACCAATAGGAAGAAAACCCGGAAAAAATGGCGCCATTTTATTAGTACATATGAGGACAAAATGTCAAGTTATTGAGACGACAATAGTCGTCCTAATATATTTAGAAACGACATTAACTTCCGTCCCTATAGCTATAATTGATCTATAGAGAAAACAGTCAGTCGTCCCAAGAAACTAAAAAGGAGGGACAATTATTTATGTTATTGGAACAATAATAGTCATCCCCATAGATCAATTATAGCTATAAGGATGACAAGATGTCGTCCCTATAACTAAAAAAAGTCGGGAAAGTAGCACAATCTCTGGTGGATGACTGTTCAAGATATGCAAACGCTATTTTGTTTCATCTCGATAGGTATGTAATCGATGGAGACGAAAACTAGGTCTTCTCTATAGAATTTGGACCTATAGGGACAAAATGTATGTTTTAGGACGCGTTTTGTCGTTGTTGTTGGTCCAGAAATAAATAGGGACGATATTGTCGTTGTTGTCTTTGTTGTTAAGTTTATAGAGGCGACTTTTTTGTCGTCCCTATAGATGTCGTCCTTGTTAGTCTCTTTTCTTGTAGTGTCATTTCCTTCTTTTCTTTGTCTTAGCACCCGCGCCAGTCGAGGGGAAGAAACATTCCCTTTTCGACAAAACTAAGTATCTTACCGCTGGGTAAAGGCAATAGGAGGAGTGAACTCGACCATCACAGCAATTTTAGACGAAAGCCACAACAATTTTCTACATATTTTTTCCAATATTTTAAACCTTGTTTCCGTAGGTGCAATCGTGCAAGTCAAAAAGACTAAGAAATAGAATCATCTGATTTGGTTCGTTATCGATTATAACCATGAAATGATCATCTAACTGCGATCCTTTCGTCCGCGAGGGGCGACCAAAATAGTAAACGAAAGGCCACAACTCTGAAGTTGCAAGATACAACTGGAAGTTCCGCTTTATGAAATTTATAGGACACATATTATAATTTTGAAGTTAAGGATAAAATTCAGCCAACAATTATAATCCTAGAATTGAAAAATAAACAAACAAAATAATAATAATAATAATAATAATAATAATTCCTCCAATGAATTCGGAAATTATTACTATAGATCATTCAAGAAAGTAGTTGGATAAATCAATAGAAAAATAATAATTTCATTTATGAGCTTTCGTAATCGTATATACTAGTTGTGCAATGTACGAAATATATAATTTTTAAATCATATTTTTGAAAATATCTTGATTATACAACTATATTAAATGAAAAATATAATTCAAATAAAATTTCAATACAAAATGTTATTGTATTTGAAACTTAAAAAAAAAAAAAAAAACTAATCAAAACAAAAAATGCTACATATACACTAAGTGTACCGCGCTACTCAAATTTTGGCTCTTAATTAAATTTTCTATATTAAATTTCTTTTGACACGTATTTACGTTTTTCTCTAAAAATTTTCCCACTTCATCACCATTTACCTTTTAATATGTTATAATTTTTTATTAAATATATTTTTTAATGTGTTGCCTACATATATTTTATTCGAAATCCAATATATTTTATTTTTCCTTATTTTTTAAGCATGCCAGTTTTTGTTAAAATTATGAAATGATTAAGCCTTCGTTTGGTAACACTGTTTAGTTTATAAATTTGTTTATTTATGATTTTAAGGTAAAAAGAAGTGACTGAAAATTGGAGAGAGAAAATATGTGTTTTTAAAAAATTGATAGAAAATAATTAATTATTTTTGTAACATGCGAATTGAAGAGCCTACTCATTTATTGACAAATTAGGAAGTAAAATTTCAATGATTTTATTTATTTATTTTCAAAATACTTTAATTCAATTTATTTCACTTCTAACTTAACAAATTTATAAAGCATATATTTATTTATGTTAAAATATATTAATCCAAAATTTTCATTTTCAATGTAACACATTTACATAAGTATGACATTTATTTATTTTCAAATATATTTCATTTCCTACATAACACATGTTATTGAATTTGAAACTTTAAAAAAGACAAAACTAATCAAAATAAAAATACTACATGTATGCTTAGTGTACCACGCTACTCAGAGTTTGACACTTAATTAAATTTTTTATATTAAATTTCTTTTAACTTTTATTTACGTTTTTCTTTGAAAATTTGCCCACCTTATTACCTATTTTCCTTTTATTATATTATAATTTTTAATAAACTTTATTTTTTTAATATATTGCTTACATATATTTTATTCGAAATTCAATATATTAATTAATATATTTTATTTTTTCTTATTTTTTAAACATACCAAATTTTCTACCAATTTATCATTGGTGGTAAAAAACTTGATAAAAAAATAATTAATTATTTTGTAATATGCTTATTGAAGAACTTACTTATTTATTGACATATTCGGAAGTAAAACTTCAATGATTTTATTTATTTATTTTCAAAATATATTAATTCAAAATTTTCATTTCTAACTTAACAAATTTATATATCACGTATTTATTTATTTTCAAATATATTAATCTAAAATTTTCAATTTCAATGTAACACAATTACATAGATATGGCATTTATTTATGTTTAAATATAATAATAAAATTTTTCATTTCTAACATAACACATTTACATAAATATCACATTTATTTATGTTCAAATATATTAATTTAATTTTTTCATTTCTTACATAACACATTTACATAGATATGAGATATCACATTTATTTATGTTCAAATATATTAATTAAATTTTTTCATTTCCAATGTAATTTAGATATTAGAAAGTACATTTGGAGGGAAAAATGCATTTAATGACTCTCTCTCCTACTTCTACTTTTATAAATATATATAAATAAATATAAATATAAATACAAATATAAAGATAAAAATAAAAATATAAAGATAAAGATAAAGATAAAGATAAAAATATATATATAATTTCCAAATAATGTATGTTGTCAATTGCTGCACTCCATACATGCACCCATACAATTAATTTCTCTACAATTGATACTACAAAGAGTCAATTTTTCAGATTTACTATTTATATATTTTGTCAATTTCCTGGACTCGAGGAAATTCTTTCTTGTTGAATCGCGAGATTTCAAGTACTCTAGAAAACTGGCAAAATTTGTGTCCATGTAACGCCTTGGATTTGTTTCACTAATGAGTTTGGGACATGGTTGCACCGTGCTTTCGAAAGGAAAACTGTGTAGAGAAGCCACCGAAATCCTATAATTCATCGAATTCACCAATACTCTATGCAATACGCTCTTGTATCTCCCGTTGCTGAATATCTGGTCAAAACATGCAAACATAACACGTTAACAGTTGTATAAAGACTTTTAGAAAAATATTGCATTTGTTTGGTAAATCATTTATATATAGTTGTTTCTAAATATTGGCGTGATAACATTTCGTTGATTTTTCTTTCTTTTTTTTTTTTTTTGGGAAAAGTCAAAATGGTGAGCAAAAGTTTTTAACCATCCGAAATTATTGACTTTTCAAAAAAACTATTCAATAAGATGTTGTCTTGTGATTAGTTATAAACAAAATTTACCAAACAGGAGCTAAATTATATGGAGTGATCAAACTATATTATACATCATTTCTTGATTTATCGGGATCCTAAGGTGCCAATAGATCCATCATCGTGTTTTAGGGTTATGTGTTCCTCAAAAGCATTTCTTGTACTCTCGGAATACCAAGACTCGGAACTTCTGGTCAATGGAAAACTGTCCCTTATAATTAATAGTCTCCCTCCCATAATTGCAAGAGACAAATCCTCATCGACCAGAAGTACTTAGTCTTGGTACTACTCCGTACTCCGTAAGTATTAGAAATATTTTCTAGTTCCTGGTGCAAATTTCCGATTTGAAGTACATTGGGTAGTTGTGTATGTATTAGGTAACCTTATTTAATGTTCTCAGTCGTTGAATATACGTGTCGGATACGGATACGAGGTGGTGTATATATATACCTCAAGATGATCTCCAACATTGACAACAAAGGATCCAGGAATGGGTTCAACAGTAACCCATTTTTCTTGGTGCTGTATTTGCAATCCCTTGACATCATCTTGGAGGAGAAGAGTGAGGAATCCATAGTCCGAATGAGGTGGCATTCCCAGTGTCAAATCAGGTTGTGGACAAGGTGGGTAACAATTTAACACCATTAGCTGGCTTCCATCTTCAAATTCTTTTAATATCTCTTCTTCCTCATCGTCGTCTTTGTCCTCATCCTCCTCGTCCTCATCTTCTTGTGTCGTATTCCTCTTGTTCATTACCCCAAGGCTTTCTAGGATGGCATCCACTAGCATTAGGAACAAGAATTTGACTTCTTTAGCATAAGTAACAGCCAATGTCCTGTTTGGATATAGAAATAATTAATTTACCAATCAAAACTCGTTTAGAACAGATGTATGTATCAAAATTTTGAAACTCAACTACCCTCTTTGTTACATATTAAACCCTAATTCCAACTTAGAAAAGCAATAATAATAAACCTAAATTAAAATAAAATCAAAAACCAACCAGAGAAAATACACACAAATTTACAGTGATTTAGCAAACCAAATTAACTTCGTGTAAAGTGTCTATTTCTGGTAAATTATATTGAAATTCTTACCTAAAATCAAATGGAGAAGAAGGATAATGGGGAAGGACATCTGGTAGAGGCTGACAAACCAATTTGAGAAAATCCCTCCAGCAGAAGACACCATCAGTTCTCTGATTATAGCTTGTTCCATACCGAACAGGTGAGCTTATATCTGCTGACATATATTTCTCTCTTTCTGAATATGGCATCTCAAAGAACCTTTTACTCACATCTACCATATTGCTTATAATCTCGTACGGAATACCATGATTCACCAGCTGCATTTATCCAATGTTAACAAACTCTATGTCAATAATGTATTTCTCGTCTTTTTATGACATGTTTGACAAGTCGTTGAATTATATAGGTTAGTTTTTTAAAAAAATAAGCTAAAATCTTATTTATTATACCGTCTGTCTGTGTTACTACATTCAGAAAATAACCCACCTGGAAAAATCCGTAGTTTTCGCAGACGGAGGCAAGAGAACTAAGGACTTTAGACCGATTGGGACCCTGCAATTCGGCAAAATCGATGATTGGCAGCTTAAGATTGGCGTTTTCCACTGTGTGAGTTGATTTTCCATTTACGATGTTGGGACGCTCCGAAGCTGGCAATATGTACTTCCTAGGAACATGAGCAATTCCATTTTCATACAGATGTTTCACTCCTTTCTTGTATTGGGTTTCCAGGGAATCAACCATTGCTGGAGACATTTGACAGTACAAGTACTCGACTATGTAATGAACAAGATTTTAGTATTAAATGAGAAGAGAGAAATTTAATGAGATCATGGGAACTGAGAAAATAAATGGAGATGTATTTATAGAGGGAAGCAAGAGATTACAAACAGTATCTAGTTTTGTTAAACTGGTTACGAGTATGTGGATTACAAGTGCTGGTTTCCATGCATTGACAAATTCTTTAAGACCAACAGGTTTCTGTAGGGACAAGAGACGCCCTCCACAAACGTTTACTATCAAATTCAACTTCATAATTCTACAGTCATCTTTCCTAGGACCTACACCCCAGACCCCACTCCCCACCCACCACCTCAGCGGCTGACTTTTTATTTTTTATTTTTTTTTAATTTGTATATATTTCCACTGGCCATCTCTAGTATACAAATCTTCAAAACAGTTGACTGACTCGAGACCGTCGTGTAAATGTTAGACATAACACTTCATGTCATTTTTTGGAGTTTTCTGGTCTAAATTAAATAAGAAATATAGATGAAATTTTAATTCTCGACAGAAAGATGAATTATGTATTCTCTTAAGGCTTGCGAAGATGCAGTAGGTTTGATTGAAGAGTAGGGGATACGATTAGAGAGATTGTATTAAGATGAATTAGGGATAATTGTTTTAATATGGCGTTTGGTGCAATTCCGTATTTGAAAACCATACAAGTAATGATAATTGAAATATTATGAAAACATTTTTCCAATAAATATGTATATATATTTTTAACTTATTAAGTGATTCTTTATGAAATATTTTTTGTAGTTACAACTTATTCAGAAGAAATTTGTTTTCATATAAGTGACTAGTTTAATTCAAAATTTAAATTTAAGTTATAATTAATTTTGTAGTTAATAAGTTTTTACTAATAAATTATATTATTATAAGTGAATTTTTACTTAAAAAGGCAATTTTTTATCTCATAATATTGTAATTACTTATAAGTTATTTTTTAACTTATATGTAAATTATATATATAGTTATAAGTATTTTTCTTAAGTGTAAATGACTTTTATATTGGGTTAATGGTATATTTAGTCATCAACCATTCAAAAGAGTTGTAAATATATCTAAACCTTTGACTTTTGGAACCATACGTTTCGAACGTATCTTACTTAATATTAAAGGAGGAGAATTTTCCGCCAATTTGACACAACTTTTTGTGATTTTTTTTAAATACAATATTATATATTATATATTTCATTTATTTTCACACTCAACTTTTATTGCTTTCACACTCCAAAGATCAAACCTCAACTTTTATTGTGTTCACACTGTTACTTTCACTTAAATATTTTTATGGAAATTTTTTTTTACTTATTTATATTTGATTATTTGTGTTTAAACCTCTCTTTTCATAATTTTTTTTTATCTTTTAATGTTTTGAATTTTGAAAATAAGTATTTGTGTGCAGTCATACAAATTCAATGCAAAATCTTCAGTTCAAAATTATATCAAATTTGTATCACGCATCTAATACTAAATAAATCTTATTGTATAAAACTTTTTATAAATAATCTTATTTTTTTAGTTATTTAGTACATCTAAAAATTTGAGCTCCTTTGTATTGCGTTCTATTAACTTAATTAGTATTTTTATAGAAAGTTACATTTAATACGTAAATAATTTTTTTCAATAATTGTGATATTTTATTGGTATCAATCTTATGGATGAATAATTTCGTTCTGTCATACAAATCTAATATCGACTCCTCCCGCCAATTTGACACAACTTTTTGTGATTTTTTTTATACAATATTATATATTATATATTTCATTTAAATTCACACTCAACTTTTATTGCTTTCACACTCCAAAGACCAAAACTCAACTTTTATTGTGTTCACACTTTTACTTCCATTTAAATATTTTTATGGAGATTTTTTTTTACTTATTTATATTTGATTATTTGTGTTTAAACCTCTCTTTTCATAATTTTTTTTTATCTTTTAATGTTTTGAATTTTGAAAATAAGTATTTGTGTGCAATCATACAAATTCAATGCAAAATTTTCAGTTCAAAATTATATCGAAGTTGTATCACGCATCTAATACTAAATAAATCTTATTGTATAAAACTTTTTATAAATAATCTTATTTTTTTAGTTATTTAGTACATCTAAAAATTTGAGCTCCTTTGTATTGAGTTCTATTAACTTAATTAGTATTTTTATAGAAAGTTACATTTAATACGTAAATAATTTTTTTCAATAATTGTGATATTTTATTGGTATCAATCTTATGGATGAATAATTTCGTTCTGTCATACAAATCTAATATCGACTCCTCCCGCCAATTTGACACAACTTTTTGTGATTTTTTTTATACAATATTATATATTATATATTTCATTTATTTTCATACTCAACTTTTATTGCTTTCACACTCCCAAGACCAAAACTCAACTTTTATTGTGTTCACACTGCTATTTTCACTTAAATATTTTTATGGAGATTTTTTTTTTTTACTTATTTATATTTGATTATTTGTGTTTAAACCTCTCTTTTCATAATTTTTTTTATCTTTTAATGTTTTGAATTTTGTAAATAAGTATTTGTGTGCAGTCATACAAATTCAATGCAAAATTTTCAGTTCAAAATTATATCGAAGTTGTATCACGTATCTAATATTAAATAAATCTTATTGCATAAATTTTTTTATAAATAATCTTATTTTTTTAGTTATTTACTACATCTAAAAACTTGAGCTCTTTTGTATTGCATTCTATTAACTTAATTAGTATTTTTTATAGAAAGTTACATTTAATACGTATATAATTTTTTTCAATAATTGTGATATTTTATTGGTATCAATCTTATGGATGAATAATTTCGTTCTGTAATACAAATCTAATATCGAATTTTCATTTATATTTATATCGAATATTTAATCAATTTGTATTAAATTTTGTTTTAAATAATCATACTTTTAATTCAATATTTATGATTCTTAAATTTTTACAACAATAAGTAAATTGTTTCCCAATTTACTTAACTGATAATTGATATGATCAATATTATATTATAATTTTCATCAAAAAACAATTACGTTGTCTAAAAATTGCAAAAACTTATAATACCATGAATTTGATGCATCTTTGTCAATCACAATTTTAGTTTTTTCTTTTTTTATGATTATCGAATTCGTTTCTTATACGTGTTGTTTTTCATTGTCAATGGTCAAAACAATAAATCTTATCTTTTATAACATGATCTATATTATTAACTTTTTCATCTTTTGTTTGATTGTTCAGAGTACATGGACATTGGAGATCATACATTTAAATATTTATTTTGCAAAGCAAATTTTTGGTGCGAGGAGAGAGTGAATAAACATTATAAAACATGTCGTAATTCGAAGTTCTCATTTTGTTGTGGGGTGAATATGATTTTTAATAATATTTCAAACCAAACCATTTAAAACAGTTTGGAATTTCTTCAAGCCAAACTAAACCATTTCATTTTTTAAACAAAATAAAATCAAACTATTTTTTTGCAATTTGGTGCAGTTTGAAACCACGGATTGTCGATGAATAAATTAATATATTTCAAAGCGAGTTCAAAGACACATATTCATCTAAAATTTCGAGTTGAAACTAGCTCAAAAATAGTATTAGGTTTTTAATTGAGTGCTTTGTTGTGAATCGATCCATGTTAACAAACAAACTAATTATATAGAAGTAAACTATCGTTAGCTCTTATATTAAAAATTTTATTTTAAGAAAATATATTGGATAATGATAATGAATTGTATGAGAAAAAATTATTTTCAAATGATTGTGGATTTGAACAAATTAATCCTTGTCTCCTCAATTTTGATTTTTTGACAATAAAAAGTATATTGCTTATTTTATTTTATTTTTAAATTGAACATTTGTCTTTATTTTTATTTTTTTAAATTTGGCGGATTGGCTGTTTGAAATCACAATTTTGACAATTGAAACCTAAACCAAATTGTTTAAGGTAGTTTGGAATTTTTACAAACCAAACCATTTGTTGCAGTTTAATTCGATTTTGCGGTTTATTTGTTCACCCCTACTTTGTTGTATACAAGAGAAAGTGAATATTTCTCTTATGGAAGATCAACCTCTAATTTTGAAAGATTTGTTGTATGACAGGGAGACATGATTAAAAATTCCATTGAAAACATTCGGACATATAATATGATGTTTTCATTCACTTCTATGGGGGAATAGATAATGAGCTAAATGATGGTAGAGGGCCTCCCCTCTTCAGATTACACGATCAAAATTGTCATAAGATTGAGAGTCTATTGCCTGATGACGGTTCAGCTCTGCAATTTGCTCACTTTACATTGTTGACAATGTGAATGAGGTTGAAAGCAGAAAAAGGGTCGTGAGGTACGTATTATGTATTTATTGCTTTTATATTTATATTGTTTACGGATAATTTTGTTGTGATATTCTAAAATTTAATTTATGTTTTTTAATGTCCCCGAGTAGGAGTGAAGCATGCGATTCTATGTTGCATGATTTAATAGTTTCTGATTCGAAGGATATGCTAGACAAATACAACAAATTGTTAATGCAATTTAGGTCGGTTTGAGAAAAGATGATTGAGAAAACACTTCAAATTTAAGACTTATATTTATTGGTTGGTGGGCGACAAGTTCTTTCTGAGAAATATTGATCATACATAGGGATTGAGTAATGGAACAAGGTTGATAGTTACAAAACTTGGCGACCATGTTCTAGAAGGTCAATTTTTTTCTGGCATCAATGCAAGACACAAGTTCTTTATTACAATTTTATCGTTGAACCCTTCTGATTCTAGGATACTTATTAGATTTCAAAGAAGACAATTTCTATTGATGGTGTCATATTCCATGACTATCAATAAGAGTCAGGGACAATCATTCTTGCATGTGGAACTTCTTCTTAAAACGCTGGTGCTTACACATGGATAACTTTATTCCTGGTGTGGATATTGGCAGGAATTGATTGAAACTTTAGCATGGGCTCATGAACGCACACCTTTGGCCAATTTGTTGCGATTTCTAGGGTGACAAATCGTTCCAGATTAAAGATATTGATTTGTGATAAGAAAGGAAGAACAACAAAATCAACAAACAACGTTGTGTGCAAAGAAATATTCCAGAATTTGTAGTCATATGAAATCAATAAATGATGATATTATCTCTTATTTGCGAAATTTATTTATTTTATGAAAATAATTTATCTAATTTTATATTGAATTATCTTTATCCAAACGTTTCTTCCCGTGCATCGCACGGGTGATTAACTAGTTGTTTATTAACAGCATCAGTAGTCCCATTTTGAAAGAAGTGAAATGGGAAAATTACTTAAAAATCCAAAAGAAGGTTAATTGCATATTTATTGCATATTTAGTCTTCAACCTTTGATTTTTGGCATTATTCGTTTAGAACCTATTATTTATTAGCAGATTACATCTATTATGGTAGAATTCTTCAGTTTTGATTAGTAACTGACCCATGTGCAATGTCATATGACATCATGGGGAACATAAGAAATGATATTATTGAAAAATCACTAAAAATCCTAACATTTAAAAAAATTACAGTACACATCCATCATTTTTCAACTAAACATCAAATTCTTAATTCATATCATTTCTACATTACACTCATTATTACACACACAAACATTGAAAAAAATGGAAATCCTACCATTACATCATTGGGAGTGCTTTTGAAACTAAGCCTAGACTTTCGAGAATGCATATCTATAGATCCATTTTGTTTTTGAGAAAATTGTCATTGTTGATAATATAGTAGTTGAATTTGTACATGTATTATTGTTGTTGTTCAATGTTTAGCATTTCAAATTTGTATGGTTCATCTCTCTCAGATGTACTCATCAATGGCTTCTTCGTGGTACAAAATTTCAACGACGTAAACTCAAAAGAAAATACAGAAAAATTGAATAGCAGCAATAACTGGGACATATTCAACCATAATAACATCAACTACCTCAATTAAAAAAAAAAAAAAAAAAAACTGGACTTGTAGATTTTCGTTCCTCAAATCCAGTTTCAAGGTATTAAAGGTAGATTGTACATTTTTCTGCGCTTATGTGTAATTATGAGTAATATGTGTTTAGATTGATATGAATTGAGTATTTGAGTATTTAGTTGAACAACTATGGTGGCTTACTGTATCTTTTTCTAAATATTTGAATTTTTAGTGATTTTTCAATAGTTTCTTTCCTTACTCCCCGCATTATGTCATCTGACAGTGCACATGGTCAGTTACTGATAAACGTATTTTATACAATTATTTATATCCTAAAAGTAGAATTTTAATTGTTTGTTCACGAATATTTGCTATTTATTTCGTTGTTATTTGTTTATATTTCAAGAATAACCCAAAAGTCGAGAAAGTAAAGGAATTAAAGTAAAAAACAAGTATATTGGATGATAAAAATGTCAAAGTATGAAAATCAAGAGTTAATGAGGTCAATCGAAGGGCAAATTGGAAGAAAAGTGAAAGAAAGAGTCAAATTGGGAGAAATCAAAATTGTATCAATTGAAAGTTGATGGACTAAGGTGTAATAAAAGTTTAAGGACCAAATTGTAGCAAATGAAAAAAGAAAATTGCATGAAAAATTTATAACCATGCGGTCGCATGGTGTAAAATCCATACTGTCGCATGACCGCATAAAAAAGGAACAGAGTCGAAATTGTTATAACTTGCTGTCGCGCCAATTTGTACCGTACGGTCGCATGGTTGTCGGACTAGGTCAACTTATGGGCTTTTTGCGAGATTTTCAGCGGATTTCTCTTATTTTTGACCCAGGCTTCGGGAGATTCTATATATACCAGACTTGGGGGCACGAAATTAGGGTTCCCAATTGTCTTATTTCATGCCAAAACGTTGCCAAGTGTTGAGGGATCCATTCCACGTCAAGTACAAAATTGAAGACCAAAGAACAAGAAGATGAACAGGGGTGACATCTTTTTATTTTTCTTGTACTTTCTATTCAATTATGTTTCTAGTCTAGGTTAATTATGTTAGAATTGTGAGGAAATTTTGAATTCTTGACTCAATATTTTATTCTATTATTTATTTTATTCAATTCATGGTTTTGAGGTAATTGATTCGTGCTTTGATTATTATATAATTTTCTAGCCAATTATTATGTGATTGATGTTATGATTTCTAAATTCGAAAGATTAGGATTTCATTAGACTTGTTTTAATTGCCATAAAGTTCGATAAATGATAAAAATATACGTCTGTGCCTTTTGTTTTCTACTATAGTATTCACAAATCTTTTAATGATTTCTTAAACATTCGGATTGAACATAGAAATATAGTTGAGTTGTGCATAAGAATAGGTGTTAATGCTTGTCCGAAAGGGAGTTTTAACTACATTTGGAATATGAAAATTCAAAACTCGTGAATTGTATTTAAATAATTTGGTTAAAATATGGATAATAGAGTCAAAATGAATTCATAATTCTAACGCACCTGTTTTCATAAGTTTAAATCAAATTTTTATTGTTTCTTTAGTTTAAATTTTTAATCTTTTTTTCAAAACAAAATCATCAAGTTCAAAGCTTTCTTTAGTTTCAGTTAAGAAGTAGTAGTCTAAAATATAATTTACAACAATTCTCGTGGATCGATACTTGGTTCACATCCACTTTATTACTTGTGCGACCCTTACACTTGCGGAGCGAACAGTTACTACCAGTCATGATAGATGCAGTTTTCAAAAATTAACAAAATGTTAGATACGTGTGACGCAAAAAATCAAAGGTTGATGACTAAGCCTTAGTTTGGTAAAATTTGTTTATGAATTTTGTTTATAAAAAACCACGAGATAACATTTCATTGAACAATGTTTTGAAAAGTTAACAATTTCGACAAGTCAAAGATTCTCACCAACCTTTTTTGACTTTAAAAAAAATGAATCAATGAAATATTACCACGTCGTTATTTATAAACAATCATTTATAAACACTTTACCAAGCAGAGGTTAAGAGCTCGTTTGGTCCATGTCTTTTTCTCATATTTTTGAGGAATTTTGAGTTTTTGAAATAATTTGCGCTAAGAAATATGAAAAGTGGTGGATCTTATAAAAATATATAGTTAAAAATGAAGACGAAGAAAATTGTAAAAACACATGGGATCAAATGGGCCCTAAATATGCAAATAATACTTTATGTGATTTTAAGTGAATTTCCTATTTCGCCCTTCACTTTTGTCAAAATGTGATTAATGCTGCTAATAAAAAAGTACTTTTGGATGTGTGGTGCCAAAAGTCTAAGGTTTGAATGTATTTGCAACTTTTTTTAAAGGTTTGAGACTAAATCTGCAATTAGCCATTTTATATTTTTAAGTGATTTTTTTAGTTATTACTAGTATTTTTCTCTTAGAAGCAAGTATATATGCATTTGAAACTTATAAGTCAATTTTTATTCAAACATAAATTTTTAACGTATGATTTTTTTTTTGGCATAAGTTTTAAAAATGATTTTTTCGCTTATAAGTGATTCTCAACTTATAAATGAAGTTTTTACTTATAATGGATTTTTTAAGCTATAAGTTATTTGTTACTTACTAGTGAATCACCCGTGCGATGCACGGGAAGAAACGTCTGGATAAATATAATTCAATGTGAAATTAGATGAATCCTTTAGATAAAATAAATAAATTTCACAAGTAAGAGATAAAATAATCATTTATTGGTTTCATATGACTACAAATTCTAGAATACTTCTTTGTACACAACATTATTTGTTGATTTTGTTGGTCTTCTATTCTTATTACAAATCAACATCTTTAATCCAAAACGATTTGTCACCTTAGAAATCGCAACATAAAGTTGTTCATGTATAAACACCAGTTGTTTAAGAAGAAGTCCCACATGCGAGAATGATTGTCCATGACTCTTATTGATAGTTATGATATAAGACACCATCAATGAAAATTGTCTTCTTTGAAATCTAGTAGATATCCTAGAATAAAAAATGCTCAATAATATCATTGGAATAAAGAACTTGTGTCCTGTATTGATGACATAAAGAATTTGATCTTCTAGAACATGGTCGCCAAGTTTTGTAACTATCAATATTGTTCCATTGCATAATCCATGTGTATGATTAATATTTCTCAGAAAGAACTTGTGTCCTTCACTTATCCGCTGTAACGGTCCACCATGTGACGCAATAATAATATCCAAGTGTTCAAGTCGTGTATCAAAATCCACCGACAATCAATTCGGCAATTTCATCGTCAATAGGAAAATCATATTGACTATTATTGATCGTCCACTAACCAATAAGTATAAATCTTACATTTGAAGTGTTTTCCCCAATCATCATTTCTCAAACCTACCTAAACTCCTTTAACAATTTGTTGTATTTGTCTAGCATATCCTTCAAATTAGAAACTATACAATCATGCAACATTGAATCGCATGATTCACTCCTACTGGGGGACATTAAAAGATATAAATTAAATTTTAGACTATTACAACAAAATTATTCGTAAACAATATAAATATAAAAACAATAAATACAAAATATTTCTCAGAAAGAACTTGTGTCCTTCACTTATCCGCTGTAACGGTCCACCATGTGACTTGCTTAAGTATTATAAATTTTAAACAATAGTATAAGACTTGCTTAAGTATTATAAATTTTAAACAAAAACAAAAAAAAGCACTTAAAAATATTCAATTTTTGCAAATTAATTAACATCGAAAAATTCAAAGATTTACAAAACATGAATTGAAGTTATTAGAATTAGAATTAAAATTTTTTTGTTTTGTTTAAATTTATTTGATATTTGAATAAATTTGCAAAATCAAACATCTAATTATTTAAACTTTTGATGGTCCATTTAAACTCTGTATGGTTAGTTTCAGTTGAAACTGTAATATTTGTTACGAAATATATTTAGTAAACACACTAAAAAAGCATTTAAAAAAAATCAGTTTTTGCAAGATTAATTAACATTGAAATTTACAAAGAATTTTAATTGTATTATAATAAATGAAAAACGTCTTTTAATTTTTATTTTTTCATAATACAAAACGTGATTTGAAGTTATTAGAATTAGAATTAAAAATATTTTTTTGTTAGTAATTTTTCATAGTATAAATAATTAAAGTATAATTTTTTATTTATAAAAATAAACTTAGGTAGAAGTCAATAAGTATAATAATTAACCGTTGTAGTGTACACCAAGAATTGGGTCACGCATGGAATTACATTCGTTGTTATCTAGGAATTGCATTCATTGTTATTTATTATTACTAAATATAAATATATATAGCTTTAGTGTAGGCACACAATTAGATATGAGTTTAGGCGGGAAAACATGAATTGGGACCCACACAAGCTCAACAAGTTTAATATATAATAATAGATAAGTGAAATGCTTAGCTCTTATTTACTTTTATATAATTCAATATAAATAATTTAGAGTCTATTTGTGTTTTTTAAGGAATTTTTTTGGGAGAACGTGTGTTGAAAAATTTGTTGAAAAGTGTGAAAATTAATGGATTCTATAGAAATGCGTGGTTGAAATCGAATTTAAAAATCCACTTATATGTAGATAATTTACTTATGATTAAACATATCACTTGTGAGTAAAAAAAAAATCAGACAACACATTAGTACTAAAGAAATTCATTAATAAATTATAAAAGTATATAAAAATATATTGGCTTAAATTTGTTAATTTTTCATTATGTGTACGGTCTTCTGATAGGGTGTAGCACCAACGTGGTATTAGGAACAAATTCTCCTAATCACTATCACTATCATCATCACTACTACCTTAAAAGTATCAATATGGGAGAATCTTTCAGTTACCAAATTTGTCCTCACATATTTTATTCTAACACAAATATGTCATTGCTTGTATATTAATTAATTAATTAATAAGTTAAACCTCATCAGTCCTCACCTCTCCATTTATCCTAGAAACAAATATGTTTTATAACTTACAGAAATCGATTTTCAACCATTTTTTTTCAGTTTGCTGAAATTTCAAAAAAAATATTCAAAACTTGTTTATTACAAAAAAATTAGCCAATTTATTCACCATTTATATAAGACGTGCAACGCAAATGCTTTATTTTTTTAGTTTGCTAAAATTTCACAAAAATTATTCAAAAGTTGTTTATTACAAAAAAATTAGGCAATTTATTCATCATTTACATAAGCTTTATTTTTTTAGTTTGCTAAAATTTCGTAAAAATTATTCAAAAACTGTTTATTACAAAAATAAAAAAAAAAAAATCTATGCAATTTATTCATCATTTACATAGACGTACAACACACGTGCTTTAGACTAGTTCACCTAAATAGAATTCCCCCACAATCATTTTCCTCCTAAATCCTAATTCAATACAATTTACAAACCATGCCCTTGATGCCTCCAGGGCACATCTCCAAGTGGCAAAGGGGATGGGTGGTAAGTGCTCAGCGCGGCTGTGTGCTTGGTTCGATTCCCCGCAAGGTGGAATTGGCCTTGTGGCAAGCGAGAGTTATTGAGCGTTTCTCATGCTTACCATAAGCCCTTCCACCCTGGCTCCTTGGAGGCATAACCTGGATTTACCTTTCCGAACCAATGGCCTTGGGCGTGGTCGGTTCGGACCCTCAGGGTGTGGGCTACACTTTTTTTTTTTTTTTTTTTTTACAAACCATGCCCTTGATTCATAAGTGATACCATATAATCCCACTCGGACAATCTTTTTCCCCTCCCTGTCACGTGGAAGGAAAATATGGGGTGGGTGGGTGCCCAACCCCATGTGAGGGGGCGGGGAAATTTTTCCCCTCACCGGTCGGCCACATAAGAATTAGATATAATTATTATATTTCTTATTTTGTCTAATATGGCACGCCAAAAGTTTCCTTCCAAGACGTAGTTATCCCCTAGAGTTGAAAATAAAAGCATGGAGAAAAATAAAAAAAATTGAAAGTTAATCTAATTCTTTTTTATTTATTTCGAATATTATATATTAATATGCTGTCACGTCGACATCATGTGCTACGTGGAATTTAGGTGGGTGATTCCGGGAAATAACCACTTCTTAAAGTCGAGTCTTTGTCCAAAGTTTTGTGATGGCAATGTTGTAAACCGTGTTGCTGCTGTAGATGTTTGATTCATTCTCTATCTTAAACCTTTGCTATGATCTGTATTATTACTTTTACTTGTACACAAACATTTCTTCACTAAATAATTACAATTTTCATTAGAGTTCCACATGTAAAGAGACTTGGTCATATGAAAGAAGACCTCAAACTTTCTTAACATTTCATACTCATCCTTTTACAAATCGTCAATTTGATAGGGATCTAAATCAAAGTTAGATAATTAATTTTAATAACATATTTCGTGAGTTTTACAACTTTTCAATCACACATTTTATTAAATTTTACCAAAATCTTCTAAAAATTTGATTTACTCCCCCACCAAATAGAGACTAAGTGTTTATTTAGCAAATTTTAGCCTCTGTTTGGTAAACTTGTTTAAAAACAAGTTTTTTACAACATAATTTCCTAAATTCCTTTTCAATCACATATATTTTCTTTCTCTATTTTTCAACTACATATTTTACTTTGAAAACATAAAAAAATATATGTTTTTAAATAATTTTTTTTTAAAAACATTGCCTTAATATTCTGTCAAAATCAATAATTAACTTTACTAAAACGTTTCAGGAGACTCACAACTTTCATCAGCTATTCAATTTCATCAGGAATGATCTAATGAGCATCGGTACTCATCTTATACTTAGCATTTGTGATGTGTCATATAAATTAATTGGTAGATAAGCTTAAGATCTACTAATATCTTTTTATGACAAATCACTTGTACTCAGCGTAAGATCGGTATATGTGCTCTCTAGATCATTCTTGTCAATTTCATATTCATCAACTTATAAAAAATTATGTCATTCATAAATGTCTTGAAGCAATATATATAGTAACAAGGGCATGCTTCTCCAAATAAAGCAGAGTTCATATTATTATTATTTGACTTTATGAAATCAATTGATTAAATTCTATTTTAGTTCTTTCTTGTGTGGGTTTATGCTTTCATGCATCTGTTTTTATTAAAAGAAGACTTATAAATAAATGTGACAACGTCAAACCAACCGACCAGCCAATGAACTCTCTCACATTACTTGTAGTGAAGTTTTACATGTCATCAAATTATTTTTCTTTCTTAATAACTTAAGCCAAGGTTACAAACGAAGCTTTCTTGAAAGTTGAAAACGTATATTTTCATCTGCGAGGAGGCATTTGCAAAAATATTTAAATTAAGTGGTTTAACATATTCCGGACTTATTTATTATATCAAATGATGCATTTTGAGAAATTAATAAATGTATTCTATTCCTTTAAAAAACTTTTAAAAATATTGTCAAATTTTTATCTATTTTTCGGACAAACATATAATAATATTATCCAAAAAGTCTACCCCAAAGATTTTAAATCAAGAAAACCATATATTGAATTAAATAATGAATCCCAACTAATAACCAAACACAAAATTAATAAATCATTTCCAAAAATGGTTTCAATTCCTTGAACCCGCATGATTCATTTTCAGGCACGAGATATACACCTAATTTTTAATTTTTTATATTTGCCCTTTTGATCCTTAGATCACTATGAATTAATATTTATATTTCTTGGAGGCAGCAATGACCTGTGAATTAGTAATTTATAATTCCAGCAAAAGTCAAATTCAAATATAAAAATAAATAAATTGTTGTATCTATGATGTGTGGTTAGGGTGGTACCAAGCTGAGGCATATGTGTTTTATTTTTGTCCTTTGTTCTTCGTTCGTTGCATGGTTAAGGTCCATGTCAGCTTCCCTCATCTGAATTATATTTCTTTAAATTCTTTTCTCAACGGTTTCTACTAATTTCTCTAATTACTCATATATAATTTTAATTAATGAAAAATATTGTTATTTTACACTTTCATGGATGGTGGACAGCCATTTATTAAATGTTTTGGAAGTTGAGACGAAGAACTTTCCAAAAACCACTTTGTAGAGGGCGGGTGTCAAGTGCGCGAGACTCACTCAATGGATCATCTCGTCCACTCAATGGATCATCTCGTGCAATGTTCTAATATATGGTTCTCATTTTTGAACGCCTTCTAGGATGATTACCAAGAAGCCGTCTTTTTAGTATGATCGCAGAGGTAGTAGTAGTAGTAATAGTTGTTATTGTTATTATTATTATTATTATTATTGAAAATAGAATTTATTAGTATTGTGAGAATTATGAAAATCATTTTTATGTCTTTGATGAATTATAATACTGTGGAATTCTCGGCGACTACATCATTGAAAAGAGAACTAACGAATCACGGAAGATTTATTTCATGAGATCTTCTGATCAATATTTTGTATCTATTCTCTAAATCCCTGTTTGTAGCAATTAAAAACAAGATTTTAATTCAAATTCAAATTAATAATTAATTTTAACCACATATTTTATGGAATTCTAACTTTTCAATCACACATTTCATTAATTTCTATTAAAAATTATTAAAAATTTGTTTTCAATCTTCACCAGATTTGGACTAAATGAATGAGGACAATTCTTTTGTAACTGTACATCATTCGTTGTTACATGTCACATGTCCTCAACTGGTGTTTGTTGCTAAGGAATGTGACAAAATGATACATCTCATCTCATAATTGGATGCTGCATGCTTAAGTTGACCAAAACAACAAAATTCCGTACATAATAATTTCTTGTTTGATTTTATTTTTCGAGAATCACTTTCTTTCACTCTAATTTTCGACCA